>JAOPSE010000609.1:0-405000 GCA_029449295.1 Zea luxurians | reverse complement strand
ACACTTAGTAATTGCTAATAAAATTTTGACCAACTTATAAAAGCAATGCTTAGCCTCAGCCTTTATTTCATTGATCAGCCTTACACTTCATGAACTCCCACCTTTGGTGAGTTCATGTCACATTATTCCCCACGACTTGTTGAGCTATGAACGTATGTGAGCTCACTCTTGCTGTCTCACACCCCCCCACAGGAGAAGAGCAGGTGGTCGAAGAGGAGCCGCCTAACACTGAGGAGTTTGACTTGATCTAGGTGGCGTTTCTCAGTCGACATTGGCGCCATCGATCCTTAGTTCGTTTTATATTCATTATTTTATTTTGTAATAAGTCTTCCGCTATGTAATAAATACTCTGATGTTTTATGACATTTATCTCTATACACTCTGTTATTATATATGTTGTCTTCTTTGGCGCATGTATGAGATGCACCCGGCTTTGTTCTTTAAAACCGGGTGTTACAGAAGTGGTATCAGAGGAATGTTGACTGTAGGACGAAACCTAGATAGAATGGGCAAACCCTTACCTACTTATCTCATTCTGATTCATTCCATACTTACCTTATCTTGATCCTGTCTCACTTTCTACTGTTCTACTCTGATCATTCTTACCTTTTCTACTCTTAGACAAGATGGATTTCACACCTTGGAATCCCTACCCCTATGACATTTTTAAGAGATAGGAAGCCTAAGACAAAACTAAAACTATTTTCTCTATTTAAAAATGTTGGTTGATTGTTCTGATGATCAATGCCTGATTTGCTTCTTTGATTGATTGAAATAGTATAGATGGGCATTTTAGCATGTACCACTATAATGTATTGTATTAGCTTTAGTAGGTGACACACTAATCTACTTAGCTAATAAGTCCCCCAAAGTAACATGATTGTAATTACTGCCTTGTCTACTGCTCTTTCTTACCTTATGTATCTAACTCAGATGGTCAATACCAGGAAAGGAAAGATTATCACGCAACAACAAACAGAAATGAATCCTCCAAACCCTCCACCTGTTGAAACCGATCAAGTGATTGCAACCCAAAGGCTGGTAATACAATAATTGACAGACATGATGACCGAAATGCAAAACCAGATAAGACAAGAACGCGAGGAAATACGTCAGGCCCGTCTGGAGATACAACAAGAAATGAGGCAATCACGGTTGGAGAGACAACGACAACAACCACCATCTTCACCACCACCAGCTCCACCAAGCTACATAAACATATATATAAATTACTACTATTTGTAAGATCTACATGTTCCTTTAGTTAGTATTCGGTATGATACTATTTTAGGAGGAATAAAAAGGTCTATTTGACCCCATGTGTTGCTAATAAAATTATGCGTCATGCTGAGATTTTGGTTTGGGCATATGTGTTGGACAATATGAGAAAACCCATGAGAGTAATTACACCTAAAGGGCCTGTTGTGGCGAATCAAATGACGCGTAGATTGACATTGACCATTATGGGTAGAGAATTTGGAATTACTGCTATAATATTGGAGCCAAGCAGTATAGATCTGATCCTTGGTATGTCACGGTTAAGAAAGGTAAAGACAGTTTATACACTCTGCTAAAGGAACCGTAGGACTCACCAGTTCTAAAGGACAAAGTTTTGAAGTTGAAGTTGCAGTAACTACCACCATCAGACTAGCGGCATTCTTAGTAGATGAGAAGTTTTTGGGTGACAACATCCGGGTGGTTAAGGATTTTTCGGAATGTCTTTCTAGAAGAGTTACCAGGGATGCCACCAGATACGGAAGTTGAGTTTGTCATGGATCCCTTACGTGGAACTGCTCCTATTTCTAAACGGCCATATAGGATGTCTGTAGAAGAGTTAAAAGAACTCAAGAAGCACTTAACGGAGTTGCAAGAGGCTGAGTACATTCGTCCGAGTCTTCACCTTGGAGAGCACCAGATTTGTTTGTACAAAAGAAAGAAGGATCGCAAGGGATGTGCGTGGATGATAGGACCCTTAATGGTGTCACTATGAAGAACAAGTATCCATTGCCCCGCATTGAGGAATTATTTAATCGGATAAGAGGTGCAAGGGTATTCTCGAAGATTGACCTCCGATCGGGTTACCATCAGATGAGGATTAGACCATCGGATATACCTAAGACAGCATTCTCGACTCGATATGGATCATATGAGTTTACTGTTATGTCGTTTGGATTAACAAATGCACCAACCTATTTTATGGATCTGAAGAATAAGGTGCATGATCTGGACAGATTCGTCGTGGTTTTCATGGACGATATTTTTATTCCAAGAGTGATAGTGATCATGAGGAACATATGTGATTGGTACTACAAAAGCTTTAAGATAATCAACTCTACGCCAAGTATGGTAAATGCGAGTTTTGGATTGGCGAGGTGCCATTTCTTGGGCATATCATTTCTAATGGAGGGATATCAGTGGATCCTGCTAAAGTCAAGGAGATAGTGGTGTGGAGCATACCCACTACGGTTACGGAGGACCAAAGTTTCTTGGGACTTGCAGGATATTATCGGAGAATTATTGAGGGATTCTCTAAGATTGCTAAGCTTGTGACCTCGCTATTGGTGAAGGAAAGAGAATTCAAGTGGGACGAGAATTGCCAAGTATATACGGATCATAAGAGTTTGAAGTATATATTCACTCAGAAGGATCTCAACCTTAGGCAACGTCGTTGGTTGGAGCTTATTAAGGATTATGATTTGGAAATTCACTATCACCCGAGCAAGGCAAATTTGGTTACAGATGCCTTGAGTCGAAAGGAGCATGTTCATTTAGCTGTTGTTGCCCAGCTACTCGATGAGATTGTTGAGGATTTCAGGAGACTTAACCTGGGGATAGTTGATCATACTGAAGGAGTTATTATTGATGCGGAACCTACCTTGGAGCAAGAAATCCGCAAAGGACAAATTGGTGATACTAAGATACAAGAGATGTGTTCCGGAGATTGAAAGCCTTCATGAGACTATTTTAAAGGAGGCCCATGACTTGGATTATTCTATTCATCCTGATAATACTAAGATGTATCAGGATTTGAAGCAGAAGTACTGGTGGTATGGATTGAAGGGAGATGTGGCTACAAGATGTGGCTATGTGCGAGGTGTGTCAAAGAGTTAAGGCCTAACACCAAAGACAAGCTGGACTATTATACCCATTGAGGATGCTCGAATGGAAGTGTATGGATTTCATTACTGGATTGCCTCGCACCCCAAAAGGATATGGATCGATATGGGTTATTGTGGATAGATTGACTAAAGTGGCTCATTTCGTTCCTGTCAAGACTACTTATAAAGGCTCTCAACTGGTAGAGTTATATATGGTTCAGATTGTGTGTTTACATGGAGTGCCAAAGAGGATCGTTTCGGATAAAGAATCATAGTTTACCCCCAGATTTTGGAAAAGTTTTCATGAGAATATGGATGTGAAGTTGAATTTTAGTTCGGCCATCCTCAGACCGAAAGGACTAATCAAGTATTGGAAGATATGTTGAGAGTTTGTGTCCTTCAGCATGGTAGTAGTTGGGACAAGAGTCTACCTTATGCTGTGTTCTCATAATAGTTACCAGGCCAGTCTGAAGATGTCACCGTTCGAGGCTCTATATGGCAGGAAATACATGACTCCTCTATATTAGGATCAGACTAGAGGAAGACAGTTCTTTGGGCCTGAACTGGTTCAAGAGGCAAAGGAGCTACGCTGATAATAGAGGAAGACCACTGGAGTTTGAGGAAAGAAATCATGTGTGCCTCAAGGTGTCACCACTTCGTGGAATGAGGAGATTTATAGTTAAGGGCAAATTGTCCCCTCGCTTCATTGGACCATGCAGAGTTTTTAGGCGAGTTGGAGAGATGGCCTATCAACTCGAGCTACCTGATAATCTATCTGATGTGCATAATGTATTTCATGTGTCTCAACTTAAGAAGTGTCTCCGTGTCCCTGAGGAACAGTTATCAATGGAAGAGCTAAGTGTTCAGGGTGATTTGACTTACACGGAGTATCCTATCGAGATTCTTGACACAATGACTCGAGTTACAAGAAATAAGGTTATAAAGATGTGCAAAGTGCAATGGAGTCACCACGGTGAAGATGAAGCAACTTGGGAAAGAGAAGAAGAGCTTCGAATAAATTTTCCCCATCTTTTCCCTAGTTCTTCCTAAATCTCGAGGACGAGATTATTTTTAAGGGGGGTAGGATTTGTAATACTCACTTTGTAACATATAATAAAAGGGGAGAAAAGTCATTTTCCCATAATCTTTGTGTGTGTAGAATTTACTTATCATCACATGTGAATACCATATTCAAACAACAAATAAATGACAAAAAGGATATACCACTAAATTGTGCATCATGCCGGAGTTTCTTTGATTGTGCATTTTGTGACAATATAATGAGACAAGAAATATATTCATTCAAAAAGGAAATCTAGAATCTAAAAGAAATTTTATAATTTGGGAAAGAAAAGAAAATAAATATTATGTGGATAAAATAAGTGGATAAAAATATATTATTCTACACTAAAGTGTGAATTTGTATAATTTACTCAGGAGTGAAACCCATGAGAGGACTCAAATTCAAATTTGGGATTCAAAATAAAAAGGAGACATAATAGGAAAATAAAAATATAAAAAGAAAAAGGAGAAATTCCACTGTTGGGCCCCAACCCATCAATTTGGCCCATTTGGCCAACTCCTCCGTGCAGCCCAGGAAAGAACTACTGCATGCGCTGTGAGCCACTTCCATGCGGGCCCCACCGGCCAGTCGCCGCGCGCGCTCGATCTCCTCCCTCCCTTTCACTGTCGCGCGGGCCCCGCTCCGTCAGATGCTTCTCCTCCGAATGAATCGCGCGTACCAGAACGCCGATCTCGCCGCGCAAATCGTGCCGCGAACCCCGGAGCCATGGCGTGACCTCGTCAGCCGGTACGCCCCAACGCAGCTAACCACGACTACCTCGTCGTACTCTCCGGGAACCCGGGTTGTGGACCGGTTAGCTCGGTCGTGGTTTCCGCCATTGCCGCGCGCCCGATTCGGTCGTGGCTGTTGCGCCATCACCGTGACCTACAAAACCGAGCCCCGCCTCCTGCTCAACTGCCTCGCTTCATCACCAGAGACGCCGTGACACCGAGAAAGAGAGGGAGAGAAATAAGCGAGAGAGAGAGAGAGTCAGGGAGGGCCGCCGCCGGAGATCTCCGCCCACGGTGGCGAATCACCCTCGGCGTGTGGACCTGGGGCTTCGGGGTTGCACGTGGAGCATACGCGATGGGGTGGCTATGACCAAGGAGCGTTGAAGACATCGGAATTTCTCGCCGGAGTAGCATTTTCGCCGCTGGGCTGCCCCTCAATGGCGCCAGGCCCCTATGCCGCATAGCTCGAGGTGAGAGTACCCCCATCGTTTTCGCCTTGGTGCCCTCTGCGTATTGCACTTTATTTCGCGTGAATCCTCGTACCGGAGCGCCTGGACGGGCTACTCCGGCGTAACCTCCGCCGTAGGGAGTGGGCGGCGCCGCCGCGATCCGGTAGCTCGGGGTAGGAGGTCGTTCGGCCGTCGGATCTTAACAGACGGATGCGATTAGAGGAGAGGATAACCATTCGCGACATTGAATCATGACCGCAGATCTTCGATCGAGTGGTGGCTGAAGCGTTCCACGCTATGCAAAACCTCGGCCGTTGGATCTAAATCCAAAGACCCATGTAGCGTACCGATTCGGCCGGGGTCGCATCTAATCCTGGCGGCCAAATTCTAATCTGACGGCCGAGATCTTGTGATACCCCTTCGCCTTGGCATTTATGCTAAAGAGCCCTCGGGTTTCAGTAAAATAAACCCGCCGTCCTATTGCATAGTGTTCTGGGTCTCAGGGTCTTTTGCGCCTGGGCCCCTGCTGTTCTCAGATTTTGACGCCTAGTCCAGACAGTGAGAAAACTTATAAAATAATTTAGAAAATAGATTTTTATGTGTAAAAATAATCCTAGAACTTGTTTAATCCATAGAAAATCCATTTTTAGTCCAAATTGATCCATTCCACTTTCTAAATTTTTGTAATAATATTGTCTACCCATTAGTGCCTCTGTTCTGACATGACAAACACATTAAAATTATTCTTTCACTTAATCTTGTATTAAATGCATAAAACCCTAGAAAATCCATAACTTAAAATATATAACTCCAAATTTAATGATTCCAATTCCTGTGATCTTATCCTAATGTCTAGTTTATTACTGTATATTCTATTTGCATGTTTGATGTGATGTTAATTTATGCTATGCCATGTATGTATTGTATTGATGCGAGTAGACGAGCAACCCACTGTGGAACCTGAGCTTCAACAAGTTGAGATAGCTGAGCAGGAGCTCGTTGAAGGCAAGTTGTGCCCTTGATCACTTCTTTTTCCCATTCATGTTCTTATTATTCATAATGATCTGCATAGGATAATTTTGCTGGGACCCAATAGGATACCCTAGATTTGACTATCTTTATACCTTGCTTCACCACTGGTTTTACTACTAAAGTTTTGGGTAGTACATGCTATTGCTTTATGTGGATTTGGGTATAGAGATATTCATCACTTATTGTTATACTATTTATTGTTATCTGTTTTATTATTCCTTGTTCATGTTAAGATCATTATGTTAATGGGAACATGGAGCGACCACCCGGGAAAACAGTGCTACCACAAGGGTTTAATGGGACGCCCTTGGCTGATTAACTAGGAAAGCTAGGGGAGGGCTACCTTACCCGAAAGGGGCAAGGGCAGTAGGGGAGAGGTCAGTGTAGGGAGGTCCCTGGTTGATTTTGCTGCGATGGCGGTCAGCCAGGAACCCTGCACTGGATCTTCCTATAAACTGTAGCAGGTAGTCTGAAGCTAGTGGAACTTTGTAAAGGCCTCGTAGTGTTACCCTGCCTCGCCTCCTCGGTAGAGGTGTATGGGATTGGCCATCTCTTGGCAGATGGGTAACACGACTTGTAGGTAAAGATGCGCAACCTCTGCAGAGTGTAAAACTGGTATACTAGCCGTGCTCACGGTCAAGAGCGGCTCGGACCCTCACATGATTAAATATGGAACTTAAACTTAATTTGACATTCGCATCGCATTTGGGATTATTTTACTATTACTGTTCATTATTATTATTAAGGTTCGGTATATACTTACACTTAGTAATTGCTAATAAAATTTTGACCAACTTATAAAAGCAATGCTTAGCCTCAGCCTTTATTTCATTGATCAGCCTTACACTTCATGAACTCCCACCTTTGGTGAGTTCATGTCACATTATTCCCCACGACTTGTTGAGCTATGAACGTATGTGAGCTCACTCTTGCTGTCTCACACCCCCTCACAGGAGAAGAGCAGGTGGTCGAAGAGGAGCCGCCTAACACTGAGGAGTTTGACTTGATCTAGGTGGCGTTTCTCAGTCGACATTGGCGCCATCGATCCTTAGTTCGTTTTATATTCATTATTTTATTTTTTAATAAGTCTTCCGCTATGTAATAAATACTCTGATGTTTTATGACATTTATCTCTATACACTCTGTTATTATATATGTTGTCTTCTTTGGCGCATGTATGAGATGCACCCGGCTTTGTTCTTTAAAACCGGGTGTTACAGGCTCGTACACCTCACCCCACATATGTTTCCTTGCCATAGATTGCATTCTTCGATTTCTGGTGGAGACCATTTCTTGGTCAAAAATCCATAGGTGTTAGCCTTCGGTATTACTGAAAATGGTCGTTCATGGCTATTTTCGACAAAAATGGGGGTTGTGTGGCCATTGATCATCAACCAGAGGCTCGTACACCTCACCCCACATATGTATCCTAGCTATAGATCACATTATTGGATTTCTCGTGGAGACCATTTCTTGGTCAAAAATCCGTACGTGTTAGCCTTCAGTATTATTGAAAATGGTCGTTCATGGCTATTTTCGACAAAAATGGGGGTTGTGTGGCCATTGATCATCGACCAGAGGCTCGTACACCTCACCTCACTTATGTTTCCTTGTCATAGATCACATTCTTGGATTTCTGGTGGAGACGATTTTTTGGTCAAAAATCCGTAGGTGTTAGCCTTCGGTATTATTGAAAATGGTCGTTCATGACTATTTTCGACAAAAATGGGGGTTGTTTGGCCATTGATCATTGACCAAAGGCTCGTACACCTCACCCCACATATGTTTCCTTGCCATAGATCACATTCTTGGATCTCTGGTGGAGACCATTTCTTGGTCAAAAATCCGTAGGTGTTAGCCCTCGGTATTATTGAAAATGGTCAATCATGGCTATTTTCGACAAAAATGGGGGTTGTGTGGCCATTTATCATCGACCAGAGGCTCGTACAGCTCACCCCACATATGTTTCCTTACCATAGATCACATTCTTGGATTTCTAGTGGAGACCATTTCTTGGTCAAAAATCTGTACGTGTTAACCTTCGGTATTATTGAAAATGGTCGTTCATGGCTATTTTCGACAAAAATGGGGGTTGTGTGGCCATTGATCATCAACCAGAGGCTCGTACACCTCACCTCACATATGTTTTCTTGTGATAGATCACATTCTTGGATTTCTAGTAGAGACCATTTCTTGGTAAAAATCCGTAGGTGTTAGCCTTCGGTATTATTGAAAATGGTCGTTCATGGCTATTTTCGACAAAAATGGGGGTTGTGTGGCCATTGATCATCGACCAGAGGCTCGTTCACCTCACCCCACATATGTTTCCTTGCCATAGATCACATTCTTGGATTTCTGGTGGAGACCATTTCTTGGTCAAAAATCCGAAGGTGTTAGCCTTCGGTATTATTGAAATTGGTCGTTCATGGCTATTTTCGACAAAAATGGGGGTTGTGTGGCCATTGATCATCGACCAGAGGCTCGTACAACTCACCCCACATATGTTTTCTTGCCATACATCATATTATTGGATTTCTGGTGGAGACCATTTCTTGGTCAAAAATCCGTAGGTGTTAGCCTTCGGTATTATTGAAAATTGTCGTTCATGGCTATTTTCGACAAAAATGGGGGTTGTATGGCCATTGATCATCGACTAGAGGCTCGTACACCTCACCCCACATATGTTTCTTTGCCATAGATCATATTCTTGGATTTCTAGTGGAGACCATTTCTTGGTCAAAAATCCGTAGGTGTTAGCCTTCGTTATTATTGAAAATTGTCATTCATGGCTATTTTCGACAAAAATGGGGGTTGTGTTGCCATTGATCATCGACCAGAGGCTCGTACACCTCACCCCACATATGTTTCCTTGCCATAGATTGCATTCTTCAATTTCTGGTGGAGACCATTTCTTGGTCAAAAATCCATAGGTGTTAGCCTTCGGTATTACTGAAAATTGTCGTTCATGGCTTTTTTTGACAAAAAAGGGTTTGTGTGGCCATTGATCATCAACCAGAGGCTCATACACCTCACCCCACATATGTATCCTTGCTATAGATCACAATATTGGATTTCTTGTGGAGACCATTTCTTGGTCAAAAATCCGTACGTGTTAGCCTTCGGTATTATTGAAAATGATCGTTCATGGCTATTTTCGACAAAAATGGGGGTTGTGTGGCCATTGATCATCGACCAGAGGCTCGTACACCTCACCTCACTTATGTTTCCTTGCCATAGATCACATTCTTGGATTTCTGGTGGAGACGATTTCTTGGTCAAAAATCCGTAGGTGTTAGCCTTCGGTATTATTGAAAATGGTCGTTCATGGCTATTTTCGACAAAAATGGGGGTTGTTTGGTCATTGATCATTGACCAAAGGCTCGTACACCTCACCTCACATATGTTTCCTTGCCATAGATCACATTCTTGGATTTCTGGTGGAGACCATTTCTTGGTCAAAAATCCGTAGGTGTTATCCTTCGGTATTATTGAAAATGGTCATTCATGGCTATTTTCGACAAAAATGGGGGTTGTGTGGCCATTTATCATTGACCAGAGGCTCGTACAGCTCACCCCACATATGTTTCCTTGCCATAGATCACATTTTTGGATTTCTAGTGGAGACCATTTCTTGGTCAAAAATCCGTACGTGTTAACCTTCGTTATTATTGAAAATGGTCGTTCATGGCTATTTTCGACAAAAATGGGGGTTGTGTGGCCATTGATCATCAACCAGAGGCTCGTACACCTCACCTCACATATGTTTTCTTGTGATAGATCACATTCTTGGATTTCTAGTAGAGACCATTTCTTGGTAAAAATCCGTAGCCCGTAGGTGTTAGCCTTCGGTATTATTGAAAATGGTCGTTCATGGCTATTTTCGACAAAAATGGGGGTTGTGTGGCCATTGATCATCGACCAGAGGCTCGTACACCTCACCCCACATATGTTTCCTTGCCATAGATCAGATTCTTGGATTTCTGGTGGAGACCATTTCTTGGTCAAAAATCCGTACGTGTTAGCCTTCGGTATTATTGAAAATGGTCGTTCATGGCTATTTTCAACAAAAATGGGGGTTGTGTGGCCATTGATCATCGACCAGAGGCTCGTACACCTCACCCCACATATGTTTCCTTCCATAGATCACATTCTTGGATTTCTGGTGGAGACCATTTCTTGGTCAAAAAACCGAAGGTGTTAGCCTTCGGTATTATTGAAAATGGTCGTTCATGGCTATTTTCAACAAAAATGGGGGTTGTGGCCATTGATCATCAACTAGAGGCTCTTACACCTCACCCCACATATGTTTCCTTGCCATACATCATATTCTTGGATTTCTGGTGGAGACCATTTCTTGGTCAAAAATCCGTAGGTGTTAGCCTTCGGTATTATTGAAAATTGTCGTTCATGGCTATTTTCGACAAAAATGGGGGTTGTATGGCCATTGATCATCGACTAGAGGCTCGTACACCTCACCCCACATATGTTTCTTTGCCATAGATCATATTCATGGATTTCTGGTGGAGACCATTTCTTGGTCAAAAATCCGTACGTGTTAGCCTTCGGTATTATTGAAAATGGTCGTTCATGGCTATTTTCGACAAAAATGGGGGTTGTGTGGCCATTGATCATCGACCAGAGGCTCGTACACCTCACCCCACATATGTTTCCTTGCGATAGATCGCATTCTTGGATTTCTAGTGGAGACCATTTCTTGGTCAAAAATCCGTACGTGTTAGGCTTCGGTATTATTGAAAATGGTCGTTCATGGCTATTTTCGACAAAATGGGGGTTGTGTGGCCATTGATCATCGACCTGAGGCTCGTACACCTCACCCCACATATGTTTCCTTGCCATAGATCACATTCTTGGATTTCGGGTGGAGACGATTTCTTGGTCAAAAATCCGTAGGTGTTAGCCTTCGGTATTATTGAAAATGGTCATTCATGGCTATTTTCGACAAAAATGGGGGTTGTGTGGCCAATTAACATCGACCAGAGGCTCGTACACCTCACCCCACATATGTTTCCTTGCCATAAATTACATTCTTGGATTTCTGGAGGAGACCATTTCTTGGTTAAAAATCCGTAGGTGTTAGCCTTCGGTATTATTGAAAATGGTCATTCATGGCTATTTTCGACAAAAATTGGGGTTGTGTGGCCATTTAACATCGACTAGAGGCTTGTACACCTCACCCCACATATGTTTCCTTGCCATAGATCACATTCTTGGATTTGTCGTTGAGACCATTTCTTGGTCAAAAATACGTAGGTGTTAGCCTTTGGTATTATTGAAAATGGTCGTTCATGGCTATTTTCGACAAAAATGGGGGTTGTGTGGCCATTTATCATCGACCAGAGGCTCGTGCACCTCACCCTATATATGTTTCCATGCCACAGATCATATTCTTGGATTTCTGGTGGAGACCATTTCTTGGTCAAAAATCCATACGTGTTAACCTTCGGTATTATTGAAAATGGTCGTTCATGGCTATTTTCGACAAAATGGGGGTTGTGCGGCCATTGATCATCGACCAGAGGATCATACACCTCACCCCACATATGTTTCCTTGCCAAGGATCACATTCTTGGATTTCTGGTGGAGACCATTTCTTGGGCAAAAATCCGATTGTGTTAGCCTTTGGTATTATTGAAAATGGTCATTCATGGATATTTTTGACAAAAATGGTGGTTGTGTGGCCATTGATCTTTGACCAGAGGCTCGTACACCTCACCTCACATATGTTTTCTTGTGATAGATCACATTCTTGGATTTCTAGTAGAGACCATTTCTTGGTAAAAATCCGTTCATGTTAGCATTCGGTATTATTGAAAATGGTCGTTCATGGCTATTTTCGACAAAAATGGGGGTTGTGTGGCCATTGATCATCAACCAGAGGCTCGTACACCTCACCCCACATATGTTTCCTTGCCATAGATCACATTCTTGGATTTCTGGTGGAGACGATTTCTTGGTCAAAAATCCGTAGGTGTTAGCCTTCGGTATTATTGAAAATGGTCATTCATGGCTAATTTCGACAAAAATGGGGCTTGTTTGGCCATTGATCATCGACCAGAGGCTCGTACACCTCACCCCGCATATGTTTCCTTGCCATAGATCATATTCTTGGATTTCTGGTGGAGACCATTTCTTGGTCAAAAATCCGTAGGTGTTAGCCTTCGGTATTATTGAAAATGGTCGTTCATGGCCATTTTCGACAAAAATGGGGGTTGCGTGGCCATTTATCATCGACCAAAGGCTCGTACACCTCACCCCGCATATGTTTCCTTGCCATAGATCATATTCTTGGATTTGTGGTGGCGAACATTTCTTGGTCAAAAATCCGTAGGTGTTAGCCTTCGATATTAT
The DNA here is from genome assembly GCA_029449295.1 of Zea luxurians. Taxonomy (NCBI): domain Eukaryota; kingdom Viridiplantae; phylum Streptophyta; class Magnoliopsida; order Poales; family Poaceae; genus Zea; species Zea luxurians. The sequence goes on along the minus strand of JAOPSE010000609.1, from coordinate 392,258 downwards.
TGAAAATTGTCGTTCATGGCTATTTTCGACAAAATTGGGGTTGTGTTGCCATTGATCATCGACCAGAGGCTCCTACACCTCACCCCACATATGTTTCCTTGCCATAGATTGCATTCTTGGATTTCATGTGGAGACCATTTCTTAGTCAAAAATCCATAGGTGTTAGCCTTCGGTTTTACTGAAAATGGTCGTTCATGGCTATTGTCGACCAAAATGTGGGTTGTGCGGCTATTGATCATCAACCAGAGGCTCGTACACCTCACCCCACATATGTTTCCTTGCCATAGATCAAATTCTTGGATTTCTTGTGGAGACCATTTCTTGGTCAAAAATCCGTACGTGTTAGCCTTCGGTATTATTGAAAATGGTCGTTCATGGCTATTTTCGACAAAAATGGGGGTTGTGTGGCCATTGATCATCGACCAGAGGCTCGTACACCTCACCCCACATATGTTTCCTTGCCATAGATCACATTCTTGGATTTCTGGTGGAGACCATTTCTTGGTCAAAAATCCATAGGTGTTAGCCTTCGGTATTATTGAAAATGGTCGTTCATGGCCATTTTCGACAAAAATGGGGGTTGCGTGGCCATTTATCATCGACCAAAGGCTCGTACACCTCACCCCGCATATGTTTCCTTGCCATAGATCATATTCTTGGATTTGTGGTGGCGAACATTTCTTGGTCAAAAATCCGTAGGTGTTAGCCTTCGATATTATTGAAAATTGTCGTTCATGGCTATTTTCGACAAAATTGGGGTTGTGTTGCCATTGATCATCGACCAGAGGCTCCTACACCTCACCCCACATATGTTTCCTTGCCATAGATTGCATTCTTGGATTTCATGTGGAGACCATTTCTTAGTCAAAAATCCATAGGTGTTAGCCTTCGGTTTTACTGAAAATGGTCGCTCATGGCTATTGTCGACCAAAATGGGGGTTGTGCGGCTATTGATCATCAACCAGAGGCTCGTACACCTCACCCCACATATGTTTCCTTGCCATAGATCAAATTCTTGGATTTCTTGTGGAGACCATTTCTTGGTCAAAAATCCGTACGTGTTAGCCTTCGGTATTATTGAAAATGGTCGTTCATGGCTATTTTCGACAAAAATGGGGGTTGTGTGGCCATTGATCATCGACCAGAGGCTCGTACACCTCAGCCCACATATGTTTCCTTGCGATAGATCGCATTCTTGGATTTCTCGTGGAGACCATTTCTTGGTTAAAAATCCGTACGTGTTAGCCTTCGGTATTATTGAAAATGGTCGTTCATGGCTATTTTCGACAAAAATGGGGGTTGTGTGGCCATTGATCATCGACCTGAGGCTCGTACACCTCACCCCACATATGTTTCCTTGCCTTAGATCACATTCTTGGATTTCGGGTGGAGACGATTTCTTGGTCAAAAATCCGTAGGTGTTAGCCTTCGATATTATTGAAAATGGTCATTCATGGCTATTTTCGACAAAAATGGGGGTTGTGTGGCCAATTAACATCGACCAGAGGCTCGTACACCTCACCCCACATATGTTTCCTTGCCATAAATTACATTCTTGGATTTCTGGAGGAGACCATTTCTTGGTTAAAAATCCGTAGGTGTTAGCCTTCGGTATTATTGAAAATGGTCATTCATGGCTATTTTCGACAAAAATGGGGGTTGTGTGGCCATTTAACATCGACTAGAGGCTCGTACACCTCACCCCACATATGTTTCCTTGCCATAGATCACATTCTTGGATTTCTCGTTGAGACCATTTCTTGGTCAAAAATACGTAGGTGTTAGCCTTTGGTATTATTGAAAATGGTCGTTCATGGCTATTTTCGACAAAAATGGGGGTTGTGTGGCCATTTATCATCGACCAGAGGCTCGTGCACCTAACCCTATATATGTTTCCATGCCACAGATCATATTCTTGGATTTCTGGTGGAGACCATTTCTTGGTCAAAAATCCATACGTGTTAACCTTCGGTATTATTGAAAATGGTCGTTCATGGCTATTTTCGACAAAATGGGGGTTGTGCGGCCATTGATCATCGACCAGAGGATCATACACCTCACCCCACATATGTTTCCTTGCCAAGGATCACATTCTTGGATTTCTGGTGGAGACCATTTCTTGGGCAAAAATCCGATTGTGTTAGCCTTTGGTATTATTGAAAATGGTCATTCATGGATATTTTTGACAAAAATGGTGGTTGTGTGGCCATTGATCTTTGACCAGAGGCTCATACACCTCACTACAAATATGTTTCCTTGCCATAGGTCACATTCTTGGATTTATGGTGGAGACCATTTCTTGGTCAAAAATCCGTAGGTGTTAGCCTTCGGTGTCATTGAAAATGGTCGTTCATGGCTATTTTTGATAAAAATGCGGGTTGTGTGGCCCTTGATCATCGACCAGAGGCTCGTACACCTCACCCCACATATGTTCCCTTGCCATATATCACCTTCTTTGATTTCTGGTGGAGACCATATCTTGGTCAAAAATCTGTAGGTGTTAGCCTTCGGTATTGTTGAAAATGATCGTTCATGGCTATTTTCGACAAAAATGGGGGTTGTGTGGCCATTGTTCATTGACCAGAGGCTTGTACACCTCACCCCACATATGTTTGCTTGCCATATATCACATTCTTGGATTCCTGGTGGAGACATTTCTTGGTCAAAAATCCGTACGTGTTAGCCTTCGGTATTATTGAAAATGGTCGTTCATGGCTATTTTCGACAAAAATGGGGGTTGTGTGTCTATTGTTCATCAACCAGAGGCTCGTACACCTCACCCCACATATGTTTCCTTCCATAGATCACATTCTTGGATTTCTAGCTGGAGACCATTTCTTGGTCAAAAATCCGAATGTGTTAGCCTTCGGTATTATTGAAAATGGTCGTTCATGGCTATTTTTGACAAAAATGGGGGTTGTGTGGCCATTGATATTCGACCAGAGGCTCATACACCTCACTAAAAATATGTTTCCTTGCCAAAGATCACATTCTTGGATTTATGGTGGAGACCATTTCTTGGTCAAAAATCCGTAGGTGTTAGCCTTCAGTGTCATTGAAAATGGTCATTCATGGCTATTTTCGACAAAAATGTGGGTTGTTTGGCCATTGATCATCAACCAGAGGCTCATACACTTCACCCCACATATGTTTTCTTGCCATATATCACATTCTTGGATTTCTGGTGGAGGCCATTTCTTGGTCAAAAATCTGTAGGTGTTAGCCTTCGGTATTATTGAAAATGGTCGTTCATGGCTATTTTCGACAAAAATGGGGGTTGTGTGGCCATTGATCATCGACCAGAGGCTCGTACACTTCACCCCACATATGTTTTCTTGCCATAGATCACATTCTTGGATTTCTGATGGAGACCATTTCTTGGTCAAAAATCCGTAGGTGTTAGCCTTCGGTATTATTGAAAATGGACGTTCATGGCTATTTTCGACAAAAATGGGGGTTGTGTGGTCATTGATCACGACCAAAGGATCATAAACCTCACCCCACATATGTTTCCTTGCCTAAGATTCCATTCTTGGATTTCTGGTGGAGACCATTTCTTGGTCAAAAATCCGTAGGTGTTAGCCTTCGGTATTATTGAAAATGGTCGTTCATGGCTATTTTCGACAAAAATGGGGGTTGTGTGGCCATTGATCATCGACCATAGGCTCGTACACCTCACCCCACATATGTTTCCTTGCCATAAATCACATTCTTGGATTTCTGGTGGAGACCATTTCTTGGTCAAAAATCTGTAGGTGTTAGCCTTCGGAATTATTGAAAACGGTCGTTCGTGGCTATTTTCGAGAAAAATGGGGGTTGTGTGGCCATTTATCATTGACCAGAGGCTCGTACACCTCACCCCACATATGTTTCCTTGCCATAGATCACATTCTTGGATTTCTGGTGGAGGCCATTTCTTGGTCAAAAATCCATAGGTGTTAGCCTTCGGTATTATTGAAAATGGTCATTCATGGTTATTTTCGACAAAAATGGGGGTTGTGTGGCCATTTATCATTGACTAGAGGATCATACACCTCACCCCACATATGTTTCCTTGCCATAGATCACATTCTTGGATTTCAAGTGGAGACCATGTTGGAGACTTGTTCTCAAATGCTATGAATCAAGAACAAGGCAACACGATGATGTTAAACATTAAATATCCTTCGTTCGCTGAAGCATTATCTCCACAAGGGTTTAATGAACTTCGGACGAAGGATATAAACATAATATTACAAAGATGACAAAAATAACATAAAACGATGTAAAATGTAAAACATTAAAGATAGGTATGTTGGAGATAAATGATAATATTCACATATTTATTTTAATACAATGTTTAAGGTATGATTATACCTTCGCCTTGACAAGCAATAATTCCCGAATAATGCTTTCGCAATTACAGGAATGCGTGAACAGTAAAGGAATACTGTTCAGTATTTATAGGCACAGGACACAGCCTGTGAACAATTACAATCATACCCCTCATAAAAGTTTACAACATCGACTCAAACTCTTATGGACTAAAAGGTCATTCTATCTTTAAGTCGGTTTGTAACTCCGAAGCTTCATGGGCGACACCCTTCGGCATTACATACAGACGGCTTCAACCGAAACTGTTTCTTCCTTCAGGACCTTCGGTGACGAAGCATGGTCCCAACAGTAGCCCCTTCGCGGTGCTAGATCGTTTTTCGTAACGAGCTTGATCCGTGAAAAAAGTCTCTCAGGCTTCAGGAAGCCGAAGGTCCAAAAAAACACCTTCCCTGAGCTCGTTATCGAGAAACGATACATCTTTCGAGCGCGTAGCGATTCCACCATGCGTGTTCACTGTTCTGGTTTTTGCGGTCCACCGTTCAGCGGGTGCGAGCAACCGCCTGCCTGGTGTAAAAATTCCCGACGATTCACCTTCCTTCCTGCAACACTATATAAACAGACTGGTAGGTGTAAAGTTACCACAGCATTCATTGCTATTACACTGTTGTCCTGCCAAAATTTTTAACCATAGCCGAAGCTCGACTCTCGGATTCAGACGAAGCTCCAATTTGGTGTCTGCTTCGTCAAAAGAGAAGCTTCGTTAGAAGAAGAGGTTATTTAATTCCCGAAAAATCTTTTAAAATTGAATGGCCAGGTCGCGCTCTACTGCTAGAGTTGAGCGTGAGGGAGGCAAAGTCGAAGGTGCAGAGACTGTCCCTATCTCCGAAGCAATGCAACGATCCGGATTGGTGACTTTGGAAAGAATGCCTACTGCCGAAACAGAACAAGCTGCTGCCGAAGCAGAACAAGGAGATATTGAGGAAGCTGGTTCTGACGATGACTACCATATCGCAGTACCGAGCAAGCCTAGTCATTTGGACTTCGGGAAGTCAACTCTTTCCAAGGCGGATTTCTCCAAGATGGTGAAGGCGGGCTATTTCAGAGAAGATGAGAAGAAGCTACTTCGGTTCGGGGGAGAGGAGACTACCCCGAAGCCAGAAAAGGATGAAGTAGTTATTTTCAAGAGTTTTTTAAAGGCTGGGTTAAGATTTCCTTTGAATAGGATGATTTCTGATGTGCTGCAAAGGTTTGGGATCTATTTTCACCAGTTGACCCCCAACGCCATTGTCAGGCTTAGCGTTTATATCTGGGCTCTCCGAAGCCAGGCGGTGGAGCCGTTTGCCGACAGCTTCTGTCGAGTACACGAGCTGCATTACCAGACTAAGGCCAGAAATGATGGGTTGCACGAAAATTTTGGTTGTTATAATTTTGCCTATCGGAAGACCACAAAATTTCCTGTGATCAGCTACCGGAGCAAATGGCCGGCAGGCTGGAAGTCAGAATGGTTTTATGTCAAAGTTGATGAAGACAAAGAGAAGCTAGTACAGAGCCCTCTTGAACTAATCTTCGGAGAAACAAGACCCCGTTGCAGAATGACAACCGAAGGTCCAACTTGGGCCGCACTGGCCGAATTCAAGATTATTGCAGAACACATTGGCACTAGAGATCTAGTGCAGGAATTTCTGGCCTTCAAAGTATTTCCAACCATGAAGGAGTGGACTATGCCCAAGCTTAAAGGAGAAAAGAAAGAAGGGGAGCTTGTCCGACTACCCTATCATTATAAATTTAAGAAATTCTTTAAAACGCCTTGTCAAGAATGGCTTGATACAATTGAAGTAATGAGCAATGAAATCCTTGGTAATTACTCCAAAAAAGAAGACCAGCTAATGACAGCAGCCTTCGGCACTCGGCCGAAGCGAAGGCTGAACAGGGTGCTCGATGCCATTGGTTTTGAATATGCTGATTATGATCACCTGGGCGGAGATGCCGGAGGCCCAAAGCGAAAAAGAATTTCCAGGGCTGCTGACGAAGAGGTCGCCAAGGTGACCAAAAAGAAAAGGGGAGATTCTGAAAAACTTATCCCTGAAGAATTGAATCCTGAGCTGAAGGTGGCCACTGGGGGAAAGAGGAAAACTGCATCTCCAGAACCAAAATCGTTGGTTCGAGAAGAACATACTCCCGCAACGCCTTCTGCTGTTGAAGTAGAAGAGATTATGAAGGTAATGACTGAACCCTTGCCTGTGAAGCTAAGTCCGCTGGCGTTGAAACTGACGGAGTTTTTTCAGAAGGACAAGGCAGCTTCGGTAGAAGAAGGTCCTGCACTGCCGAAAAAATGAAGGATTATTCAAATAGCAGATGTAATTCATGGGACACCAATGCCGACACCGGCATCAAGAATTGTTATTGAGCAGACTGCCGAAGCTAAGGGCGCCACAGCCGAAACCAGCACCAGAGCGGAAACTTCCGAAGCTAAAACTGGCGCAGCCGAAGCTGCCGGAGTTGAAACTGAAGCCACAGAAGATCTGAACCTGGACGAAACACTTGAAGTTATTGATAACATACTCTTAAAAATGACTGAGGAAGAATCTGCTGTGGCCGCGGCGAGCACAGGCACTGAAAAAGGGAAAAAACAAGCTGAAGACATTTTGGAGGAGGAAAATTTTGAATTTCAAGATTTACTTGGGCAAGAGCTGACAGATACTGAAAAAGCAGAGCTTAAAAGATGCGCCATAGCCTGCGGATATAAGCCAGGGGCTACACTGTTTGGTGGGGTTAACGAAGGAAAGCTGAGGTGCCTTCGAAACCGCGTCGAAGCTAAAATTGTTAGAACTCTCTGCAAAAACATTGGTTTGCCGAAGCTGGAGGTAGACCTCTGTCGCTACCAACGACACCATATCGCCGGAAGTTTGCTTTATGCCAACTTCAAGGTAACAAATATTTTTGCTATTTTATTATTATTATTATCTTTTAGGTCGTTTTCTAACGAAGATCGTTTCGACAGAGCATATTGTTAAGCAAAGTTCTAAAAATGCAACAAGATCTCGAAGAAGAGAAGAACAAAGCCGTCATTCAAGATTTGGCTGAAAAGGTTGAAAACTACGAAGCTGATTTGAAAAAGAAGGATTTCACCATCCAAGATCTTGAGATGATGGTCAAAGAGCACGAAGGTGCATTAGAAAAGAAGGATTTTGTTATTCAGTCTATGGAGGGTTCTTTGGCTGAAATCCAAACTGAGAATAACAGCTTAAAGAATGAATTGCTCCAACAATCAGAAAAATTTGAGCAAGAAAAGAAATATCTCGAAGCAAGGCTAAAAACTGAGGTGGATAAAAATTCAATTTTGCAGAAATCCTTTAAAGAACTTCAAGAGAAATGCCTTAGCTTCGGCAGTCGATGCGTGCAACGGCTGAAGGATGTGTTCCATTCTGTCAGAGCTAGCTCTGCAAGATTTACACCTTCAGCTGATAATCTACCCAGCACGTTAGAATATATTGAAGGTGAGGTTGATGCCCTTGACGAAGTTATTGGTGGGCACGCCGACTTCTGCGCCCTGGTAGCTTCTCGGGGCACAGCCACCGCTTTTCTGAAGGCTGGCTGCACGCATGGAAATATTATGAATAGACCAAACTTCAGCTTGTCAGCATCAGATCTGATAAATATCCCAAGCCTAGCCCGAAGCATCAGGAATAGATTCATGACCCAGATCTGGGTAAGTGGCGGGCGAAAAATGGCGGGTGACGAAGCTCGAAGTCACCTTAAGCCGGTAAGAGACCTACTTTTGTTACTTTTACCTTCTCCTTAAAATTTTCACCTTTCTTATTTTGCTGTTTGATGTATGCAGGATGACGAAGCTGAAGTTTGACAAAGTTGAAGTTTGACGAAACCTAGCCTGAAGCTTGATAATTGTTTGCAATGTACTGTCCTACAAAAATTCTGGAGAAACTTTTGTAATATAGTTATGGAACAACTTATGTAAATTTGTACATACCTTGTAATATATTTTGTTTCTGCTGTCTGCGTACAATCTGCTTTGCTGTGGACAAAACTTCTCTTTTGAGCCGAAGGCGAAAAAACACCTTCCCTTCTTTTCGTACACACCGAAGCATAAAAATTTTCCTTCGAGTTTTTCCTCATTGCCGAAGCATCTGTGTTTTTATGCGGTACAATGATGATTCTATGTATGCCTAAATGCATGTTTATGAATGCAAATGACATGGTGAGATGCATTGTGCAAATGAATATCAAAATACATAATCATAGTCCTTCAGCGTTGACTTTTCGCTGTAAGCCTCCCTTAGGAGCTTCTTCGCCTTTTACTTTCAGCGGAATCAGCGTTGACATTTTGTTGTAAGCCTCCCTTAGGAGCTTCTTTGCCTTTTACTTTCGACGGAATCAGCGTTTATTTTTCGCTGTAAGCCTCCCTTAGGAGCTTCTTCGCCTTTTACTTTCGGCGGAATCAGCGTTTATTTTTCGCTCTAAGCTCTGCATTCCCTTAGGAACGACTTTTGAGCTTCTCCTTATTTCCTTTTCTTTTTCCTTTTGCATTTACATTTACACTTTTTTGGGGGATATCACTCTCATAAAATTGAAATAAGCAAAATTACATGTTGTGGCCCCATTAAAAACCTTTCTCCCCCTTTGGAAAGGAAAAGGGTGCCACGAAAAAGAATAAAAAATTACATCAAGCTAAACATAATATCGTCGAAGCTCATCCGCATTCCATGATCTGGGAATGTCGTTGCCGTCCATATCCTTCAATCTGTAGGAACCGGGTCTTGACGAAGATACTACAAAAAAGGGGCCTTCCCACTTTAGCTGTAATTTGCCTGCTGTCTCAGGGTTGGCTACTCTTCGAAGTACCAAGTGTCCTGGTTCAATGTTCTTCAACTTGACTTTTCTGTCACGCCATTTTATTGTTTCAGCTTGATATTTATTGATGTTTTCCACAGCTTGAAGTCTGATCCCTTCAATAGCATCTTTTTCTACAGAACAATCAGCTTCGTCTTTGCCTTCTGCCGAAGCTACTATCCTTATTGATCCTGCTTTGGCCTCTTCTGGGGTTATTGCTTCATCACCGAACAATAATTTAAAGGGCGTAAAACCTGTTGACCTTGACATGGTTGTATTATGGCTCCATACCACTTTGATTAGCTCGTCAGGCCATTTTCCCCTGGGCTGGTTGAAGATTGACTTCATTATTCCTGTCATTATGATCCCATTAGCTCTTTCGACAAGTCCATTTGACTCTGGGTGTCGAACTGATGCAAAATGGATCTTCGTGCCAATTTGATCACAAAATTCTCTGAAGACTTCAGAATCAAACTGTGTCCCATTGTCCACAGTAATGGCCTTCGGCACTCCGAAGCGACAAACAATGTTCTGCCAGAAAAACTTTTGAATAGTAAATGAAGTTATTGTGGCTAAGGGCTTCGCCTCAATCCATTTGGAAAAATACTCCACTACCACTACCACATATCTTAAGTTCCCCTGTGCTGGTGGTAATGGGCCTAGCAAATCAAGGCCCCACCTCTGCAATGGCCAAGTGGGTTGTATTAATTGAGTTAAAGACGAAGGTTGTTTTTGATCTCTTGCACATTTCTGACAACCTTCACACTTTTGGACTATATCCGCTGCATCCGAAGCTGCCTTTGGCCAATAAAATCCTTGGCGAAAAACTTTCCCAAGCAAGGGCCTAGACCCAATGTGAGATCCACACAGGCCTGCATGTATTTCCTTCATTAATTCTATACCTTCGGATCCGGATAAACACTTGAGCAATGGGGAACAGACCCCACGCTTGTATAACTCCCCTTCTATTATGACATATGGTCGAGCTCTTGCCTCTATTCTCCTGTTATAAGCTTCGTCGTCTGAAAGAAAATTACCCTGAAGGAAAGAGACAATCTCGGTTCTCCAATCCTCGCTATAAACAGGGGATATATTAAGGATTGCTCTTTCAAGAAGCTCGACCGAAGGTGCTTTTATTATTTCGAAAAATACTTCCGAAGGTATGGGCAGCCTCTGGGCTGCTGACTTGGCCAATAGATCAGCATATTCATTTTCTCCACGAGGAATATTTTTGACAGAAAAACCTTCGAAGGAAGCCTCAATCCTTCGGACTGTATCTAGATACTTTTCAAGCTTCGGGTCTCTTGCTTTATAGCTCTTGTCAACATGACCAGAAATAACTTGAGAGTCAGTTTTAAGAATGGCCCTTCTGATTCCCATTGCCTTCAACTTCCGAAGATCTAAGAGCAGAGCTTCATACTCAGCGATATTATTTGTGCAACTAAAATCAAGTCGTGCCACATAACAAGTTTTAACTTTGGAAGGTGAAACCAACACAGCAGCCGCTCCTGCTCCGAAGGTTCCCCAAGACCCATCGCAAAACACTGTCCATGCTTTGGCATCTTTATTTGTTTCTTCCTCCTGAGCCCCTGGCGTCCAGTCAGCAATGAAGTCTGCTAACGCCTGGGACTGAATCGAGGATCTATGAACATAATCAATACAAAATTCATTGAGCTCTGCAGCCCATTTTCCAATCCTTCCAGTAGCTTCTCGGTTTCTCATAATATCCTTCAGAGGTTGTGAAGAAGGAACAATTATGTTGTAAGCTTGAAAATAATGCCGAAGCTTCCTGGAGGCCATCAAAATAGCATACAGTACCTTCTCCAGTTCTGTATAATTTTTCTTTGATAAACTAAGAACCTCGGATACGAAATATATTGGGGCCTGCCTCTTAACTTGGCCTTCAAGCTTCTCCTGGACAAGTGCCGCACTTACCGCTGAGTGCGAAGCTGCCACATATAATAACAAAAGAGCCCCTGGCGTTGGTGGAGTTAATGTTGTTAGATCTATCAAATATTGCTTCAGCTCTTCGAAGGCTTTCTGCTGAATTGGTCCCCATTGAAAGACTTCGGCTGACTTCAGCACTTCAAAGAATGGTAAGTTTCTCTCTGCCGATCTGGATATGAATCTGTTGAGAGATGCCAGCCTTCCCGTCAATCTTTGAGCCCCCTTTTTTGTGCTTGGTGGCTCCATTCAAAGTATAGCTTCGATTTTACTTGGATTAGCCTCAATTCCCTTTGTTGAAACTAGGCAACCAAGAAATTTCCCCTTCTTTACTCCGAAGACACATTTTTCTGGATTCAGCTTTAAACCAGCCTGTCTAAAATTAGCGAAGGTCTCCTGTAAATCAGCAATGTGGTTATCTTGCTTTGTGCTTTTTACAATAATGTCATCAACATAAGTTAGTATATTCCTGCCTATCTGAGAATGGAGAACCTTCGCTGTCATTCTGCTGAAGCTTCCTCCAGCATTTTTAAGCCCCTCAGGCATCCGAAGGTAGCAATATGTCCCAGTAGGGGTTATGAAGCTGGTTTTCGGTTCATCCTCCTTCTTCATCCAGATTTGATGATAGCCTGAATAGCACTCCAGCAAACTCATAAGCTCTGATGAAGCTGCTGCATCGACTAAGGAATCTATCCTTGGCAATGGAAACTCGTCTTTCGGACAGGCCTTATTGAGGTCAGTAAAATCAATACACATTCTCCATTTACCATTGGCCTTCTTCACCATAACAGTGTTAGCCAACCATTTTGGGTATTTCACCTCTCTAATAACTCCAGCACTGAGGAGTCTTTTCACTTCATTCCGAGCACCTTCGGCCTTGTCATCAGACATCTTCCGAAGCCTCTGCTTTCTGGGTCTGAAGGATGGATCGACATTGAGCGAATGCTCAATAACATCCCTGTTAACTCCACAAAGATCATTAGCTGACCAGGCAAAAACATCTTTATTGTTGAACAGAAACCTTATCAAGGTTTTTTCCTGCTCTTCAGACAATTGGGATCCCAATAGCACCTTCTGATCTACTATATCCTCACATAAGAGCATGGGCTTCGGCTGGTCAGCTGAAGCAGCTTTTTCCCTTCTGAACTTGTATTGCTCACAGGCCTCAGCTCCATCTATGTTATGGATTGCTTTTGAATCTGTCCAATTTCCTTCGGCCCTTCTGGCAGCTTCCTGACTTCCATGAATAGCAATAGGCCCTTGGTCCGAAGGTATCTTCATGCAGAGGTAAGCTGGGTGAAGAGTTGCTTCGAAGGCAATGAGAGTACCGCGACCAATGATAGCATTGTAAGGATACTACATGTCAACAATATCAAACACAATTTGCTCAGTCCTTGTGTTGTTAACAAACCCGAAGGTCACTAGCATGGTGATCTTCCCAAGTGCTACAATTTGGCGTCCTCCGAAGCCACAAAGAGGGTGCGTAGCATCATGGATCTTGTCTTCGGGCTCTTGCATTTGTCTGAAAGCTTTAGCAAATATGATATCAGCTGCGCTGCCTGTGTCAACCAAGACATTATGGACCAGAAATCCTTTGATCACACAAGAGATAACCATAGCGTCATTGTGTGGATAATCCTTGAGTTGAAGATCCTCTTGGGAGAAGGTAATTGGAATGTGAGACCATCTTGACTTGATGAAGGGTCCTTGCACCCCAACATGTTGTACCCTTCTCTGTGCTTCTTTCTTCTGCTTTTTGTTGGCTGGCTCTGAGCATGAACCACCTGTTATCGGGAGCACCAGCTTCGGGGCCGAAGCAGCTCCAGCTTGATCGTTGAACGAAGCCATCAGCTCAAAAAAGTGGAAGTGTGTTGACCCACGGTGGGCGCCAATGTTGGAGACTTGTTCTCAAATGCTATGAATCAAGAACAAGGCAACACGATGATGTTAAACATTAAATAACCTTCGTCCGCTGAAGCATTATCTCCACAAGGGTTTAATGAACTTCGGACGAAGGATATAAACATAATATTACAAAGATGACAAAAATAACATAAAACGATGTAAAATGTAAAACATTAAAGATAGGTATGTTGGAGATAAATGATACCATTCACATATTTATTTTAATACAATGTTTAAGGTATGATTATACCTTCGCCTTGACAAGCAATAATTCTCGAATAATGCTTTCGCAATTACAGGAATGCGTGAACAGTAAAGGAATACTGTTCAGTATTTATAGGCACAGGACACAGCCTGTGAACAATTATAATCATACCCCTCATAAAAGTTTACAACATCGACTCAAACCCTTATGGACTAAAAGGTCATTCTATCTTTAAGTCGGTTTGTAACTCCGAAGCTTCATGGGCGACACCCTTCGGCATTACGTACAGACGGCTTCAACCAAAACTGTTTCTTCCTTCAGGACCTTCGGCGACGAAGCATGGTCCCAACAGACCATTTCTTGGTCAAAAATCTGTACGTGTTAACCTTCAATATTATTGAAAATGGTCGTTCATGGCTATTTTTGACAAAAATTGGGGTTGTGTTGCCATTGATCATCGACCAGAGGCTCGTACACCTCACCCCACATATGTTTCCTTGCCATAGATCACATTCTTGGATTTCTGGTGGAGACCATTTCTTGGTCAAAAATCCGTACTTGTTAGCCTTCGGTATTATTGAAAATGGTCAGTCATGGCTATTTTCGACAAAAATGGGGTTTGTGTGACCATTGATCATCGACCAGAGGCTCGTACACCTCACACCACATATGTTTCCTTGCCATAGATCACATTCTTGGATTTCTGGTGGAGACGATTTCTTGGTCAAAAATCCGTAGGTGTTAGCCTTCGATATTATTGAAAATGGTCATTCATGGCTATTTTCGACAAAAATGGGGGTTGTGTAGCCATTGATCATCGACCAGAGGCTCATACACCTCACCCCACATATGTTTCCTTGCAATAAATCACATTCTTGGATTTCTGGTGGAGACCATTTCTTGGTCAAAAATCTGTAGGTGTTAGCCTTCGGTATTATTGAAAATGGTCGTTCATGGCTATTTTTGATAAAAATGGGGGTTGTGTGGCCATTTATGATCGACCAGATGTTCGTACACCTCACCCACATATGTTTCCTTGCCATAGATCATATTCTTGGATTTCTGGTGGCGACCATTTCTTGGTCAAAAATCCGAATGTGTTAGCCTTCGGTATTATTGAAAATGGTCATCCATGGCTATTTTCGAAAAAATGGGGGTTGTGTGGCCATTGATCTTCGGCCAGAGGCTCATACACCTCACTACACATATGTTTCCTTGCCATAGATCACATTCTTGGATTTATGGTGGAGACCATTCCTTGGTCAAAAATCCGTAGGTGTTAGCCTTCAGTGTCATTGAAAATGGTCGTTCACGGCTATTTTCGACAAAAATGGGGGTTGTGTTGCCATTGATCATCGGCCAGAGGCTTGTACACCTCACCCCACATATGTTTCCTTGCCATAGATCACATTCTTTGATTTCTGGTGGAGACCATTTCTTGGTCAAAAATCCGTAGGTGTTAGCCTTCGGTATAATTGAAAATCATCGTTCATGGCTATTTTTGACAAAAATGGGGGTTGTGAGGCCATTGATCATCGATGAGAGGCTCGTACACCTCACCCCACATATGTTTCCTTGCCTTAGATCACATTCTTGGATTTCTGGTGGAGACCATTTCTTGATCAAAATCCGTACGTGTTAGCCTTCGGTGTTATTGAAATTTTCGTTCATGGCTATTTTCGACAAAAATAGGGGTTGTGTGGCCATTGATCATCGACCAGAGGCTCGTACACCTCACCCCACATATGTTTCCTTCCATAGATCACATTCTTGGATTTCTTGTGGAGTCCATTTCTTGGTCAAAAATCCGTTGGTGTTTGCCTTCGGTATTATTGAAAACGGTCGTTCATGGCTATTTTCGATAAAAATGGGGGTTGTGTGGCCATCGATCATTGACCAGAGGCTCGTACACCTCACCCCACATATGTTTCCTTCCATAGATCACATTCTTGGATTTCTTGTGGAGACCATTTTTGTCAAAAATCTGTAGGTGTTAGCCTTCGGTATTATTGAAAACTGTCGTACATGGCTATTTTTGACAAAAATGGGGGTTGTTTGGCCATTGATCATCGACCAGAGGCTCGTAAACCTCATCCCACATATGTTTCCTTGCCATAGATCACATTCATGGATTTCTGATGGAGACCATTTCTTGGTCAAAAATCCTTAGGTGTTAGCCTTCGGAATTATTGAAAATGGTCGTCATGGCAATTATCGACAAAAATGGGGGTTGTGTGGCCATTGATCATCGACCAGAGGCTCATAAACCTCACCCCACATATGTTTCCTTGCCATAGATCACATTCTTGGATTTCTGGTGGAGACCATTTCTTGGTCAAAAATCCGTACGTGTTAGCCTTCGGTATTATTGAAAAAGGTCATTAATGGCTATTATCGACAAAAATGGGGGTTGTGTGGCCATTGATCATCGACCAGAGGCTCGTAAACCTCACCCCACATATGTTTCGTTGACACAAATCACATTCTTTGACTTCTGGTGGAGTCCATTTCTTGGTCAAAAATCCGTAGGTGTTAGCCTTCAGTGTCATCGAAAATGGTCGTTCATGGCTATTTTCGACAAAAATGAGGGTTGTGTGGCCATTGATCATCGACCAGAGGCTCATACACCTCACCCCACATATGTTTCCTTGTCATTGATCACATTCTTGGATTTCTGCTGGAGACCACTTCTTGGTAAAAAATCCGCAGGTGTTAGCCTTCGGTATTATTGACAAATGGTCGTTCATGGCTATTTTTGACAAAAATGGGGGTTGTGTGGCCATTGATCATTAACTAGAGGCTTATACACCTCACCCCACATAAGATTCCTTGCCATAGATCACATTCTTGTATTTCTGGTGGAGACCATTTCTTGGTCAAAATTTCGAATGTGTTAGCCTTCAGTATTGTTGAAAATGGTCGTTCATGGCTATTTTCGACAATAATGGTGGTTGTGTGGCCTTTGATATTTGACCAGAGGCTCATACACCTTACTACACATATGTTTCCTTGCCATAGATCACATTCTTGGATTTATCGTGGAGACCATTTCTTTGTCAAAAATCTGTAGGTGTTAGCCTTCGTTATTATTGAAAATGGTCGTTCATGGCTATTTTCGACAAAAATGGGGGTTGTGTGGCCATTGATCATCGACCAGAGGCTCGTACACCTCACCCCCATATGTTTCCTTGCCATAGATCACATTCTTGGATTTCTGGTGGAGACCATTTCTTGGTCAAAAATCAGTACGTGTAAGCCTTCGGTATTATTGAATATGGTCGTTCATGGCTATTTTCGACAAAAATGGGGGTTGTGTGGCCATTGATCATCGACCAAAGGCTCATACACCTCACCCCACATATGTTTCTTTGCCATAGATCACATTCTTGGATTTTTGGCGGAGACCATTTCTTTGTCAAAAATCATAGGTGTTAGCCTTTGGTATTATTGAAAATGGTCGTTCATGGCTATTTTCGACAAAAATGGGGGTTGTGTGGCCATTGATCATCGACCAGAGGCTCGTACACCTCACCCCACATATGTTTCCTAGCCATAGATCACATTCTTGGATTTCTGGTGGAGACCATTTCTTGGTCAAAAATCCGTATGTTGGTCACTTGTTTTCAATTACTATAAAGTATAAAAAACAAGGCAACACAGAGTTAGAATGAGGAAACCTTCGCCCTCCTATTAATACCCTGAAGGTATATTAATAGGAGGACGAAGGATCAAATAGAGAATGATGCCGAGACATGTTAATCGTGTAAAAGATCATGTGAAGGAAATAATGACTCATCTTATATGACTTGATGCTTTTATTTCGTTTCTTCTTAGATTGAATAAGGTTACGATCATACCTTTGGCCCTTTAACAGAGGATGGCACGAAGGTATTTCGGAGGCTGATCACAATGAAGCTGTAGCACCTTTCAAAGGTACTTTATGCAGGGTACTGTTCATCTATTTATAGGGAAGATGAACCGACTTTACATATGATTACAATCATGCCCCTCGGGGTGCAATATATGATTTACAGATGATGAAGGGGTATTGCTGTCTTTATCCCTCCTTTCTTACTGTGCAAGTCTGGGACCTTCTCCCCTTCACCGTCTTTTATCCAAAGCTAATTTCCTCGGGTCGTACCTTCGTCGCTTGTTATCATTGGACAAAGCTTTTCTTCGTGCTGCTTTCGCCGAAGACCAACTTTGTTCAGCCTATGTCATACGCCAGAAATAGCCGAAGGCTACCTTTGTTCGGCCTTTATTTCATTCTTGTAGTACATTTTGATTGTGCAACACGCATGTTTTGAAGACCTTTGGCAATGTAGGCACCCAACAGTAGCCCCTTGCAGAATGAGTTCTTTACTTCATAACGAGCTTAGTTCGCAAAAAATAGAGTTGGAAGGCCTTGCGCCGAAGGTCCAAAAAACACCTTCCCGAAGCTCGTTATGAAGGGGGGGACCCTGCATTCAGTGGGTACAACTGTTGAGTTAAAAAAATTGTGCGTATAAAAGGGGGCGACGCCCGGCGCAGATGCTATGGCTTATTGCTGTTTGCATCCTTTATTGCCAAGACCTGCTCTGCCTTCGAAGCTTGCTTTGAGCGTTTTGAACATTTTCGAACCAGCCTTAGCCAGTTAACCATCGTGCCCTTCCTCATTTTTGAGATGGCTGAAGAGCAATCTGTTGCCGAGTTGGCAGCTTTGCCAAGTGTGCCGGAGGCAACACCTGCGATGGCCGAGGCAGCTGCCTCTAGGATCGAAGTTACTGCTGTCGTGACCTCAATTGAAGACAGCGACGATATTGACATTGAGGAAGATAATACAACCATACGGCCCACGAAGCCAAGCCATGTGAACTTCGGCAAGTCAACAACCAAAGAAGGGCGAATTGAGGTAATGAACCGCCTTGGCAATATTGACAATATGGATTGGGTTAGACTCGGGGGTGATGATGTAGTGCCAAATCCGAGAAAGGACGAAGTTGTTATTTTCCGAAGCTTTCTTAGGGCTGGACTTAAATTTCTGCTGCACAAGACATTAGTTGCTGTGCTGAAGAGGTTTAACATTTATCTTCATTAGCTTACACCAAACGCTATAGTGCACCTAGGTATTTTCATTTGGGCCATGCGTAGCCATGGTGTTGGGATTAGTGACGAAGCTCTGTGTGAGGCGTTCTGCGAAGTTCATGAGTTGCACTTCCAGACGAAAGCGATTGGAGGCCTTCACAACAACTTCGACTGTTACAACTTTGCTTATCGAAGGGGGGTCATGTCCCCGGCTCCTGCGTACCGAAGTAAGTGGCCGAATGACTGGGCTAAGGAATGGTTTTATATGAAGAACGATTTGAAAGAGCATTCTGACATAGACGGTGTTATCCAGACTCCTATTCACGTATCCTTCGGTTATAAAAAACCTACTTGTTATATTGACTTTGAAGCTCAAGCTGGCATAGTTGCTTTCAATGCTGTTTGCACATACATTGGAACGAGAGACATAGTTCAAGAGCACTTGGCTTTTAGAGTGTGGCCATTGAGGGCTAAATGGGAATTGCCGAAGATGTCTGATGAAGATGCTTCGGTTGAGGAGCCCGGGTTAGTCAGGCTACGATATAATTTCCAATACCGGGACGACTTTGGGGAACCATGTCATGAGTGGCTAGATTGCCTCGAGGATAAATGCAATGAAATACTTGGCAATTTTAGCAAACCGGAAGCCGAAGCTTTGTGCCAGCATTTTGCGGCACGAAAGAAACAGCGACTAAACCGAGTGTTTGATGCTATTGGTTTCTATTACCCTAATTATCCTAATTTAACTCAGGAGCCAAAGAAGAGGCAGAAGAAAATGACAACCAGGCGAAGCAAGGTGCCAAAGTTGGAACACGGGGCATCACCCTCTCGAACTTCGGGGGAGGCACTACCGGTATGATGAATATTTAGATTGTGTTATATATTCTTTTATGTCTTGCACTAACTTTGTTATTTTCAACTTTTGCAAACTGTGACTGAATCCGCGATCCTGCCTGCCTTCGAAGGATCGCCCTTGAAACCTATGACATCCGAAGATTGGGAAGAAGTTGCTTCGAGGGATGAGGGGGTGAGGGCCAAAAAGATGGCTGGACTGGATCTTGAGATTAATGATTCTTTGCCGGACAGCGATGGAGAGGATGACTTACGCATAGCTCCTATAATGAGCTCGCTTTTTGATGATGAGAATGATGACGAGAGGGAGGGCTCCACTACAAAAATTTTGGAGACGAAGTATGATGCGCCTCCAACTGTAGAGTCGCCGAGGCCAAAGAGCCCGATGGTTGAGCCAACGCTATTGATAGCGACACCTTTGGCAACCGTGGTGGCCGAAGAGAATATTGGTTCTTCAAAGCCTGCAATGGCGGAAGATAAGGGGAAAGGGCCTGCAGAGATTGAAGAGATGAAAAAGGCAATTGAACAGGACACGCCACTTGGCGAAGGGCCCTTCGACCAAGAATTTGGAGGCCGAAAGTACAGGGTCCATCAGGTTGCCGGAAAGACTATGGGTGCCAAACAGCTGGCCGAGGCTCTGGGCTTTGCTGAACAACTTGGGTACCCTTCGGGGGCCACAATCTTCGGAGGGGGGCTAGATGACTATCTGTATTGCTGCCCGGACAACTTGGAAACTGATGTGTGCCGCTATATGGCGGATAATATTGGTTTCAAGAAGCTTGAAGCTGGGCTATCATTGATGCCCTTCGACGAATTTTCTGACTGTTTGTCCTATAGCCTTCTCAAGGTAGCATTTTGATTTTTCTTATATGCTTCGGATTAGTTTGTTTTTGAAAACTCATCTGTTTATTTTGGACTTTTGTAGGGCTTGTTTTTGAGTAAAGCTTTGAAGAATAGAAAAAACTTTGAGGGCGAAGCTGCCCAAAAAGAGATTTTGAAACTAGATCCAAGGTATCTGAACTTCGGAACGACTACGGGGAAAAAGAGAAATCTTTCAAGGTTTTAGAGAATGATTTTGCTGAGAGTCGAACCAAAGTTCGGACCTTGACCGAGGAAAATGAGAGACTAAAAAGGGCGTTGGAAAAGAAAACTTCAGAGTTCAAAACTTCCGTTGCGGAGAAGGATAAGCGCATTAAATCCCTTGAAGCAGAGCTGAAATAGTCAAAAGAGGGTTATAATGCTGAAATTGATAAGCTGAAGCTGGCGTCCGCCGAAGCAGCTGCTGCTAGCGGAGTAAAAATTGGGGATCTTAAAGACGAGATAAATCACTTGATGCAGCTGAAGGATAACTACAAAATTCTGATGAGCAATTGCTATACCATGGGCCACAGGTGCCAGAGGGAGCTAGAGAGGACCTTCACTTCAGTTGGTGCGTCATGTCGAGAGAAATGTGCCGAAGGTGACTTGGAAGGTTTAATGCGATGGATTCTGAGTGAGATCCGTGCATTCAAAGGGGTTCTCTCTACGCGGGAAGATTATTGTGCGTTGGTAGGCGCCTGAAGTACTGCTTCGGTCTTATTAGGAGCTGGCTGCCACCATGTCAAGGTTGTACTGGTCCTGACTTCAAAGTTTCAGCAGATACCGTCCAAAGATCGACTGCTGAAGCTTCAGAGTGGGGGAAAATTCTAATCTGATATATGGTCGAAGGGTGGCAAAGAAGTTAGTGTTGAGGAATCATTAAAAAATAAGGCGAAGGTGCGTGATTCATTGGCCCTACCCTCAATTTTTAGTTGCGCAATAATACACGCATTTTTTAAGTATGCAAACTTTTGCAGCTTCGTGAACAAGCCAAGAAAGCTGGAAGTATTAGGAAGAGTCTAATAGAGAAGAAAACTGAAGGTGTTTTTATGCTGTTTTTGCCAAATATTCGTTGTAAATTGCTGGCCCTGCTTCTAACTTTCATTTGAAAGCTTCTACTTCGCAGGTAATGATTAAAGTAAAACATACTGCGGCCGAAG
This sequence comes from Zea luxurians, assembly GCA_029449295.1. NCBI lineage: Eukaryota > Viridiplantae > Streptophyta > Magnoliopsida > Poales > Poaceae > Zea > Zea luxurians. Next base: position 371,108 of record JAOPSE010000609.1, on the reverse strand, counting down.
CTAAAGACGGCGCTCTCCAAGCCAAAGTTGTTGCGACGGCAAATGCGAAGAAGGCTGCAGACGACATTGTCTGGAAAATTTGTGAACAACTTTATAACGAAGTTATGTTTGGTCCATACACATTTGATATGTAATAAACAGGTGAAAAACATTTGGTGTAACTGTAACATTTGTGGTGCTAGAGGAACAAATACTCGAAGGTTCCTTTAGCTTTTGCTGTAATATATCTTGCCTTTGTTCTATTGGTTTTCTCTTTCCCTTTGTTACGTGTGAAACATATTTTGTGCATTTTTGAGCCAAAGGCGAAAAACACCTTCCCTTCTTTTCACGCATGACAAGGGAACCTCACTTTTTCCTCCCTTAAAAATACGGTGACATCGAAATTGGGCACTGTGCTCCCTTAGTTAAAACTTCGGAAGATAAATCTGTAAATGGCTTTAGAGCTTTTTTACCTTGGTAATAAGGATTTAGCTCTGCATTCCCTTAGGAGCGACTTCAGAGCTTTTTCACCTTTACTTGGTGATAGGATTTAGCTCTGCATTCCCTAAGAACGACTTCGGAGCTTTTGTACCTTGGTAAATAAGAATTTAGCTCTACATTCCCTTAGGAATGACTTCAGAGCTTTTTTACCTTGGTAATAAGGATTTAGCTCTGCATTCCCTTAGGAACGACTTCGGAGCTTTTTCACCTTTACTTGGTGATAGGATTTAGCTCTGCATTCCCTTAGGAACGACTTTGGAGCTTTTTCACCTTTACTTGGTGATAGGATTTAGCTCTGCATTTCCTTAGGAACAACTTCAGAGCTTTTTATGAAACTTTCAACAAGCTTGCTACCATCGCACGTAAAGGTATCAATTTATTATTGCACTGCAGGATACGGAAAACAAAAACATTTGACGAGTAAACATAAATGTGTGGGGCAACTTTTTCCCTGGCTTTGGGCTTACTTACCCAGCCCCTTGGGGTCTTTAGTATATGTGCTTCGTCTCTGGAACCATACTGTTAACAGTACAAGTTTTGGAGCCCTCCCTTCTGTCCCTTTGCTGAGGAGCTTGCACTGGAAACTCTGGAAACTTGGGTTGATCAGTGGGGACCTGATCATAGGGAGGTGGTCCCAAGACGAAGGGGGTAGACAGCGACCATGCGCTCGAAGCATTTGAAGTTGAAGGAGTATGTAGTCTTGGCTCCTACGACTGTGGCTGGAAATATTGTGGGATGTATGGGGAACAGTACGAAGATGTGCTGAACACCTGCTTCGACTGAGAAGGTTGGGTGACTGATGAAGCAAGCTCCTTCTGCTTGTTGATTGTGTGATGGCAGGTTTTTCTTGTGTGGCCCTTATCCTCACCACAGAACAAACAGAAAGGTTTCCTTGGAGGCCCGTTAAACCTGCCACCAAAACTTCGGCCTCCCCTTCCCCCTCTTGGAGCTGGTGGACGGAATGTATTATGAGACGAATGTTGTTGAGAGCTTGACTGTTGGTGGCCCGACTGACCCTAAGACTGAGTCATTTTTTCTTCGGCTTGTGGTGGATTTTGTATGTTTCGGATATGCCTTGGATTAAACCTTCCCCCGAAGCCCCTTGCGGCTTCGGTGTATTTGTACAACTCCTCCCTTCTTTGTCAGAAGTCATTATCAGCTCTTATGTACTCATCCATCTTGTGGAGCAACTTTTCCAAAGAGTGTGGTGGCTTTCCTGCAAAGTATTGCGCCGCTGGGCCTGGCCTGAGCCCCTTGACCACGGCTTTGATGACAATGTCATCTTGTACCGCTGGTGCTTGGGCTCGAAGTTAGAGAAACCTTCAAACAAATGATTGAAGGTATTCATCTAGTTCTTGAGTGCACTGGAACAGAGCTTGTGCGGTGATGGGCTTTGACTGGAAGCCTTGGAAGCTGGTGAGGAGCATTTCTTTGAGCTTCGCCCAAGAAGTGACAGTTCTCGGCCGAAGCGACGAGTACCAAGTCTGGGCCACATTTTGGACTGCCATGACGAATGACTTCACCATGACTGTTGAGTTGCTGCCATACGAAGATATGGTGGCTTCGTAGCTCATGAGAAACTGCTTCGGGTCCGACAGGCCATCGTACATCGGTAATGTAGGAGGCCTTTATAGTGGTGGCCAGGGTGTGGCCTGTAGTTCTAGTGTGAGCGGAGAAGCTTCGTCATATAGGAAATCTTGAAAGTTGAAGTCTTCCTAACGAAGGTGGTTGTGTTCTTGATTCATGTTGTTCTGGAGGTCATGCGCTTCGATGTCGCGCATTTCTTCAGTTGCTTCATCGATTTTCTTCTGGAGTGCAGAGAGACGAAGCATCTTCTCCATGCGCTTCTCGACTTGTTGATGAATGAGATCGAGGTTGTGGATCTCTTCATCAAGCTCCTCGTCTCGCGGCACTGGGCTATTGGCTTTTCTTTTTTGATTCCTTTCTTCTCTGATGAGAGTTTCATTCCCTTGATTGGGGTCAAGGGGTGCAAGGATAGAGCAGGTTGCCGTAGCTTTCTTCGGCGGCATGTCGCGAGTTGTGGTCGTGAAATCACCGGAGGTGGGCGCCAATGTTGGTCAGTTGTTTTCAATTACTATAAAGTATCAAAAACAAGGTAACACAGAGTTAGAATGAGGAAACCTTTGCCCTCTTGTTAATACCCCGAAGGTATATTAATAGGAGGACGAAGGATCAAATAGAGACTGATGCTGAGACATGTTAATCGTGTAAAAGATAATGTGAAGGAAATAATGACTCATCTTATATGACTTGATGCTTTTATTTCGTTTCTTCTTAGATTGAATAAGGTTACAATCATACCTTCGGCCCTTTAACAGAGGATGGCGCGAAGGTATTTCGGAGGCTGATCACAACGAAGCTGTAGCACCACTCAAAGGGACTTTATGCATGGTACTGTTCATCTATTTATAGGGAAGATGAACCGACTTTACATATGATTACAATCATTCCCCATGGGGTGCAATATATGATTTACAGATGATGAAGGGGTATTGCTGTCTTTCTCCCTCCTTTCTTACTGCGCAAGTCTGGGACTTTCTCCCCTTCACCGTCTTTTATCCGAAGCTCTCTTTAGATCGATGCTAATTTCCTCGGGTCGTATCTTCGTCGCTTGTTATCATCGGACGAAGCTTTTCTTCGTGCTGCTTCCTCCGAAGACCAACTTTGTTCAGCCTATGTCATACACCAGAAATAGCTGAAGGCTACATTCATTCGGCCTCTATTTCATTCTTGTAGTACATTTTGATTGTGCAACACGCATGTTTTGAAGGCCTTCGGCAATGTAGGCACCCAACACCGTACGTGTTAGCCTTCGGTATTATTGAAAATGGTCGTTCATGGCTATTTTCGACAAAAATGGGGGTTGTGTGGCCATTGATCATCGACCAGAGGCTCGTACACCTCACCCCACATATGTTTCCTTGCCATAGATCACATTCTTGGATTTCTGGTGGAGACCATTTCTTGGTAAAAAATTCGTAGGTGTTAGCCTTCGATATTATTAAAAATGGTCGTTCATGGCTATTTTCGACAAAAATGAGGATTATGTGGCCATTGATCATCGACGAGAGGCTCATACACCTCACCCCACATATGTTTCCTTGCCATAGATCACATTCTTGGATTTCTGGTGGAGACCATTTCTTGGTCAAAATTCCGAATGTGTTAGCCATCAGTATTATTGAAAAAGGTCGTTCATGGCTATTTTTGACAAAAATGGGGGTTGTGTGGCCATTGATATTCGACCAGAGGCTCGTACACCTCTCTACACATATGTTTCCTTGCCATAGATCACATTCTTGGATTTATGATGGAGACATTTCTTGGTCAAAAATCCGTAGATGTTAGCCTTCGGTATTATTGAAAACGGTCGTTCATGGCTATTTTTGACAAAAATGGGGGTTGTGTGGCCATTGATCATCGAGCAAAGGCTCGTACACCTCACCCCACATATGTTTCCATGCCATAGATCACATTCTTGGATTTCTGGCAGAGAACATTTCTTGGCCAAAAATCCGTAGGTGCTAGCCTTCGATATTATTGAAAACGGTCGTTCATGGCTATTTTCGACAAAAATGGGGGTTATTTGGTCATTGATCATCGACCAGAGGCTCGTACACCTCACCCCACACATGTTTCTTGCCATAGATCATATTCTTGGATTTCTGGTGGAGACCATTTCTTGGTCAAAAATCCTTAGGTGCTAGCCTTCGGAATTATTGAAAATGGTCGTTCATGGCTATTTTCGACAAAAATGGGGGTTGTGTGGCCATTTATCATCGACCAGAGGCTCGTGCACCTCACCCCATATATGTTTCCGTGCCATAGATCACATTCTTGGGTTTCTGGTGGAGACCATTTCTTGGTCAAAAAATCCGTACGTGCTAGCCTTCTGTGTCATTGAAAATGGTCGTTCATGGCTATTTTCGACAAAGATGGGGGTTGTGTGGCCATTGATCATCGACCAGAGGCTCATATACCTCACCCCACATATGTTTTCTTGCCATAGATCACATTCTTGGATTTCTGGTGGAGACCATTTCTTGGTCAAAAATCCGTACGTGTTAGCCTTCGGTATTATTGAAAATGGTCGTTCATGGCTATTTTCGACAAAAATGGGGGTTGTGTGGCCTTTGATCATCGACCAGAGGCTCCTACAACTCACCCCACATATGTTTCCTAGCCATAGATCACATTCTTGGATTTCTTGGTGGAGACCATTTCTTGGTCTAAAATCCGTACGTGTTAGCCTTCGGTATTATTGAAAATGGTCGTTCATGGATATTTTCGACAAAAATGGGGGTTGCATGGCCATTGATCATCTACCAGATGCCCGTACACCTCACCCCACATATGTGTCTTTGCCATAGATCACATTGATTCTTCTATTTCAGGTGGAGACTATTTTTGGTAAAAAATCCGTAGGTGCTAGCCTTCGGTATTATTGAAAACGGTCGTTCATGGCTATTTTCGACAAAAATGGGGGTTGTGTGGCCATTGATCATCGACCAGAGGCTCGTACACCTCACCTCACATATGTTTCTTGCCATAGATCACATTCTTGGATTTCTAGTGGAGACCATTTCTTGGTCAAAAATCCGTAGGTGTTAGCCTTCAGAATTATTAAAAATGGTCGTTCATGGCTATTTTCGACAAAAATGGGGGTTGTGTGGCCATTTATCATCGACCAGAGGCTCGTGCACCTCACCCCACATATGTTTCCGTGCCATAGATCACATTCTTGGGTTTCTGGTGGAGACCATTTCTTGGTCAAAAATCTGTACGTGTTAGCCTTCTGTGTCATTGAAAATGGTCGTTCATGGCTATTTTTGACAAAGATGGGGGTTGTGTGGCCATTGATCATCGACCAGAGGCTCATACATCTCACCCCACATATGTTTTATTGCCATAGATCACATTCTTGGATTTCTGGTGGAGACCATTTCTTGGTCAAAAATCCGTACGTGTTAGCATTCGGTATTATTGAAAATGGTCGTTCATGGCTATTTTCGACAAAAATCGAGGTTGTGTGGCCATTGATCATCGACCAGAGGCTCGTACAACTCACCCCACATATGTTTCCTAGCCATAGATCACGTTCTTCAATTTCTTGGTGGAGACCATTTCTTGGTAAAAAATCCGTACGTCATAGCCTTCGGTATTATTGAAAATAGTCGTTCATGGCTATTTTCGACAAAAATGGGGGTTGCATGGCCATTGATCATCGACCAGAAGCCCGTACACCTCACCCCACATATGTGTCCTTGCCATAGATCACATTCTTCGATTTCAGGTGGAGACCATTTTTGGTAAAAAAATCCGTAGGTGTTAGCCTTCGGTATTATTGAAAATTGTCGTTCATGGCTATTTTCGAGAAAAATGGGCGTTGTGTGGCCATTGATCATCGACCAGAGGCTCATACACCTCACCCCACATATGTTTCCTTGCCATAGATCACATTCTTGGATTTCTGGTGGAGACCATTTCTTGGTCAAAATTTCGTAGGTGTTAGCCTTGATATTATTGAAAATGGTCGTTCATGACTATTTTCATAAAAAATGGGGGTTGTGTGGCCATTTATCATCGACCAGAGGCTCGTAGACCTCACCCCACATATGTTTCCTTGCCATAGATCACATTCTTGGATTTCTGGTGGAGTCCATTTCTTGGTCAAAAATCCGTACGTGCTAGCCTTCGGTGTCATTGAAAATTGTCGTTCATGGCTGTTTTCGACAAAAACAGGGGTTGTGTGGCCATTGATCATCGACCAGAGGCTCGTACACCTCACCCCACATATGTTTTCTTTCCATAGATCACATTCTTGGATTTCTGGTGGAGACCATTTCTTGGTCAAAAATCCGTACGTGTTAGCCTTCGGTATTATTGAAAATGGTCGCTCATGGCTATTTTCGACAAAAATGGGGGTTGTGTGGCCATTGATCATCGACCAGAGGCTCGTACACCTCACCACACATATGTTTCCTAGCCATAGATCACATTCTTGGATTTCTGGTGGAGACCATTTCTTGGTCAAAAATCTATACGTGTTAGCCTTTGGTATTATTGAAAATGGTCGTTTATGGCTATTTTCGACAAAAATGGGGGTTGTGTGGCCATTGATCATCGACCAGAGGCCCATACACCTCACCCCACATATGTGTCCTTGCCATAGATCACATTCTTCGATTTCAGGTGGAGACCATTTCTTGGTAAAAAATCAGTAGGTGTTAGCCTTCGGTATTATTGAAAATGGTCGTTCATGGATATTTTCGACAAAAATGGGGGTTGTGTGGCCATTGATCATCGACCAGAGGCTCATACACCTCACCCCACATATGTTTCCTTGCCATAGATCACATTCTTAGATTTCTGGTGGAGACCATTTCTCGGTCAAAATTCCGTAGGTGTTAGCCTTCGGTATTATTGAAAATGTTCGTTCATGGCTATTTTCATAAAAAAATGGGGGTTGTGTGGCCATTGATCATCGACCAGAGGCTCGTACACCTCACCCCACATATGTTTCCTTGCCATAGATCACATTCTTGGATTTCTGGTGGAGACCATTTCTTGGTCAAAAATCCATACGTGTTAGCCTTCAGTATTATTGAAAATGGTCGTTCATGTCTATTTTTGACAAAATGGAGGTTGTGTGGCCATTGATCATCGACCAGAGGCTTGTACACCTCACCCCACATATGTTTCCTTACCATAGATCACATTCTTGGATTTTTGGTGGAGACCATTTCTTGGGCAAAAATCCGAATGTGTTAGCCTTCGGTATTATTGAAAATGGTCATTCATGGCTATTTTCGACAAAAATGAGGGTTGTGTGGCCATTGATCTTTGACCAGAGGCTCATACACCTCACTACACATATGTTTCCTTCCCATAGATCACATTCTTGGATTTATGGTGGAGACCATTTCTTGGTCAAAAATCCATAGTTGTTAGCCTTCAGTGTCATTGAAAATGGTCGTTCATGGCTATTTTCGACAAAAACAGGGGTTGTGTGGCCATTGATCATCGACCAGAGGCTCATACACCTCACCCCACATATGTTTTCTTTCCATAGATCACATTCTTGAATTTCTGGTGGAGACCATTTCTTGGTCAAAGATCCGTAGGTGTTAGCCTTCGGTATTATTGAAAATGGTCGTTCATGGCTATTTTCGACAAAAATGGGGGTTGTGTGGCCATTGATCATCAACCAGAGGTTCGTACACCTCACCCCACATATGTTTCCTTGTCATAGATCATATTCTTGGATTTCTGGTGGAGACCATTTCTTGGTAAAAAATCCGTAGGTGTTAGCCTTTGGTATACTTGAAAATGGTTGTTCATGGCTATTTTCGACAAAAATGGGGGTTGTGTGGCCATTGATCATCGACCAGAGGCTCGTACACCTCACCCCACATATGTTTCTTGCCATAAATCGCATTCTTGGATTTCTGGTGGAGACCATTTCTTGGTCAAAATTCCGTAGGTGTTAGCCTTCGGAATTATTGAAAATGGTCGTTCATTGTGTGGCCATTTATCATCGACTAGAGGCTCGTACACCTCACCCCACATATGTTTCTGTGCCGTAGATCACATTCTTGGATTTCTGGTGGAGACCATTTCTTGGTAAAAAAATCCGTACGTGCTAGCCTTCGGTGTCATTGAAAATGGTCGTTCATGGCTATTTTCGACAAAGATGGGGGTTGTGTGGCCATTGATCATCGACCAGAGGCTCATACACCTCACCGCACATATGTTTTCTTGCCATAGATCACATTCTTGGATTTCTGGTGGAGACCATTTCTTGGTCAAAAATCCGTACGTGTTAGCCTTCGGTATTATTGAAAATGGTCGTTCATGGATATTTTCGACAAAAATAGGGGTTGTGTGGCCATTGATCATCGACCAAGAGCTCGTACACCTCACCCCACATATGTTTCCTAGCCATAGATCACATTCTTGGATTTCTTGGTGGAGACCATTTCTTGGCCAAAGAAATGCTCCTCACCAGCTTCCAAGGCTTCCAGTCAAAGCCCATCACCGCACAAGCTCTATTCCAGTGCACTCAAGAACCAGATGAATACCTTCAATCATTTGTTCGAAGGTTTCTCCGACTTTAGGCCCAAGCACCAGCGGTACAAGATGAGATTGTCATCGAAGCCATGGTCAAGGGGCTCAGGCCAGGCCCAGCGGTGCAATACTTTGCAAGAAAGCCACCACACTCTTTGGAAAAGTTGCTTCACAAGATGGACAAGTACATAAGAGCTGATAACGACTTCCGACAAAGAAGGGAGGAGTTGTACAAATACACCAAAGCCGTCAGGGGCTTCAGGGGAAGGTTTAATCCAAGGCATGTCCGAAACATACAAAATCCACCACAAGCAGAAGAAAAAATGACTCAGTCTCAGGGTCAGTCGGGCCATCAACAGTCAAGCTCTCAGCAGCATTCTTCTCATAATACGTTCTGTCCACCAGCTCCAAGAGGGGGAAGGGGAGGCCGAAGTTTTGGTGGCAGGTTTAATGGACCTCCAAGAAAGCCCTTCTGTTTGTTTTGTGGTGAGGACAAGGGCCACACAACAAGAACTTGCCACCACACAATCAACAAGCAAAAGGAGCTTGCTTCATCAGTCATCCAACCTTCTCAGTCGAAGAAGGTGTTCAGTACATCTTCGTACATTTCCCCATACATCCCACAGTATGTCCAGCCACAGTCACAGGAGCCAAGACTACATACTCCTTTAGCTTCACATGCTTCGAGCGCATGGTCGCCGTCTACCCCTTTCGTCCCGGGACCACCTCCCTATGATCAGGTCCCCACTGATCAACCCAAGTTTCTAGAGTTTCCAGTGCAAGCTCCTCAGCAAAGGGACAGAAGGGAGGGCTCCAAAACTTGTACTATTAACAGTATGGTTCCGAAGATGAAGCACATATAATAAAGACCCCAAGGGGCTGGGTAAGTAAGCCCAAAGCCAGGGAAAAAGTTGCCTCATGCATTTATGTTTACTTGTCAAATGTTTTTATTTTCCGTATCCTGCAGTGCATTAATAAATTGGTACCTTTTACATACGATGGTAGCAAGCTTGTTGAAAGTTTCGTAAAAAGCTCCAAAGTCGTTCCTAAGGGAATGCAGAACTAAATCCAATCACCAAGTAAAGGTTAAAAAGCTCCAAAGTCATTCCTAAGGGAATGCAGAGTTAAATCCAATCACCAAGTAAATGTGAAAAAGCTCCAAAGTCGTTCCTAAGGGAATGTAGAGCTAAATCCAATCACCAAGTAAAGGTGAAAAAGCTCCGAAGTCATTCCTAAGGGAATGCAGAGCTAAATCCAATCACCATGTAAAGGTGAAAAAGCTCCAAAGTCGTTCCTAGGGGAATGCAGAGCTAAATCCTATCACCAAGTAAAGGTGAAAACGCTCCGAAGTCGTTCCTTAGGGAATGCAGAGCTAAATTCTTATTACCAAGGTAAAAAAGCTCCGAAGCCATTTTTAGATTTACCTTCCAAAGTTTTAACCAAGGGAGCGCAGTGTCCAATTCCGAAGTCACCGTATTTTTAAGGGAGAAAAAATTGAGGTTCCCTTGCCATGCGTGAAAAGAAGGGAAGGTGTTTTTCGCCTTCGGCTAAAAAATGCACAAAATATGTTTCACACGTAACAAAGGGAAAGAGAAAAACCAATAGAACGAAGGCAAGATATATTACAGCAAAAGCTAAAGGAACCTTCGAGTATCTGTTCCTCTAGCACCACAAATGTTACAATTACACCAAATGTTTTTCACCTGTTTATTACATATCAAATGTGTATGGACCAAACATAACTTCGTTATAAAGCTGTTCACAAATTTTCCACACAATGTCGTCTGCAGCCTTCTTCGCATTTGCCGTCGCTGGGACTTCGGCTTGGAGAGCGGCGTCTTCAGCTTCGGCTGCAGTATGTTTTACTTTAATCATTACCTGTGAAGTAGAAGCTTTCAAATGAAAGTTAGAAGCAGGGCAAACAATTTACAACGAATACTTGGCAAAAACAGCATAAAGCACCTTTGGTTTTCTTCTCTATTAGACTCTTCCTAATACTTCCAGCTTTCTCGGCTAGTTCACGAAGCTGCAAAAGTTTGCATACTTAGAAAATGCGTATACTATTGCGCAACTAAAAATTGAGGGTAGGGCCAATGAATCACGTACCTTCGTCTTATTTTTTAATGATTCTTCAACACTAACCTCTTTGCCACCCTTCGACCATATATCAGATAAGAATTTTTTCCCCCACTCCGAAGCTTCAGCAGTCAATCTTTGGACGCTATCTGCAGAAACTTTGAAGTCAGGACCAGTGCAATCCTTGACATGGCGGCAGCCAGCTCCTAATAAGGCCGAAGCAGTACTTTGGGCGCCTACCCACGCACAATAATCTTCTCGTGTAGACAGAACCCCTTTGAATGCACGGATTTCACTCTGAATCCATCGCATTAAACCTTCCAAGTCACCTTCGACACATTTCTCTCGGCATGACGCACCAACCGAAGTGAAGGTCCTCTCTAGCTCCCTCTAGCACCTGTGGCCCATGGTATAGCAATTGCTCATCAGAATTTTGTAGTTATCCTTCAGCTTCATCAAGTGATTTATCTCGTCTTTAAGATCCCCAATTTTTACTCCGCTAGCAGCAGCTGCTTTGGCGGACGCCAGCTTCAGCTTATCAATTATAGCATTATAACCCTCTTTTGATTGTTTTAGCTCTACTTCAAGGGATTTAGTGCGCTTATCCTTCTCCGAAGCGGAAGTTTCGAACTCCGAAGTTTTCTTTTCCAACGCCCTTTTTAGTCTCTCATTTTCCTCGGTCAAGGTCCGAACTTTGGTTCGACTCTCAGCAAAATCATTCTCTAAAACCTTGAAAGATTTCTCCTTTTCCCCGCAGTTGTTCTGAAGTTCAGATACCTCGGATCTGAGTTCCAAAATCTCTTTTTGGGCATCTTTGCCCTCAATGTTTTTTCTATTCTTCAAAGCTTTACTCAAAAACAGGCCCTGCAAAAGTCCAAAATAGACAGATGAGTTTTCAGAAACAAACCAATCCGAAGCATACAAGAAAAATCAAAATGCTACCTTGAGAAGGCTGTAGGACAAACATTCAGAAAATTCGTCGAAGGGCATCAACGATAGCCCAGCTTCAAGCTTCGAGAAACCAATATTATCCGCTATATAGTGGCACACATTGGTTTCCAAGTTTTCCAGGCAGCAATACAGATAGTCATCTGGCCCCCCTTCAAAGATTATGGCCCCCAAAGGGTACCCAAGTTGTTCAGCAAAGCCCAGAGCCTCGGCCAGCTGTTTGGCACCCATAGTCTTTCCGGCAGCCTGATGGACCCTGTACTTTCGGCCTCCAAGTTCTTGGTCGAAGGGCCCTTCACCAAGTGGCGTGTCCTCTTTAATGTCCTTTTTTGCCTCTTCAATCTCTGCAGGCCCTTTCCCCTTATCTTCTGCCATTGCAGGCTTCGAAGAACCAATATTCTCTTTGGCCACCATGGTCACCGAAGGTGTCTCTATCAATAGCGCTGGTTCAACCATCGGGCTCTTTGGCCTCGGCGACTCTACAGTTGGAGGCGCATCATCCTTCGCCTCCAAAATTTTTGTAGTGAAGTCCTCTCTCTCGTCGTCATCCTCATCATCAAAAAGCGAGCTCATTACAGGAGCTATGCATAAGTCATCCTCTCCATCGCTGTCCGGCAAAGAATCATTAATCTTAAGATCCAGTCCAGCCATCTTTTTGGCCCTCACCCCCTCATCCCCCGAAGCAACTTCTTCCCAATCTTCGGATGTCATAGGTTTCAAGGGCGATCCTTCGAAGGCAGGTAGGATCGCGGATTTGGTCATAGTCTACAAAAGTTGAAAATAATGAAGTTCGTGCAAGACATAAAAGAATACATAACACAATCTAAATATTCATCATACCAGTAGTGCCTCCCCCGAAGTTCGAGAGGGTGATGACCCGTGTACCATCTTCAGCACCTTGCTTCGCTTGATTGTCATTTTCTTATGCCTCTTCTTCGGCCCCTGAGTTAAATTAGGATAATCAGGGTAATAGAAACCAATAGCATCAAATACTCGGTTTAGTCGCCGTTTCTTTCGCGCCGCAAAATGCTGGCGCAAAGCTTCGGCTTCCGATTTGCTAAAATTGCCAAGTATTTCGTTGCATTTATCCTCGAGGCAATCTAGCCACTCATCACAGGGTTCCCTGAAGTCGTCCCTGAACCGGAAATTGTACCGTAGCCTGACTAGCCCAGGATCCTCAACCGAAGCATCCTCATCAGACATCTTCGGCAAATCCCATTTAGCCCTCAGTGGCCACACCCTAAAAGCCAAGTGCTCTTGAACTATGTCCCTTGTTCCAATATATGTGCAAACAACATTGAAAGCAACTATGCCAGCTTGAGCTTCAAAATCAATATAGCAAGTAGGTTTTTTATAACCGAAGGATACGTGAATAGGAGTCTAGATAACACCCTCTATGTCAGAACGCTCTTTCAAATCGTTCTTCATATAAAACCATTCTTTAGCCTAGCAATCTGGCCACTTGCTTTGGTACACAGGAGCCGGGGACATGACCCCCCTTTGGTAAGCGAAGTTATAACAACCAAAATTGTTGTGAAGGCCTCCAGTCGCTTTTGTCTAGAAGTGCAACTCATGAACTTGGCAGAACGCCTCACACAGAGTTTTGTCACTAATATTGACACCTTGACTACGCACGACCCAAATGAAAATGCCCAGGCGCACTATAGCGTTTGGTGTAATTTGATGAAGACAAATGTTAAACCTCTTCAACACAGCAACTAATGTCTTGTGCAGTGGAAATTTAAGTCCAGCTCTAAGAAAGCTTCGAAAAACAACAACTTCGTCCTTTCTCGGATTTGGCACTACATCATCACCCCCGAGTCTAACCCAATCCATATTGTCAATATAGCCAAGGCGGTTCAGTACCTCAATTCGCCCTTCTTTGGTTGTTGACTTATCGAAGTTCACATGGCTCGGCTTCGTGGGCCGTATGGTTGTATTATCTTCCTCGATGTCAATATCTTAGCTGTCCCCGGTCGAGGCCGCAGTAGTGACAGCTTCAACTCTAGAAGCACTTGCCGCCTCAGTTGCCGGCGTTGCATCCGGCACACTGGATGAGGGTGCCAGATCAGCAACAGGTTGCTCTCCGGCCATTTCTAAGATGAAGGTGTGGCTGACAACTAGCCAAGGCTAGTGCGACAGTAATGAAAAGGTCCGAAGCAACCTTCGAAGGTGGAGGAAATTTTGGCAGAAAAGAATGCGAACAGTGATAGCCGTAGCGATGGCGCGCCGGCCACCGCCCCTTTTATATGCGCACATTTTTAAAAACTTTAACCGTTGTGCTCACTGACGATAAGATCCCACTTCATAACGAGCTTCGAGAAGGTGTTTTTTGGACCTTCGGCATAAAGCCGCCCAACTCTAGTTTTTGCGAACTAAGCTCGTTATGAAGTAACGAACTCATTCTGCAAGGGGCTACTGTTGGGGCCTACTTTGCCGAAGGTTCTAAAAACACCCGCGTTCCAATGTAATAAAGTGTATTTCAGGTGTGCAAGGTTAGCTGAAGCTAACTCATGGCCGAAGGAATGCAGGGGAAAAGCTTTGTCCGCTGGTAACAATCGATGAAGGTACGACTCGAGGAAAGCAGCTTCGATGTAGAGGAAGCTTCGGATAAAAGACGATGAAGGGGAGAAGGTCCAGGGTTTGCGCAGCAAGAAAGGAGGGAGAAAGACAACAATACCCTTTTACCATTTGTAAATCATGTATTGCACCCCGAAGGGCATGATTGTAATTATATGTAAAGTCAGTTCATCTCCCCTATAAATAGATGAATAGTACCCTGCATAAAGGACCTTTTTCAGGTGCTACAGCTTCGTGATGATCAGCCTTCGAAACACCTTCGCACCGTTCTCTATCAGAAGGCCGAAGGTATGATTGTAACCTTGTCAATTTGAAGAAATGAAATACGAATACCGAGGCACACGAGATGAGCTCTTATTTATTTTTTCACGTAACTTCTAACATGTCTATCATGTTTCGGCATTAGCCTCCATTTGACCCTTCATCCTCCTACTAATATACCTTCGGTCTATTAACAGGAGGACGAAGGTTTTTCCATTCTAACTATGTGTTACCTGGTTTTTGTTACCATATAGAAATCGAAAGCAAGTAACCAACACTGGCGGAGACATTTCTTGGTCAAAAATCTGTAGGTGTTAGCCTTCGGTATTATTGAAAATGGTCGTTCATGGCCATTTTCAACAAAAATGGGGGTTGTGTGGCCATTGATCATCGACCAGAGGCTCGTACACCTCACCCCACATATGTTTCCTATCCATAGATCACATTCTTGGATTTCTAGTGAAGACCATTTCTTGGTCAAAAATCCGTACGTGTTAGCCTTCGGTATTATTGAAAATGGCCGCTCATGGCTATTTTCGACAAAAATGAGGGTTGTGTGGCCATTGATCATCGACCAGAGGCTCGTACACCTCACCCCACATATGTTTCCTTGCCATAGATCACATTCTTGGATTTTTGGTGGAGACCATTTCTTGGTAAAAAATCTGTAGGTGTTAGCCTTCGGTATTATTGAAAATGGTCGTTCATGGCTATTTTCGACAAAAATGGGGGTTGTGTGGCCATTGATCATCGACCAGAGGCTCATACACCTCACCCCACATATGTTTCCTTGCCATAGACCACATTCTTGGATTTCTAGTGGAGACCATTTCTTGGTCAAAATTCTGTAGGTGTTAGCCTTCAGTATTATTGAAAATGGTCGTTCATGGCTATTTTCATCAAAAATGGGGGTTGTGTGGCCATTTATCATTGACCAGAGGCTCGTACACCTCACCTCACATATGTTTCCTTGCCATAGATCACATTACTGGATTTCTGGTGGAGACCATTTTTTGTCAAAAATCCATACGTGTTAGCCTTTGGTATTATTGAAAATGGTCGTTCATGGCTATTTTCGACAAAATGGGGGTTGTTTGGCAATTTATCATCGACCAGAGGCTTGTACACCTCACCCCACATATGTTTCCTTGCCATAGATCACATTCTTGGATTTCTGGTGGAGACCATTTTTTGGGCAAAAATCCGAATGTGTTAGCCTTCGGTATTATTGAAAATGGTCATTAATGGCTATTTTCGGCAAAAATGGGGGTTGTGTGGCCATTGATCTTCGACCAGAGGCTCATAAGCATCACTGCCATAGATCACATTCTTGGATTTATGGTGGAGACCATTTCTTGGTCAAAAATCCGTAGGTGTTAGCCTTCAGTGTCATTGAAAATGGTCGTTCATGGCTATTTTCGACAAAAATGGGGGTTGTGTGGCCATTGATCATCGACCAGAGGCTCGTACACCTCACTCCACATATATTTTCTTGCCATAGATCACATTCTTGGATTTCTGCTGGAGACCATTTCTTGGTCAAAAATCTGTAGGTGTTAGCCTTCGGTATTATTGAAAATGGTCGTTCATGGCTATTTTCGACAAAAATGGGGGTTGTGTGGCCATTTGTCATCGACCATATGCTCGTACACCTAACTCCACATATGTTTCCTTGCCACAGATCACATTCTTGGATTTCTGGTGGAGACCATTTCTTGGTCAAAAATCCGTACGTGTTACCCTTCGGTATTATTGAAAATGTCGTTCATGGCTATTTTTGAAAAAAATAGGGGTTGTGTGGCTATTGATCATCGACCAGAGGCTCGTACACCTCACCACACATATGTTTCCTTGCCATAGACCATATTCTTTGATTTCTGGAGGAGACCATTTCTTGATCAAAAATCCATAGGTGTTAGCCTTCGGTATTATTGAAAATGGTCGTTCATGGCTATTTTCGACAAAAATGGGGGTTGTGTGGCCATTGATCATCGACCAGAGGCTCATACACCTTACCCCACATATGTTTCCTTGCCATAGATCGCATTCTTGGATTTCTGGTGGCGACCATTTCTTGGTCAAAAATCCGTAGGTGTTAGCCTTCGGTATTATTGAAAATGGTTGTTCATGGCTATTTTCGACAAAAATGGGGGTTGTGTGGCCATTGATCATCGACCAGAGGCTCGTACACCTCACCCCACATATGTTTCCTTGCCATAGAACACATTCTTGGATTTCTGGTGGAGACCATTTCTTGGTCATATATCCGTAGGTGTTAGCCTTCGGTATTATTGAAAATTATCGTTCATGACTATTTTCGACAAAAATGGGGGTTGTGTGGCCATTTATCATCAACCAGAGGCTTGTACACCTCACCCCACATATGTTTCCTTGCCATAGATCACATTCTTCGATTTTTGGTGGAGACCATTTCTTGGTCAAAAATCCGTGCGTGTTAGCCTTCGGTATTATTGAAAATGGTTGTTCATGGCCATTTTCGACAAAAATGGGGGTTGTGTGGCCATTAATCATCGACCAGAGGCTTGTACACCTCACCCCACATATGTTTCCTATCCATAGATCACATTGTTGGATTTCTGGTGGAGACCATTTCTTGGTCAACAATCCGTACGTGTTAGCCTTCGGTATTATTGAAAATGGCCGTTCATGGCTATTTTCGACAAAAATGGGGGTTGTGTGGCCATTTATCATCGACCAGAGGCTTGTACACCTCACCCACATATGTTTCCTTGCCATAGATCACATTCTTGGATTTCTGGTGGAGACCATTTCTTGGTAAAAAATCCGTAGGTGTTAGCCTTTGGTATTATTGAAAATGGTCGTTCATGGCTATTTTCGACAAAAATGGGGTTTGTTTGGCCATTGATCATCGACCAGAGGCTCATACACCTCACCCCACATATGTTTCCTTGCCATAGATCACATTCTTGGATTTCTAGCGGAGACCATTTCTTGGTCAAAAATCTGTAGCTGTTTGCCTTCAGTATTATTGAAAATGGTCGTTCATGGCTATTTTCATCAAAAATGGGGGTTGTGTGGCCATTTATCATTGACCAGTGGCTCGTGCACCTCACCCCACATATGTTTCCTTGCGATAGATCACATTCTTGGATTTCTGGTGGAGACCATTTCTTGGTCAAAAATCCGTACGTGTTAGCCTTCGGTATTATTGAAAATGGTCGTTCATAGCTATTTTCGACAAAATAGGGGTTGTGTGGCCATTGATCTTGACTAGAGGCTTGTACACCTCACCCCACATATGTTTTCTTGCCATAGATCACATTCTTGGATTTCTGGAGGAGACCATTTTTTGGGCAAAAATCCGAATGTGTTAGCCCTCGGTATTATTGAAAATGGTCAATCATGGCTATTTTTGGCAAAAATGGGGGTTGTGTGGCCATTGATCTTTGACCAGATGCTCATACACCTCACTGCCATAGATCACATTCTTGGATTTATGGTGGAGACCATTTCTTGGTCAAAAATCCGTACGTGTTAGCCTTCGGTATTAATGAAAATGGTCGTTCATGGCTATTTTCGACAAAAATGGGGGTTGTGTGGCCATTGTTCATCGACCAGAGGCTCATACACCTCACCACACATATGTTTCCTTGCCATAGACCATATTCTTTGATTTCTGGAGGAGACCATTTCTTGGTCAAAAATCCATAGGTGTTAGCCTTCGGTATTATTGAAAATGGTCGTTCATGGCTATTTTCGACAAAAATGGGGGTTGTGTGGCCATTGTCATCGACCAGAGGCTCATACACCTTACCCCACATATGTTTCCTTGCCATAGATCGCATTCTTGGATTTCTGGTGGCGACCATTTCTTGGTCAAAAATCCGTAGGTGTTAGCCTTCGGTATTATTGAAAATGGTTGTTCATGGCTATTTTCGACAAAAATGGGGGTTGTGTGGCCATTGATCATCGACTAGAGGCTCGAACACCTCACCCCACATATGTTTCCTTGCCATAGAACACATTCTTGGATTTCTAGTGGAGACCATTTCTTGGTCATATATCCGTAGGTGTTAGCCTTCGGTATTATTGAAAATTATCGTTCATGACTATTTTCGACAAAAATGGGGGTTGTGTGGCCATTTATCATCAACCAGAGGCTTGTACACCTCACCCCACATATGTTTCCTTGCCATAGATCACATTCTTCGATTTCCGGTGGAGACCATTTCTTGGTCAAAAATCCGTGCGTGTTAGCCTTCGGTATTATTGAAAACGGTTGTTCATGGCCATTTTCGACAAAAATGGGGGTTGTGTGGCCATTAATCATCGACCAGAGGCTCGTACACCTCACCCCACATATGTTTCCTATCCATAGATCACATTGTTGGATTTCTGGTGGAGACCATTTCTTGGTAAAAAATCCGTAGGTGTTAGCCTTTGGTATTATTGAAAATGGTCGTTCATGGCTATTTTCGACAAAAATGGGGTTTGTGTGGCCATTGATCATCGACCAGAGGCTCATACACCTCACCCCACATATGTTTCCTTGCCATAGATCACATTCTTGGATTTCTAGCGGAGACCATTTCTTGGTCAAAAATCTGTAGGAGTTTGCCTTCAGTATTATTGAAAATGGTCGTTCATGGCTATTTTCATCAAAAATGGGGGTTGTGTGGCCATTTATCATTGACCAGTGGCTCGTGCACCTCACCCCACATATGTTTCCTTGCCATAGATCACATTCTTGGATTTCTGGTGGAGACCATTTCTTGGTCAAAAATTCGTACGTGTTAGCCTTCGGTATTATTGAAAATGGTCGTTCATGGCTATTTTCGACAAAATAGGGGTTGTGTGGCCATTGATCTTGACTAGAGGCTTGTACACCTCACCCCACATATGTTTCCTTGCCATAGATCACATTCTTGGATTTCTGGTGGAGACCATTTTTTGGGCAAAAATCCGAATGTGTTAGCCCTCGGTAATATTGAAAATGGTCAATCATGGCTATTTTTAGCAAAAATGGGGGTTGTGTGGCCATTGATCTTTGACCAGATGCTCATACACCTCACTGCCATAGATCACATTCTTGGATTTATGGTGGAGACCATTTCTTGGTCAAAAATCCGTAGGTGTTAGCTTTAAGTGTCATTGAAAATGGTCGTTCATGGCTATTTTCGACAAAAATGGAGGTTGTGTGGCCATTGATCATCGACCAGAGGCTCATACACCTCACCCCACAAATGTTTTCTTGCCATAGATCACATTCTTGGATTTCTGGTGGAGACCATTTCTTGGTCAAAAATCCGTCCGTGTTACCCTTCGGTATTATTGAAAATGGTCGTTCATGGCTATTTTCGACAAAAATGGGGGTTGTGTGGCCATTGATCATCGACCAGAGGCTCGTACACCTCACCCCACATATGTTTCCTTGACATAGATCACATTCTTGGATTTCTGGTGGAGACCATTTCTTGGTCAAAAATCCATACGTGTTACCCTTCGGTATTATTGAAAATGGTCGTTCTTGGCTATTTTCGACAAAAATGGGGGTTGTGTGGCCATTGATCATCGACCAGAGGCTCATACACCTTACCCCACATATGTTTCGTTGCCATAGATCGCATTCTTGGATTTCTGGTGGAGACCATTTCTTGGTCAAAAATCCGTAGGTGTTAGCCTTCGGTATTATTGAAAATGGTCGTTCATGGCTATTTTCGACAAAAATGGGGCTTGTGTGGCCATTGATCATCGACCAGAGGCTCGTACACCGCACCCCACATATGTTTCCTTGCCATAGATCACATTCTTGGATTTCTGGTGGAGACCATTTCTTGGTCAAAAATCCGTAGGTGTTAGCCTTCGGTATTATTGAAAATTATCGTTCATGACTATTTTTGACGAAAATGGGGGTTGTGTGGCCATTTATCATCGACCAGAGGCTCGTACACCTCACCCCACATATGTTTCCATCCATAGATCACATTCTTGGATTTCTGGTGGAGACCATTTCTTGGTCAAAAATCCGTACGTGTTAGCCTTCGGTATTATTGAAAATGGTCGTTCATGGCTATTTTCGACAAAAATGGGGGTTTGTGGCCATTGATCGTCGACCAGAGGCTCGTACACCTCACCCCACATATGTTTACTTGCCATAGATCACATTCTTGGATTTCTGGTGGAGACCATTTCTTGGTCAAAAATCCATACGTGTTACCCTTCGGTATTATTGAAAATGGTCATTCTTGGCTATTTTCGACAAAAATGAGGGTTGTTTGGCCTATGATCATCGACCAGAGGCTCGTACACCTCACCCCACATATGTTTCCTTGCCATAGATCACATTCTTGGATTCCTGGTGGAGACCATTTCTTGGTCAAAAATCCGTACGTGTTAGCCTTCGGTATTATTGAAAATGGTCGTTCATGGCTATTTTCGACAAAATAGGGGTTGTGTGGCCATTGATCTTGACTAGAGGCTTGTACACCTCACCCCACATATGTTTCCTTGCCATAGATCAAATTCTTGGATTTCTGGTGGAGACTATTTTTTGGGCAAAAATCCGAATGTGTTAGCCCTCGGTATTATTGAAAATGGTCATTCATGGCTATTTTCGGCAAAAAATGGGGCTTGTGTGGCCATTGATCTTTGACCAGATGCTCATACACCTCACTGCCATAGATCACATTCTTGGATTTATGTTGGAGACCATTTCTTGGTCCAAAATCTGTAGGTGTTAGCTTTCAGTGTCATTGAAAATGGTCGTTCATGGCTATTTTCGACAAAAATGGGGGTTGTGTGGCCATTGATCATCGACCAGAGGCTCATACACCTCACCCCACATATGTTTTCTTGCCATAGATCACATTCTTGGATTTCTGGTGGAGACCATTTCTTAGTCAAAAATCCGTACGTGTTAGCCTTCGGTATTATCGAAAATGGTCGTTCATGGCTATTTTCGACAAAAATGGGGGTTGTGTGGCCATTGATCATAGACCAGAGGCTCGTACACCTCACCCCACATATGTTTCCTTGCCATAGATCACATTCTTGGATTTCTGGTGGAGACCATTTCTTGGACAAAATTCCGAATGTGTTATCCTTCGGTATTATTAAAAATGGTCGTTCATGGCTATTTTCGACAAAAATGGGGGTTTTGTGTCCATTGATCTTCGGCCAGAGGCTCATACACCTCACTACACAAATGTTTCCTTGCCATAGATCACATTCTTGGATTTATGGTGGAGACCATTTCTTGGTCAAAAATACGTAGGTGTTAGCCTTCAGTGTCATTGAAAATGGTCGTTCATGGCTATTTTCGACAAAAATGGGGGTTGTGTGGCCATTGATCATCGACCAGAGGCTCATACACCTCACCCCACATATGCTTCCTTGCCATAGATCACATTCTTTGATTTTTGGTGGAGACCATTTTTGGTCAAAAATCCGTAGGTGTTAGCCTTCAGTATTTTTGAAAATGGTCCTTCATTGCTATTTTTGACAAAAATGGGGGTTGTGTGGCCATTTATCATCGACCAGAGGCTCGTACACCTCACCCCACATATGTTTCCTTGCCATAGATCAAATTCTTGGATTTCTAGTGGAGACCATTTCTTGGTCAAAAATCCGTAGGTGTTAGCCATCGATATTATTGAAAATGGTCGTTCATGGCTATTTTCGACAAAAATGGGGGTTGTGTGGCCATTTATCATCGACCAGAGGCTTGTACACCTCACCCCACATATGTTTCCTTGCCATAGATCACATTCTTCGATTTCTGGTGGAGACCATTTCTTGGTCAGAAATCCGTACGTGTTAGCCTTCGGAATTATTGAAAATGGTCGTTCATGGCTATTTTCGACAAAAATGGGGTTGTGTGGCCATTTATCATCGTCCAGAGGCTCATACACCTCACCCCACATATGTTTCCTTGCCATAGATCACATTCTTGGATTTCTGGTGGAGACCATTTCTTAGTCAAAAATCCGTACGTGTTAGCCTTCGGTATTATTGAAAATGGTCGTTCATGGCTATTTTCGACAAAAATGGGGGTTGTGTGGCCATTGATCATCGACCAGAGGCTCATACACCTCACCCCACATATGTTTCCTTGACATAGATCACATTCTTGGATTTCTAGTGAAGACCATTTCTTGGTCAAAAATCCGAATGTGTTAGCCTTCGGTATTATTGAAAATGGTCATTCATGGCTATTTTCGAAAAAATGGGGTTGTGTGGCCATTGATCTTCGGCCAGAGGCTCATACACCTCACTACACATATGTTTCCTTGCCATAGATCACATTATTGGATTTCTGGTGGAGACCATTTCTTGGTCAAAAATCCGTAGGTGTTAGCCTTCAATGTCATTGACCAGAGGCTCGTACACCTCACCCCACATATGTTTCCTTGCCATAGATCACATGCTTCGATTTCTGGTGGAGACCATTTCTTGGTCAGAAATCCGTACGTGTTAGCCTTCGGTATTATTGAAAATGGTCGTTCATGGCTATTTTCGACAAAATGGGGGTTGTGTGGCCATTAATCATTGACCAGAGGCTCGTACACCTCACCCCACATATGTTTCCTTGCCATAGATCACATCCTTGGATTTCTGGTGAAGACCATTTTTTGGTCAAAAATCCGAATGTGTTAGCCTTCGGTATTATTGAAAATGGTCATTCATGGCTATTTTCGACAAAAATAGGGGTTGTGTGGCCTTTGATCTTCGGCCAGAGGCTCGTACACCTCACTACACATATGTTTCCTTGCCATAGATCACAATCTTGGATTTCTGGTGGAGACCATTTGTTGGTCAAAAATCCGGAGGTGTTAGCCTTCAGTATTATTGAAAATGGTTGTTGATGGCTATTTTCGACAAAAATGGGGGTTGTGTGGCCATTTATCATCGACTAGAGGCTCGTACACCTCACCCCACATATGTTTCCATGCCATAGATGACATTCTTGGATTTCTGGTGGAGACCATTTCTTGGTCAAAAATCCGTAGGTGTTAGCCATCGGTATTATTGAAAATGGTCGTTCATGGCATTTTCGACAAAAATGGGGGTTGTGTGGCCATTTATCATCGACCAGAGGCTCGTACACCTCACCCTACATATGTTTCCTTGCCATAGATCACATTATTCGATTTCTGGTGGAGACCATTTCTTGGTAAAAAATCCGTACGTGTTAGCCTTCGGTATTATTGAAAATGGTCGTTCAAGGCTATTTTCGACAAAAATGGGGGTTGTATGGCCATTGATCATCGACCAGAGGCTCGTACACCTCACCCACATAGGTTTCCTTGCCATAGATCACATTCTTGGATTTCTGGTGGAGACCATTTCTTGGTCAAAAATCCGAACGTGTTAGCCTTCGGTATTATTGAAAATGGTCATTCATGGCTATTTTCGACAAAAATGGGGGTTGTGTGGCCATTGATCTTCGGCCAGAGGCTCATACACCTCACTACACATATGTTTCCTTGCCATAGATCACATTCTTGGACTTATGGTGGAGACCATTTATTGGTCAAAAATCCGTAGGTGTTAGCCTTCGGTATTATTGAAAATGGTCGTTGATGGCTATTTTCGATAAAAATGGGGGTTGTGTGGCCATTGATCTTTGGCCAGAGGCACATACACCTCACTACACATATGTTTCCTTGCCATAGATCACATTCTTGGATTTCTGGTGGAGACCATTTCTTGGTCAAAAATCCGTACGTGTTACCCTTCGGTATTATTGAAAATGGTCGTTCATGGCTATTTTCGACAAAAATGGGGGTTGTGTGGCCATTGATCATCGACCAGAGGCTCGTACACCTCACCCCACATATGTTTCCTTGCCATAGATCACATTCTTGGATTTCTGGTGGAGACCATTTCTTAGTCAAAAATCTGAATGTGTTAGCCTTCGGTATTATCGAAAATGGTCATTCATGGCTATTTTTGACAAAAATGGGGGTTGTGTGGCCATTGATCTTCGGCCAGAGGCTCATACACCTCACTACACATATGTTTCCTTGCCATAGATCACATTCTTGGATTTCTGGTGGAGACCATTTCTTGGTCAAAAATCTGTAGGTGTTAGCCTTCAGTGTCAATGAAAATGGTTGTTCATGGCTATTTTCGACAAAAATGAGGGTTGTGTGGCCATTGATCATCGGCCAGAGGCTCATACACCTCACCTCACATATGTTTCCTTGCCATAGATCACAATCTTGGATTTCTAGTGGAGAGCATTTGTTGGTCAAAAATCCGTAGGTGTTAGCCTTCAGTATCATTGAAAATGGTCGTTCATGGCTATTTTCGACAAAAATGGGGGTTGTGTGGCCATTTATCATCGACAAGAGGCTCGTACACCTCACCCCACATATGTTTCCTTGTGATAGATCACATTCTTGGATTTCTGGTGGAGACCATTTTTGGTCAAAAATTCGTAGGTGTTAGCTATCGGTATTATTGAAAATGGTCGTTCATGGCTATTTTCGACAAAAATGGGGGTTGTGTGGCCATTTATCATCGACCAGAGGCTCATACACCTCACCCCACATATGTTTCCTTGCCATAGATCACATTCATCGATTTCTGGTGGAGACCATTTCTTGGTCAAAAATCCGTACGTGTTAGCCTTCGGTATTATTGAAAATGGTCGTTCATGGCTATTTTCGGCAAAAATGGGGGTTGTGTGGCCATTGATCATCGACCAGAGGCTCGTACAGCTCACCCACATAGGTTTCCTTGCCATAGATCACATTTTTGGATTTTTGGTGGAGACCATTTCTTGGTCAAAAATCCGAATGTGTTAGCCTTCGGTATTATTGAAAATGGTCGTTCATGGCTATTTTCGACAAAAATGGGGGTTTTGTGGCCATTGATCTTCGGCCAGAGGCTCATACACCTCACTTCACATATGTTTCCTTGCCATAGATCCCATTCTTGGACTTATGGTGGAGACCATTTCTTGGTCAAAAATCCGTAGGTGTTAGCCTTCGGTATTATTGAAAATGGTCGTTCATGGGTATTTTTGACAAAAATGGGGGTTGTGTGGCCATTTATCGTCGACCAGAGGCTCGTACACCTCATCCCACATATGTTTCATTGCCATAGTTCACATTCTTGGATTTTTGTTGGAGACAATTTCTTGGTCAAAAATCTGTACGTGTTAGCCTTCGGTATTATTGAAAATGGTCATTCATGGCTATTTTCGACAAAAATGGGGGTTGTGTGGCCACTTATCATCGACCAGAGGCTAGTACTCCTCACCCTACATATGTTTCCTTGCCATAGATCACATTCTTGGATTTCTGGTGGAGACCATTTCTTGGTCAAAAATCCGTACATGTTAGCCTTCGGTATTAATGAAAATGGTCGTTCATGGCTATTTTCGACAAAAATGGCGGTTGTGTGGCCATTGTTCATCGACCAGAGGCTCATACACGTCACTATACATATGTTTCCTTGCCATACATCACATTCTTGGATTTATGGTGGAGACAATTTCTTGGTAAAAAATCCGTAGGTGTTAGCCTTCAGTGTCATTGAAAATGGTCGTTCATGGCTATTTTCAAAAAAAAATGGGGGTTGTGTGGCCATTGATCATCGACCAGAGGCTCGTACACCTCACCCCACATATGTTTCCTTGCCATAGATCATATTCTTGGATTTCTGGTGGAGACCCTTTCTTGGTCAAAAATCCGTACGTGTTAGCCTTCGGTGTTATTGAAAATGGTCGTTCATGGCTATTTTCGACAAAATGGGGGTTGTGTGGCCACTGATCATCGACCAGAGGCTCGTACACCTCACACCACATATGTCTCCTTGCCGTAGATCACATTCTTGAATTTCTGGTGGAGACCATTTCTTGGTCAAAAATCCGAATGTGTTAGCCTTTGGTATTATTGAAAATGATCGTTTATGGCTATTTTCGACAAAATGGGGGTTGTCTGGCCACTTATCATCGACCAGAGACTCATACACCTCACCCCACATATGTCTTCTTGCCATAGATCACATTGTTGGATTTTTGGAGGAGACCATTTCTTGGTAAAAAATCCGTACGTATTAGCCTTCGGTATTATTGAAAATGGTCGTTCATGGCTATTTTCGACAAAAATGGGGGTTGTGTGGCCATTGATCATCGACCATAGGCTCGTATATCTCATGTCACATATGTTACCTTGCCATAGATCACATTCTTGGATTTCTGGTGGAGACCATTTCTTGGTCAAAATCCGTAGTTGTTAGCCTTCGGTATTATTGAAAAATGGTCGTTCATGGCTATTTTCGACAAAAATGGGGGTTGTGTGGCCATTGATCATCGACCAGAGGCTCGTACACCTCATCCCACATATGTTTCCTAGCCATAGATCACATTCTTGGATTTCTGGTGGAGACCATTTCTTGGTCAAAAATCCATACGTGTTAGCCTTCGGTATTATTTAAAATGGTCGTTCATGGCTATTTTCGACAAAAATGGGGGTTGTGTGGCCATTGATCAACGATCAGAGGATCGTACACCTCACCCCACATAAGTTTCCTTGCCATAGATCACATTCTTGGACGTCTAGTGGAGACCATTTCTTTGTCAAAAATATGTATGTGTTAGCCTTCGGTATTATTGAAAATGGTCGTTCATAGCTATTTTCGGCAAAAATGGGGGTTGTGTGGCCATTGATCATCGACCAGAGGCTCGTACACCTCACCCACATAGGTTTCCTTGCCATAGATCACATTCTTGGATTTTTGGTGGAGACCATTTCTTGGTCAAAAATCCGAATGTGTTAGCCTTCGGTATTATTGAAAATGGTCGTTCATGGCTATTTTCGACAAAAATGGGGGTTTTGTGGCCATTGATCTTCGTCCAGAGGCTCATACACCTCACTACACATATGTTTCCTTCCCATAGATCACATTCTTGGACTTATGGTGGAGACCATTTCTTGGTCAAAAATTTGTAGGTGTTAGCCTTCGGTATTATTGAAAATGGTCGTTCATGGGTATTTTTGACAAAAATGGGGGTTGTGTGGCCATTTATCATCGACCAGAGGCTCGTACACCTCACCCCACATATGTTTCATTGCCATAGATCACATTCTTGGATTTTTGTTGGAGACAATTTCTTGGTCAAAAATCCGTACGTGTTAGCCTTCGGTATTATTGAAAATGGTCATTCATGGCTATTTTCGACAAAAATGGGGGTTGTGTGGCCACTTATCATCGACCAGAGGCTAGTACTCCTCACCCTACATATGTTTTCTTGCCATAGATCACATTCTTGGATTTCTGGTGGAGACCATTTCTTGGTCAAAATCCGTACGTGTTAGCCTTCGGTATTAATGAAAATGGTCGTTCATGGCTATTTTCGACAAAAATGGGGGTTGTGTGGCCATAGATCGTTGACCAAAGGCTCGTTCACCTCACCCCACATATATTTCCTTGCCATAGATCAAATTATTGGATTTCTAGTGGAGACCTTTTCTTGGTCAAAAATCCGTAGGTGTTAGCCTTCGGTATTATTGAAAATGGTCGTTCATGGCTATTTTCGATAAAAACGGGGGTTGTGTGGCCATTGATCATTGACTAGAGGCTCATTCACCTCACCCCACATATGTTTCCTGGCCATAAATCATATTCTTGGTTTTCTGGTGGTGTTGGGGACTTGTTCTCAAATACTACGAATTAAGAACAAGGCAACATAAAGTGTTAAATGTTAATGCCCTTCGTCCAACGAAACATTATTCCTTTAAGGACTAATGAACTTTGGACGAAGGTAAAAGTCAATACAATTACGAAGGTTAAGTCTTCATAATTGAATTCAAGTAGATTGTGCAAAGTAATATGAAATGTCAAAGGTAGACAAATTATAAACAAGCAACATTATTTTCACACTATCTATATTTAATGTATTATAACATTGGATACATTTATACCTCTGCCTTGACAAAGATCGTTTCCCGAATAATGCGATTGCAATTACAGGAATGCGTGAACAGTAAAGGAATACTGTTCACTATTTATAGGCACGGGGCACAGCCTGTGAAAAATTACAATTATGCCCCTCATAAGGGATTACAACAGCGACTCAAACATTTATAGACTAAAAGGTCATTCTACTCTTAAGTCGGTTTGCGATGCCGAAGCTTCATGAAGAGGAACCTTCGGTCATCGCATGCGGACAGCTTCAGCCGAAGCCGTTTCTCCCTGCAAGACCTTCGGCGACGAAGCATAATGCCAACAGTAGCCCCTTCACGGTGCTAGATCGTTTTTCGTAACGAGCTTGATCCGTGAAAAAAGTCTCTTAGGCTTCGGGAGGCCGAAGGTCCGAAAAACACCTTCCCTGAGCTCGTTGTCGAGAAACGATTTAGTTTCCGAGCGCGTAGCGGTCCCACCTTGCAGCGAGTGCAAACAGCTGTTCGCCTGGTGTAAAAAATCCTGGCGATTCACCTCCTTACCTGCATCACTATATAAACAGATGAGTAGATGTGAAGTTACCACAGCATTCATTGCTATTTGCACTGTTTTGCTACCAAAATCTTTAACCATAGCCGAAGGTTAACTCTCGGAATCAAACGAAGCTCCAGCCTGAAGCCTACTTCGTCAGAAGAAAAAGCTTCGGAAGAAAAAGTATTTAGTTCCCACAAAATTCAGAATTAAATGGCCAGAGTGCGCTCTACCGCTAGAGTTGAGCATCAGGAAGGCGAAGCTGAAGGATCGGATAATGTTCCCATCTCCGAAGCGATGCAACGATCCGGACTGGTGACCTCAGAAGGAATCCGTACCGCCGAGACAGAGCAGACTGCTCCCATCTCCGAAGCTGCTGCCGAAGCGGAAGAAGGAAATATTGAAGAAATTGATCCCGAAGATGATTATCATATTGCCGTGCCAAGTAAGCCCAGTCACTTGGACTTCGGCAAGTCGACTGTCTGTAAAGCTGATCTCTCCAAGATGGTGAAGTCGGGCTATTTCAGCGAGAGTCAGAAGAAGCTACTTCGCTTCGGGGGGGAAGAAACCACCCCGAAGCCAGAGAAGGATGAAATAGTCATTTTCAAGAGTTTTCTAAAGGCTGGGTTGAGATTCCCCCTCCATGGGATTATTGCAGATGTATTGAAGGAGTTTGGGATCTACTTTCATCAGCTGACTCCTAACGCTATCGTTAGACTTAGTGTTTATATCTGGGCCCTCTGAAGCCAGGCGGTTGAGCCGTTTGCCGACAGCTTTTGTCGAGTTCATGAACTACACTACCAGACGAAGGCTAGAAAAGATGGATTACATGATAACTTTGGTTGCTATAATTTTGCCTATCGGAAAACCACAAAGTTTCCTGTAATTAGCTACCGAAGCAAATGGCCGGCAGGCTGGAAGTCAGAGTGGTTTTATGTGAAAGTTGACGAAGACAAAGAGAAGCTGGTACAAAGCCCACTTGAATTGATCTTCGGAGAAACAAGACCGCGATGCCACATGACATTAGAAGGTCCCACTTGGGCTGCACTGGGTGAGTTTAAAATTATTTCAGAGCATATCAGCACTAGGGACCTGGTTCAAGAGTTCTTGGCCTTCAGGGTTTTCCCTACTTTAAAAGAATGGGAAATGCCGAAGCTAGAGGGGGAGAAGAAGAAAGGGGAGCTTGTGCGACTACCTTACTATTACAAGTTTAAGAAATACTTTAAAACACCTTGCCAAGAGTGGCTGGACACAATTGAAGTAATGTGCAATGAAATACTTGGTAATTACTCCAAAAAAGAAGATCAGTTGATGACTGCGGCCTTCGATACCCGTCCGAAGCGAAGACTGAATCGAGTGCTGGACGCCTTGGGTTTTGAATACCCTGACTACGAACAACTGAATAAAATTGTCAAAGGCCGAAAAAGAAGGGTAGCCGAAGCTTTAAATGAAGATGAGAAAGAACCGCCAAAAAAGAAAAATATTCTGAAGAAAAGAAAAGTAACATCTCCGAAGCGAAAAGCATCTGACGAAGAAGAGACTGCCGCATCACGCTCTGCCACTGACGTGGAAGAGATTTTGAAGGTAATGACTGAATCCCTGCCTGTGAAGCTAAGTCCATTAGGGCCTCAACTGACAAAGTTTTTTCAGAAGGAGAAGGAGCCCGAAAAAACGATGAAAACAACAAAGAGACAGAGAATCATCGCAGTGACCGAAGTCATTGACAAGACACCACCGAGAGCTTCAGCTCGGAAGATAGCAGCGGCTGAGGAAATATCAAATGTTGAAGTCGCACCTTCGAAAATCGCAGCTACCAAAGCTACCTCAGCCGAAGATTTGAACTTGGAAACTACGATTGAACATATCGACAAAATACTACTAGAGATGGCCACAGAAGAAGGTACTACTGCCGCCGAAGAGACCATGGCCGCTGTGTCTGGGAAAGGAAAAGAAATAGCTGACGATACTTCGGAGGACGAAACCTTCATGTTTCAAAATTTAGCTGGACAAGAATTGTCAAAAACCGAGATAGAAGAGCTTAAAGAATATGCCAAATCTTGCGGATATAAACCAGGAGCACTCCTCTTCGGAGGTATTGACGATGAAAAATTAGGCTGTATCCGGGATCAGACTGGAGCTAAGATTATCGGTACTCTATCAAAGAGTATCGGTTTTCCGAAGCTAGAAACAGATATTAGCCGCTACCGACGACAACATATTGTTGGTAGTTTATTTTATTCCAATTTCAAGGTGAATTACTTTTCCCTTGACATTTATTGTTTTTTAATAATGAAAACACTTCTAACAAAGGTTGTTTATGTGTAGAGTATGCTGTTGAGTAAGGCTTTGAAAATGCAACAGGATCTGGAAGACAAAAAACAGGAGGTTATGATTGGAAATTTAGAGAACAAAATAAAAGAGCAATCAGCTGCTATTGAAAAGAAAGACTTCGAGCTTCAGTCAACTGAAGGCTTATTGGCAGAAGCCGAAACTAAAATAGCAGAATTGAATACGAATAGCAGAATTGAATACGAAGCTTCTCTGCCAATCTGAACAATTTGTACAAGAAAAGCAAGAACTTAATGCGAAACTTGAAGCCGAAGTCCAACAAAATTCAAAGTTGAAAAAATCATTGGCAAGCCTTCAAGACAAATGTTTGGAGTTTAGCAATAAATGTATTGAGCGACTGAGAAAGATCTTCCACTCAGTTGGGGCTAGCAGCAAGAAATTCACTCCGTCAACTGAAGATTTACAAAAGACCTTCGAACATATTGAGGGTGAAATTGATGAGCTTGACAAAGTTATAGCCGGGCATGGTGACTTCTGTGCCTGGGTAGCTTCTCGGGGCACTGCTGCAGCTTTTCTGAAAGCTGGCTGCGACCATGGAAAAATTGTTAACAGGCCCAATTTTACCCTATCACCATCAATTTTAGATGACATTCCTGACCTCGCCCGAAGCATTTCTAATAGATTTGTAAAGATGATATGGACAAACGGCGGGCGAGAAAAGGCTGGAAACGAAGCTCAGAGTCATCTTGAATCAGTAAGAAATCATACCTTGTGTTTTACCTTTTCCTTCAAACTCGGTTTTGACTCACAACTTAATTCATGTAGGGTGATGAAGCCGCCGAGACCGACGCTTGAAGAGTATGACGCCGAAGCTGAGGCCCCATGAAGATTAGTAGAAATAGACTGTAGAAAAACTCAAGAAACTTTTGAAATGACTTTTGTAAATATGGCTAAACTGTTCTTAATGAATTTTGTTCATACCTTGTAACATGCTCTTACCCTTCCATTAATGTGTGGGGTGCTTTGATGTGGACGAAATTATCTTTTTGAGCCTAAGGCGAAAAAAAACACCTTCCCTTCTTTTCGTACACAGCGAAGCATAAAAACAGGTTTTCCTTTCCGCCGAAGCTCTTCTTTTTGTATATGACGAAGTACAAAAGACAGTTTTTTCCTTTTTGCCGAAGCAGCCTACTTATGCTATGATGATGGTTAACCTACATATGCCTGGATGAATGTTTATGAATGCAAATGTTATGATGTAATGTGGTGTGCAAATGAATGTTCAAACACATATCCGAAGCCGTAATCACAACCATTATTTCCTTAGAAACAATCACATATCAGCGTTGACTTTTCGCTGAAAGCCTCCCTTAGGAGCTTCTTCGCCTTTTACTTTCGGCGGTATCAGCGTTGATTTTTCGCTGTAAGCCTCCCTTAGGAGCTTCTTCGCCTTTTACTTTCGGCGTTACCAGCGTTGATTTTTCACTGTAAGCTCTGCATTCCCTTTGGAACGACTTCTGAGCAGAAAACTTACACTGCGCCCCCTTTGGAGCGACTTCTTTAGTAGCTTCGTCGTGCTCCGCATCCCCTTAGGGACGACTTTTGAGCTTCTTTCCTGTTTCTTCTCTTTTTTTTTCTCTTTTTCGGCACTCGATGGTGCGTTCTCAGTTTTTACATTTACATCTCTTGGGGGATTTTGCTCTTATAGAGGTAAAAATAAAAAAGAAATTACATGTGATGGCCCCATTAAAAACCTTTCTCCCCCTTTAGAAAGGAAAAGGGTGCCATAAAA
The DNA here is from genome assembly GCA_029449295.1 of Zea luxurians. Taxonomy (NCBI): domain Eukaryota; kingdom Viridiplantae; phylum Streptophyta; class Magnoliopsida; order Poales; family Poaceae; genus Zea; species Zea luxurians. The sequence continues at coordinate 338,167 of JAOPSE010000609.1, read as the reverse complement.
GAAAAATAAAAAATATAAAAAATTACATCGAGTTATACATAAAATCGCCGAAGCTCATCCGCATTCCAAGATCTAGGAATGTCGTTGCCGTCCATATCCTTCAATCTGTATGAACCGGGTCTTGACGAAGATGCTACCAAAAAAGGTCCCTCCCATTTCAACTGCAACTTGCCTACTGTATCTGGGTTTGCCACTCTCCGAAGCACCAAATGTCCTGGCTCAATATTCTTTAGCCAAACCTTTCTATCATGCCATTTGATTGTTTCGGCTTGATATTTATTGATGTTCTCCACAGCTTGAAGCCTGATCCCTTCTATAGCATCTTTTTCTACAGAGTGATCAGCTTTGAAATCTGATTCTGCCGAAGCTACTACTCTTATTCATCCGGTTTTAGCTTCCTCCGGAGTTATTGCTTCGTCACCAAACAATAATTTGAATGGAGTAAAGCCTGTTGACCTTGATGTTGTTGTATTGTGGCTCCATACCACTTTGATTAATTGATCTGGCCACTTTCCCCTGGGTTGATTGAAGATTAACTTCATTATTCCTGTCATTATGATGCCATTGACTCTTTCAACAAGTCCATTTGACTCCGGATGTCTAACTGATGCAAAATGGATCTTCGTGCCAATTTGATCACAAAATTGTCTGAAATCTTTGGAGTCGAACTGTGTTCCATTATCTACAGTGATGGCCTTTGGTACTCCGAAACGACAGACAATATTCTGCCAGAAAAACTTTTGAATGGTGGCCGAAGTTATTGTGGCTAAAGGCTTTGCCTCAATCCATTTAGAAAAATATTCCACGGCCACAACAACATATCTTAAGTTTCCTTGGGCCGGTGGTAACGGACCCAACAAGTCAAGGCCCCACCTTTGCAATGGCCAGATGGGTTGTATCAGCTGAGTTAGAGACGAAGGTTGTTTTTGATCTCTTGCACATTTCTGACAACCTTCGCACTTTTGAACTAATTCCGCTGCATCCGAAGCTGCCTTCGGCCAATAAAACCCTTGACGAAAAACTTTTCCAAGTAACGGCCTAGATCCAATGTGAGATCCACACAGGCCTGCATGTATTTCTTTCATCAATTCTATGCCTTCAGCTCTGGACAAACACTTGAGTAATGGAGCACAAACTCCATGCTTGTACAACTCCCCTTTTATGATAACATATGGACGAGCTCTTGCCTCTATCCTTTTGTTATAAACTTTGTCATCTGAAAGGAAGTTACCCTGAAGGTAAGAGATGATCTTGGTTCTCCAGTCTTCACTATAAACAAGAGATATATTGAGAACTGCTCTTTCAAGAAGCTCCACTGAAGGTGCTTTGATTGTTTCGAAGAACACATCCGAAGGTAAGGGCAACCCCTGTGCCGCTGACTTAGCTAGCAAATCAGCATGCTCATTTTCTCCTCGAGGAATATTTTTGACAGAAAATCCTTCGAAGGAGGCTTCAATCCTTCGGATCGTGTCTAGATATTTTTCGAGCTTCGGATCTTTGGCCTTACAACTCTTGTCAATATGACCGGAAACAACCTGGGAATCAGTTTTAAGAATGGCCCTTCTGATTCCCATTGCTTTTAACTTCCGAAGACCCAAAAGCAGGGCTTCGTATTCAGTAATATTGTTTGTGCAACTAAACTCATGTCTTGCCGCATAACAGGTTTTAACTTTGGATGGTGAGACCAACACAGCAGCTGCTCCTGCTCCGAAGGTTCCCCACGACCCATCGCAAAACACTGTCCATACTTCAGCATCTTTATTTGTTTCTTCATCCTGAGCCCCTGGCGTCCAGTCGGCAATGAAATCTACCAATGCTTGAGACTGGATCGAAGATCTATGTACATAATCAATGCAAAATTCATTGAGCTCCGCAGCCCATTTTCCAATCCGTCCAGTAGCTTCTCTATTTCGCATAATATCCTTCAACGGTTGTGAAGAAGGAACAACAATATTATATGCTTGAAAGTAATGCCGAAGCTTTCTGGATGCCATCAAAACAGCATATAACACCTTCTCCAATTCTGTATAGTTTTTCTTTGATACATTAAGAACTTCAGATACAAAATATACTGGAACCTGCTTCTTAACTTGGCCATCAAGCTTTTCCTGGACAAGTGCTGCACTTACCGCTGAGTGTGAAGCTGCCACATATAATAACAAAGGAGCCCCTGGCGTTGGTGGGGTTAATGTTGTTAGATCCATCAAATATTGCTTCAGTTCCTCGAAGGCTTTTTGTTGGCTTGGTCCCCATTGGAAGACTTCGGCTGATTTCAGTACTTCAAAGAATGGTAAATTTCTCTCTGCTGATCTGGATATGAATCTATTGAGAGATGCCAGCCTACCCGTCAATCTTTGGGCCCCCTTTTTTGTATTTGGTGGCTCCATTCGGAGTATAGCTTCAATTTTACTTGGATTAGCTTCAATTCCCTTTGTTGAAACTAAGCATCCAAGAAATTTCCACTTCTTTACTCCGAAGACACATTTTTCTGGATTCAGCTTTAGACCAGCTTGTCTAAAATTGGCAAAGGTCTCCTGCAGATCAGCAATGTGATTTTCTTGCTTCGTGCTTTTAATAATGATATCATCAACATAAGTTAGCACATTTCTGCCTATCTGAGACTGAAGAACCTTCGAAGTCATTCTGCTAAAACTTCCTCCAGCGTTCTTGAGCCCCTCAGGCATCCGAAGGTAACAATATGTTCCACTAGGGGTTATGAAACTGGTCTTCGGCTCATCCTCCTTCTTCATCCAAATTTGATGATAGCCTGAATAACAGTCCAAAAGACTCATAAGCTCTGACAAAGCTACTGCATCAACTAAGGAGTCTATCCTTGGCAATGGGAATTCGTCCTTCGGACAGGCCTTGTTGAGATCTGTAAAATCGATGCACATTCGCCATTTGCCATTGGCCTTTTTTACCATAACAGTGTTAGCTAGCCATTCTGGGTACTTTACTTCTCTGATAACTCCTGCACTGAGGAGTCCTTTGACTTCATTCCGAGCTCCTTCGGCCTTGTCATCAGACATTTTCCGAAGCCTCTGCTTTCTGGGTCTGAAGGATGGATCAACATTGAGCGAATGTTCAATAACATCCCTGTTAACTCCGCAAAGGTCATTAGCTGACCATGCAAAAACATCTTTGTTGTTGAACAAAAACCTTATCAAGGTTTTCTCCTGTTCTTCGGATAATTGGGAGCCTAACAGCACCTTCTGCTCTGCTATGTCCTCACATAAGAGCATGGGCTTCGGCTGATCTGCCGAAGCTGCTTTCTCCCTTCTGAATTTGTACTGTTCACAAGCTTCAGCTCCATCTATATTATGGATTGCTTTTGAGTCAGTCCAGTTTCCTTCGGCCCTTCTGGCAGCTTCCTGACTTCCATGAATAGCAATGGGTCCTTGATCTGAAGGTATCTTCATACAAAGATAAGCAGGATGAAGAATTGCTTCAAAAGCATTGAGGGTGCCACGACCAATAATTGCATTATAGGGGTATTCCATATCAACAATATCAAACACAACTTGCTCAGTTCTGGTGTTGTTGATGAAACCGAAGGTCACGGGCATGGTGATCTTGCCCAGTGCTACAATTTGTCTTCCTCCGAAGCCACAGAGAGGGTGTGTAGCATCATTAATCTTGTCTTCGAGCTCTTGCATTTGTCTGAAAGCTTTGGCAAATATGATATCAGCTGCGCTGCATGTGTCAACCAAGACATTATGGACCAGAAACCCTTTGATCACACAAGAGATAACCATAGCATCATTGTGTGGATAATCCTTGAGTTGAAGATCTTCTTGGGAGAAGGTAATTGGAATGTGGGACCATCTTGACTTGATGAAGGGTCCTTGCACCCCAACATGCTGTACCCTTCTCTGTGCTTCTTTCTTCTGCTTTTTGTTGGCTGGCTCTGAGCATGAACCACCTGTTATCGGGAGCACCAACTTCGGGGCCGAAGCAGCTCCAACTTGATCGTTGAACGAAGCCATCAGCTCAAAAAGTGGAAGTGAGTTGACCGGAGGTGGGCGCCAATGTTGGGGACTTGTTCTCAAATACTACGAATTAAGAACAAGGCAACATAAAGTGTTAAATGTTAATGCCCTTCGTCCAACGAAACATTATTCCTTTAAGGACTAATGAACTTTGGACGAAGGTAAAAGTCAATACAATTACGAAGGTTAAGTCTTCGTAATTGAATTCAAGTAGATTGTGCAAAGTAATATGAAATGTCAAAGGTAGACAAATTATAAACAAGCAACATTATTTTCACACTATCTATATTTAATGTATTATAACATTGGATACATTTATACCTCTGCCTTGACAAAGATCGTTTCCCGAATGATGCGATTGCAATTACAGGAATGCGTGAACAGTAAAGGAATACTGTTCACTATTTATAGGCACGGGGCACAGCCTGTGAAAAATTACAATTATGCCCCTCATAAGGGATTACAACAGCGACTCAAACATTTATAGACTAAAAGGTCATTCTACTCTTAAGTCGGTTTGCAATGCCGAAGCTTCATGAAGAGGAACCTTCGGTCATCGCATGCGGACAGCTTCAGCCGAAGTCGTTTCTCCCTGCAAGACCTTCGGCGACGAAGCATAATCCCAACAGGTGGAGACCATTTCATGGTCAAAAATCCGTAGGTGTTAGCCTTAGGTATTATTGAAAATGGTCCTTCATGCTATTTCCGACAAAAATAGGGGTTGTGTGGCCTTTGATCATCAACCAGAGGCTCATACACCTCACCCACTTTTGTTTCCTTGCCATAGATCACATTCTTGGATTTCTGGTGGAAGCCATTTATTTGTCAAAAATCCATATGTGTTAGCGTTCGGTATTATTGAAAATGGTCGTTCGTGCCTATCTTCGACAAAAATGGGGGTTGTGTGGTCATTGATCATCGACCAGAGGCTCGTACTCCTCACCCCACATATGTTTACTTGCCATAGGTCACGTTCTTGGATTTCTGGTGGAGACCATTTCTTGGTCAAAAATTCGTAGGTGTTAGCCATTGGTATTTTTGAAATTGGTCGTTCATGGCTATGTTCGACAAAAATGGGGGTTGTGTGGCCATTGATCATTGACCAGAGCCTCGTTCACCTCACCCCACATATGTTTCCTTGCCATAGACCACATTATTGGATTTCTGGTGGTGACCATTTCTTGGTCAAAAATCCTTAGGTGTTAGCCTTTGGTATTATTGAAAATGGTCGTTCATGTTATTTTCGATAAAAATAGGGGTTGTGTGGCCTTTGATCATCAACTAGAGGCTCATACGCCTCACCCCACTTATGTTTCCTTGCCATAGATCACATTCTTGGATTTCTGGTGGAGACCATTTCATGGTCAAAAATCCATATGTGTTAGACTTTGATATTATTGAAAATGGTCGTTCGTGGTTATTTCCGACAAAAATGGGGGTTGTTTGGCCATTGATCATCGACCAAAGGCTCGTACACCTCACCCCACATATGTTTCTTTGCCATAGGTCACATTCTTGGATTTCTGGTGGAGACCATTTCTTGGTCAAAAATCGGTAGGTGTTAGCCTTCGGTATTATTGAAAATGGTCGTTCATGGCTATTTCGACAAAAATGGGGGTTGTGTGGCCATTGATCATTGATCAGAGGCTCGTTCACCTCACCCCACTTATGTTTCCTTGCCATAGATCACATTATTGGATTTCTGGTGGAGACCATTTCTTGGTCCAAAATTCGTAGGTATTAGCCTTCAGTATTATTGAAAATGGTCGTTCGTGCCTATTTTCGACAAAAATGGGGGTTGTGTGGCCTTTGATCATCATCTAGTGGCTCATACACCTCACCCCACTTATGTTTCCTTGCCATAGATCATATTCTTGGATTTCTGTTGGAGACCATTTCTTGGTAAAATTCCATATGTGTTAGCCTTCGGTATTATTGAAAATAGTCGTTCGTGGCTATTTTCGACAAAAATGGGGGTTGTGTGGCCATTGATCATTGACCAGAGGCTTGTACACCTCAGCCCACTTATGTTTCCTAGCCATAGGTCACATTCTTGGATTTCTGGTGGAGACCATTTCTTGGTAAAAAATCCATAGGTGTTAGCCTTTGGTATTATTGAAAATGGTTGTTCATGGCTATTTCCGACAAAAATGGGAGTTGTGTGGCCATTGATCATTGACCAGAGGCTCATACACCTCACCCACATATGTTTCCTTGCCATAGGTCAGATTCTTGGATTTTTGGTGGACTCCATTTCTTCATCAAAAATCCATAGGTGTTAGCCTTCGGTATTATTGAAAATGGTCGTTCATGGCTATTTTCAACAAAATGGGGTTTGTGTGGCCATTGATCATCGACCAGAGGCTCGAACACCTAACCCCACATATGTTTCCTTGCCATAGATCACATTCTTGGATTTCTGGTGGAGACCATTTCTTGGTCAAAAATCCGTAGGTGTTAGCCTTCGGTATTATTGAAAATGGTCGTTCATGCTATTTTTGACAAAATAGGGGTTGTTTGGCCATTGATCATCGACCAGAGGATCATAAACCTCATCCCACATATGTTTCCTTACCATAGATCACATTCTTGGATTTCTAGTTGATACCATTTCTTGGTCGAAAATCCATAGGCGTTAGCCTTTGTTATTATTGAAAATGGGCGTTCATGCTATTTTCGACAAAAATGAGGGTTGTTTGGCCATTGATCATCGATCGTAGGGTCGTACACCTGACCCCACACATGTTTCCTTGCCATAGAACACTGTTGGGGGTCTGCTTCATCGCCGAAGGTCCTGTGAGAAGAAGCACCTTCGGAAGACTGGAACAGTAACAGTGCCGAAGCTACCAGTCAGGGAGCTTCGTAGTATATTTCGAAATGCACCAACTTAAAGATGAGATGACCAATCAGCCCATGATAGGCTGTGTAATGATTGTAATCATTTGTAGAGGACATAAATGTAAATTTACACAGGTTGCGCCCTATGCCTATAAATATGTGAACAGTACCCCCGTACTGTTCACGCTTTTTCATGACATTCGTATCTTCGCATTTCTGTCAAGCTCAAGATACAGATGTAATTCGGTTTAATTTTTATATTCATGATTATTTATCGATACACGTTCACATTTTAGTATTATATAATTATCTATGTTATTGTCTTACGTTTCATAACCTTCGTCCCCTGATTTTACATATCATATCTATGAAGGTATGTCTTTCATAACCTTCGTTCGAAGATCATTATGCCCTTAGGGATGTAATGCTTCGAAGGACAAAAGTCATTAACATTTAACACTTTCTATGTTGCCTTGTTCTTAATTCATAGCATTTGAGAACAAGTCCCCAACAAACACATTCTTGGATTTCTGGTGCAGACCATTTTTTGGTCAAAAATCCGTAGGTGTTAGCATTCGGTATTATTGAAAATGGTCGTTGATGGCTATTTCCGACAAAAATGGGGGTTGTGTGGCCATTGATCATCGACAGGAGGCTCGTACACCTCACCTCACATATGTTTCCTTGACATAGGTCACATTCTTGGATATCTGGTGGAGACCATTTCTTGGTCAAAAATCCGTAGGTGTTAGCCTTTGATATTATTGAAAATGGTCGTTCATGGCTATTTTCGACAAAATTGGGGGTTGTGTGGAAATTGACCATTGACTAGAGGCTCGTTCACCTCACCCCACATATGTTTCCTTCCCATAGATCACATTCTCGGATTTCTGGTGGAGACCATTTCTTGGTCAAAATCCGTAGGTGTTAGCGTTGGGTATAATTGAAAATGGTCATTAATGGCTATTTTTGGCAAAAATGGGGGTTGTGTGGCCATAGATCGTTGACCACAGGCTCGTTCACCTCACCCCACATATATTTCCTTGCCATAGATCAAATTATTGGATTTCTGGTGGAGAGCATTTTTTGGTCAAAAATCCGTAGGTGTTAGCCTTCGGTATTATTGAAAATGATCGTTCATGGCTATTTTCGACAAAAATGGGGGTTGTGTGGCCTTTAATCATCAATCAGAGGCTCGTACACATCACCCAACATATGTTTCCTTGCATAGGTCAAATTCTTGGATTTTTGGTGGAGACCATTTCTTGATCAAAAATCCGTAGGTGTTAGCCTTCGGTATTATTGAAAATGGTCGTTCATGGCTATTTTCGACAAAAATGGGGGTTGTGTGGCCATTGATCATTTACCCAAGGCTCGTTCAAGTCACCCCACATATGTTTCCTTGCCATAGATCACATTCTTGGATTTCTGGTGGAGACCATTTCTTGGTCAAAAATCCGTAGGTGTTAGCCTTTAGTATTATTGAAAATGGTCATTCATGGCTATTTTCGATAAAAATGGGGGTTGTGTGGCCATTGATCATTGACCAGAGGCTCAGTCACTTCATCCCACATATGTTTACTTGCCATAGATCACATTCTTGAATTTCTAGTGGAGACCATTTCTTGGTCAAAAATCCCTAGGTGTTAGCCTTAGTTATTATTGAAAATGGTCGTTCATGCTATTTTCGACAAAAATAGGGGTTGTGTGGCTTTTGATCATCAACCAGAGCCTCGTACACCTCACCCCACTTATGTTTCCTTGCCATAGATCACATTCTTGAATTTCTGGTGGAGACCATTTCTTGGTCAAAAATCCATATTTGTTAGCCTGCGATATTATTAAAAATGGTCGTTCGTGGCTATCTCCGACAAAAATGGGGGTTCTGTGGCCATTGATCATCGACCAGAGGCTCGTACACCTCAACCCCCATATGTTTCCTTGCCATAGGTCACGTTCTTGGATTTCTGGTGGAGACCATTTCTTGGTAAAAAATCCATAGGTGTTAGCCATCGGTATTTTTAAAAATGGTCGTTCATGGCTATGTTCGACAAAAATGGGGGTTGTGTGGCCTTTGATCATTAACTAGAGGCTCATTCACCTCACCCCACATATGTTTTTTTTGCCATAGATCACATTATTGGATTTCTGGTAGAGACCATTTCTTGGTAAAAAATCCTTAGGTGTTAGCCTTCGGTATTATTGAAAATGGTCGTTCATGCTATTTTCGACAAAAATAGGGGATGTGTGGCCTTTGCTCATCAACCAGAGGCTCGTACACCTCACCTCACTTATGTTTTCTTGCCATAGATCACAGTCTTGGATTTCTGGTGGAGACCATTTCATGGTCAAAAATCCATATGTGTTAGCCTTCGGTATTATTGAAAATGGTCGTTCGTGGCTATTTCCGACAAAAATGGGGGTTGTGTGGCCATTGATCATCGACCAGAGCCTCATTCACCTCAACCCACATATGTTTCCTTGCCATAGGTCACATTCTAGGATTTCTGGTGGAGAACATTTCTTGGTCAAAAATCCGTAGGTGTTAGCCTTCGGTATTATTGAAAATGGTCGTTCATGGCTATTTTCGACAAAAATGGGGGTTGTGTGGCCATTGATCATTGACCAGAGGCTCATTCACCTCACCCCACTTATGTTTCCTTGCCATAGATCACATTCCTGGATTTCTAGTGGAGACCATTTCTTGGTCCAAAATCCTTAGGTGTTAGCCTTGGGTATTATTGAAAATGGTCGTTCCTGCTATTTGCGATAAAAATAGGGGTTGTGTGTCCTTTGATCATCAACCAGAGGCTCGTACACCTCACCCCACTTATGTTTCCTTGCCATATATCACATTCTTGGATTTCTGGTGGAGACCATTTCATGGTCAAAAATCCATGTGTGTTAGACTTCGGTATTATTGAAAATGGTCGTTCGTGGTTATTTCCGACAAAAATGAGGGTTGTGTGGCCATTGATCATCGACCATAGGCTCATACAACTCACCCCACATATGTTTCCTTGACATAGGTCACATTCTTGGATTTCTGGTGGAGACCATTTCTTGGTCAAAAATCCGCAGGAGTTAGCCTTCTGTATTATTGAAAATGGTCGTTCATGGCTATTTTCGACAAAAATGGAGGTTGTGTGGCCATTGATCATTGACCAGAGGCTCGTTCACCTCACCTCACTTATGTTTCTTTGCCATATATCACAATATTGGATTTCTGGGGGAGACCATTTCTTGGTCAAAAATCCGTAGGTGTTAGCCTTCGGTATTATTGAAAATGGTCGTTCATGGCTATTTTCAACAAAAATGGGGGTTGTGTGGCCTTTGATCATCATCCAGTGGCTCATACACCTCACCCCACTTATGTTTCCTTGCCATAGATCACATTCTTGGATTTCTGGTGGAGACCATTTCTTGGTAAAAATCCATATGTGTTAGCATTCAGTATTATTGAAAATGGTCGTTCATGCTATTTTCGACAAAAATGGGGGTTGTGTGGCCTTTGATCATTGACTAGAGGCTCGTACACCTCACCCCACATATGTTTCCTTACCATAGGTTAGATTCTTGGATTTCTAGTGGAGTCCATTTCTAGGTCAAAAATCCGTAGGTGTTAGCCTTCGGCATTATTGAAAACGGTTGTTCATGCTATTTTCGACAAAAATGGGGTTGTGTGGCCATTGGTCATTGACTAGAGGCTCGTACACCTCACCCCACATATATTTCCTTGCCATAGGTCACATTCTTGGATTTCTGGTGGAGACCATTTCTTTGTCAAAAATCCATAGGTGTTAGCCTTCGGTACTATTGAAAATGATCATTCATGGCTATTTTCGACAAAATGGGGTTTGTGTGGCCATTGATCTTTAAGTGTCATTGAAAATCCGTAGGTGTTAGCTTTAAGTGTCATTGAAAATGGTCGTTCATGGCTATTTTCGACAAAAATGGAGGTTGTGTGGCCATTGATCATCGACCAGAGGCTCATACACCTAACCCCACATATGTTTCCTTACCAAAGATCACATTCTTGGATTTCTTATGGAGACTATTTCTTGGTCAAAAATCCGTAGGTGTTAGCCTTCGGTATTATTGAAAATGGTCGTTCATTCGATTTTCGACAAAAATGGGCAATGTGTAACCATTGACCATCGAACAGAGGCTCATACACCAGACCCCACATATGTTTCCTTGCCATAGGTCACATTATTGGATTTCTGGTGGGGACCATTTCTTGGTCAAAAATCTATACGTGTTAGCCTTTAGTATTATTGAAAATAGTCGTCCATGCTATTTTCGACAAAAATAGGGGTTGTTTGGCCATTGATCATCGACCAGAGGCTCATACACATCTCCCTACATTTGTTTTCTTTGCCATAGATCACATTCTATGATTTCTAGTGGAGACCATTTACTGGTCAAAAATTTGTAGGTGTTAACCTTTGTTATTATTGAAAATGATCGTTCATGGCTATTTTCGACAAAAATGGGTGTTGTGTGGCCATTGATCATTGACGAGGATCATAAACCTCATCCCACATATGTCTCCTTACTATAGATCACATTCTTGCATTTCTGTTGGAGACCATTTCTGGGTGAAAAATTCGTAGGGGTTAGCCTTCAGTATTATTGAAAATGGTCGTTCATGCTATTTTCGACAAAAATAGGGGTTGTGTATCCATTGATCATCGACCAGAGGCTCATACACCACACCACACATATGTTTCCTTGCCATTGATCACATTCTTGCATTTCTGGTGGAGACCATATCTTGGTCAAAAATCTGTAGGTGTTAGCCTTCGGTATTATTGAAAATGGACGTTCATGCTATTTTCGACAAAAATGGGGATTGTGTGGCCACTTATCATCGACCAGAGGCTTGTACACCTCACCCGACATATGTTTCCTTGCCATAGATTAAATTCTTGGATTTTTGGTGGAGACAACTTCTTGGTCAAAAATCCGTATGTGTTAGCCTTCGGTATTATTGAAAATGGTCGTTCATGGCTATTTTCGACAAAAATGGGGTTGTGTGGCCATTGACCATCGACTAGTGGCTTGTACACCTCACCCGACATATGTTTCCTTGCCAAAGATCACATTCTTGGATTTTTGGTGTGTCACACCCGGATTTAAAGGGTCAAAGCCGGGTGCATCTCATACATGCGCCAAGAAGACAACATATATAATAACAGAATGTATCGAGATATATGTCACATAAATCAGAGTATTTATTACATAGCGGAAGTCTTACAAAATAAAATATAAATATCGCAGGAACTAAAATCTATCCTTGGCGCCAGAAAGCTGACTGGGAGACGCCACCTAGATCAAGTCGAATGCCTCAGTGTTAGGCGGCTCCTCTTCGACCACCTGTTCTTCTCCTGTGGGTGGGGGGTGTGAGACAGCAAGAGTGAGCTCACATACGTTCATAGCTCAACAAGTCGTGGGGAATAATGTGACATGAACTCACCAAAGGTGGGAGTTCATGAAGTGTAAGGCTGATCAATGAAATAGAGGCTGAAGCTGAGCATTGCTTTTATAAGTTGGTCAAAATTTTATTAGCAATTACTAAGTGTAAGTAAATACCAAACCTTAATAATAATAAAGAAAAGTAATAGTAAAATAATCCCAAATGCGATGCAAATGTCAAATTAAATTTAAGTTCCATAAATTAATCATGTGAGGGTCCGAGCCGCTCATGACCGTGAGCACGGCTAGTATACTAGTTTTACACTCTGTAGAGGTTGCGCATCTTTACCCACAAGTCATGTTACCCATCTGCCAAGAGACGGCCAATCCCATACACCTCTACCGAGGAGGCGAGGCAGGGTAACACTACGAGGCCTTTACAAAGTTCCACTAGCTTCATAAATCCCGCTACAGTTTATAGGAAGCTCCAGTGCAGGAATCCCTCGCCTGACCGCCATCGCAGCAAAATCAACCCAAGGACCTCCCTACACTGACCACTCCCCTACTGCCCTTGCCCCTTTCGGGTAAGGAAGACCTCCACTAGCTTTCCTAGTTAATCAGCCAAGGGCGTTCCATTAAACCCTTGTGGTAGCACTGTTTTCCCGGGTGGTCGCTCCATGTTCCCATTAATTTAATGATCTTAACATGAATAGTAGTAATAACAAGATAATAAAAGAGTAATCATGAATGTTGTATCTCCATGCCCAATCCACATAAAGCAATAGCAAGTACTACCCAAAAATGTTTCAGTGGTGAACAAGGTATAAAGATAACCAAAACTGGGGTAACCTTAAGGATCCCATCAAAATTAACCTATGCAGATCATTATAATTAATAAGAACATGGCTGGGAAAAAGTAAGTGATCAAGGGAACAACTTGCCTTCAATGAGCTCCTGCTCAGCTACCTCTACTTGCTGAACCTCAGATTCCACAGTGGCTTGCTCGTCTACTCGCATCAACACAATACATACATAGTATAGCAAAAATTAACATTGCACCAAACATGTAAATAAAATACACAGTAATAAACTAGACATTAAAATAAGATCACAGGAACTGGAATCATTAAGTTTGGGGTTATAGATTTCAAGTTATGAATTTCTTAAGGTTTAATGTGCTTGAAATGGGATTAAATGATAAATTAATTTTCTTACTGTTTTCATGCCAAAACAGAGACACTAATGTATAGACAATAATATTACAAAAATTTAGGAACTGGAATGAACCAATTTGGAGTTCATATGCATTTTCTATGAATTAAATAAGTTCTAGGAATTGTTTTTGTATTAGAAATGTATTTACTAATTCATTTATTCTAATTTTCCTTTCTCTGGATTGCGCCTCAATTCCTGGTAAGTATAGGGGCTCTGGCGCAAAAGATCCTAAGACACAGACGACACACTAGGTGGACTTCGGGTTGTAATCCAGGAAAGTAGAGGGGCTCTTTAGCAATGTTGACCCGCGAAGGGGTACAGACTGAAACTGGCCGCCAGATCATAGATGAATGGCCACGATTAGATCAGGGCTTTATAAATTGGTATGAAACTAGGCCCATCCGATCCCAATCTAACGGTTCGCGCTTAATGAAACCCAGGATTGCTTTCTACCACACGATCGCAAATCTCCGGTCCCGAACCCATCACGCGAAAGGGTACGCGGCCGTCTAATCTACACCGTAGATTAATGAATCAACGGCCCGCCAGCACCGCCGCGCCCAGCCCATTTCGGTCGCCGGAATTCGACCCGCGCGCGGCGGCGCCATGGCTGCGCAGCGCTCCTAGGGCTCGGCTACGCCATTCTTCAATTCAAATAAGGAATAACGTGGAGGAGGTGATGGCGAACATGGTGGGAACTCACCTACGATCGACCGAGGCACGGTGACGCCTGACTACGGAGAGGGGCGGAAGCGAGCACCCGGCTGCGCTCAGACGAACAATTCCGGGTGGGTCCGGTCAAATTCCTTCGTGAGAGAGGTATGCGTAGGTTCCTGGTGCCCTGACCACCATCCCCCACAAGGCTTCGAAGTCGGGGCAGCGACCCAAAGCGGCTGTCGATCACGGCGGATTTCGGAGCGCGACGATGGCGGCGCTCTACTCGGTCTTCTACCCGCGGCGAGGAAGCCCATCCCTCGCGTCGACGGACACGCGAGGAGAACCTCCCAGACGCCCAACGCGTAACACTGGCCGAGCTCCGCCCCACTAGACCGGTGCAAGCCTCACGAAAATGGCGGACTGCGAATTTCTCTCTCTCTCTCTACGACAAACGGCGGTGGTAAGGAAAACAAGCGGCAGGTTGATGACGCAGGGGAACAGACGCGGTAACCCACCTTATAACCTGGGGTCAGCATCCGTTCATGGCATTGCGGTCAACCCGATCCCGGCGGGTACGGCGACGGTGAGGTTTGTTACGCGAGGGATTCGGTGGAGACGGTACTTCTGACAGACTAGGCCCACAGGGCAGTGAAAAGAAGGCTTGTGAGCGCGCGCGTGAGTCAATGCACACGGCACACAGACCGTGCGGTGGGAACCTGACAGAAGGGCCCCAGGTGTCGGCGCTCTAATGTACTAGTGTGCTGCGCGGCTAAGGAAACCGCAGATGGGCCAAATGGTCAGCTTGGGCCCAACCGCGCACAGTTCATTTTCTCCATTTTCTCTCTTCTTTGTAATTTCTTTTCTTCTCTTTTTTTTATTCTTTTGAAACTCAAATCTGAAATCAAATTCTTGTAGTGAATTTTGTGCTCAGTTAAATGTACATTTTGAAATCACGAGTTTGAAAGATATTTATTCTTATTTTATTTCATTTTATGTAGTATTTCTCGCATTTCTTTCTTCTCTTTTCTAGATTCTAAAACCTCCTTTTGTCTTCTAAATTCTATTTTGGGAATTTAATATATTTCTTCTTCAGATTATTTTATGTTATCACAAAATGCACACAAAACAAAATCCAGCATGATGCATAATTTAATTGAGTGTCTTTTGTTACTTATTTATTTGTGTAAGTATCGTGTCCATGTGAAATGATACACATGGGTAGTACATATAGAGATAGAGTGATATAATTTCTCTTTTAGATCTTTCTTACAAAGTTGGTATTACATGGTGGAGACCATTACTAGGTCAAAAATCTGTAGTTGTTTGCCTTCGGTATTATTGAAAATGGTCGTTCATGCTATTTTGGACAAAAATGGGGGTCATGTGGCCATTGATCATCAACCAGAGGCACATACACCTCACCCCACGTATGTTTTCTTGCCATAGATCACATTCTTGGATTTTTTATGGAAACCATTTCTTGGTCAAAAATTCATTGGTGTTAGCCTTCGTTATTATTGAAAATGGTCGTTCTTGCTATTTTTGACAAAAATGGGGGTTGTGTGGGCATTGATCATCGACCAGTTACTTGTACACCTCATGCCACATATGTTTCCTTGCCATAGGTCACATTCTTGGATTCTAGTGGAGACCATTTCTTGGTCAAAAATATGTAGCCTTTGGTATTATTGAAAATGGTCGTTCATGGCTATTTTCGACAAAAATGGGCGTCGTGTGGCCATTGATCATTGACCAGAGGCTCGTTCACCTCACCCCATATATGTTTCCTTGTCATAGATCACATTCTTGGATTTCTGGTGGGGACCATTTCTGGGTCAAAAATCCGTCGGTGTTAGCCTTCGGTATTATTGAAAATGGTCATTCATGGCTATTTTTGACAAAAATGGGGGTTGTGTGGCCATTGATCATTGACCAGAGGCTCGTTGATCTCACCCCACATATGGTTCCTTGCCATAGATGATATTCTTTGATTTCTGGTGGAGACCAGTTCTTGGTCAAAAATCCGTAGGTGTTTGCTTTCGGTATTATTGAAAATGGTCGTTAATGCTATTTTCAACAAAAATAGGTGTTGGGTGGCCTTTGATCGTCAACTAGAGGCTCGTACACCTCTCCTCACATATGTTTCCTTGCCATAGATCACATTCTTGGATTTCTGGTGGAGACCATTTCTTAGTGAAAAATTTGTTGGTGTTAGCTTTCAATATTATTGAAAATGGTTGTTCATGCTATTTTCGACCAAAATAGGGCTTGTGTGGCCATTTATCATTGACCAAAGGCTCGTACACCTCACCCCACATATGTTTCCTTGCCATAGATCACATTCTTGTATTTCTGGTGGACACCATTTCTTGGTCCAAAATCCGTAGGCGTTAGCCTTTGGTATTATTGAAAATGGTCGTTCTTGGCTATTTTCGACAAAATGGGGGTTATGTGGCCATTGATCATCGACCAGAGGCTCGTACACCATACCCCACATATGTTTCCTTGCCATAGATCACATTCTTGGATTTCTGGTGGAGACCATTTCTTAGTCAAAAATCTATAGGTGTTAGCCTTCGGAATTATTGAAAATGGTCGTTTATGTTATTTTTGACAAAAATGGGGGTTGTGTGGCCATTGATCATCGACTAGAGACTCGTACACCTTATCCCACATATGTTTCTATGCCATAGATCACATTTTTGGATTTTTGGTGGAGACCATTTATTGGTCAAAAATCCGTAGGTGTTAGCCTTCGGTATTATTGAAAATGGTCGTTGATGCAATTTTCGGCAAAAATATGCGTTGTGTGGCAAGTAATCATCGACCAGAGGCTCATACACCTCAATCCACATATTTTTCCTAGCCATAGATCACATTCATAGATTTCTGGTGGAGGCCATTTCTTGGTCAAAAATCGATAGGTGTTAGCCCTCGTTATTATTGAAAAATGGCCGTTCATGCTATTTTTGTCAAAAATGGGGGTTGTGTGGCCTTTGATCAATGACCAGAGGCTCATAAACCACACCCCACATATGTTTCCTTGCCATAGATCACATTCTTGCATTTCTAGCAGAGACCATTTCTTGATAAAAAATCCCTAGGTGTTAGCCATCACTATTACTGAAAATGGTCATTCATGCTATTTTCAACAAAAATAGGGGTTGTGTGTCCATTGATCATCGACTAGAGGTTCATACACCTCACCCCACATATGTTTTCTTGCCAAAGGTCACATTCTTGGATTTCTGGTGCAGACCATTTATAGGTCAAAAATCCATAGGTGTTAGCCTTCGGTATTATTGAAAATGGCCGTTGATGCTATTTTCGACAAAAATGGGGTTGTGTGGCCATTGATCATCGACTAAAAAAACCCCATTTTCAATAATACCGAGGCTAACACCAATGGATTTTTGGCCAAGAAATGGCCTCCACCAAAATCCAAGAATGTGATCTATGGCAAGGAAACATATGTGGGGTCAGGTGTATGAGCCTCTGGTTGATAATCAATGGCCACACAACACCCATTTTTGTCCAAAATGGCAAGAACGACCATTTTCAATAATATCGAAGGCTAACACCTACGGATCTCGACCAAGAAGTGGTCCCCACTAGAAATCCATGAATGTGACCTATGGCAAGGAAACATATGTGGGGTCCGGTGTACGAGCCTCTGTTCGATGATCAATGGCTACACAACCCCTATTTTTGTTGAAAATTGCATCAACGACCATTTTCAATAATACTGCAGGCAAACACCTACGGATTTTTGACCAATAAATTGTCTCGACAAAAAATCCAAAAATGTGATCTATGCATAGAAACATATGTGGGGTGAGGTGTACGAGCCTCTGGTCGATGATTAATGGTCACACAACACCTATTTTTGTCGAAAATGGCATGGTCGACCATTTTCAATAATACCCATGGCTAACACTTATGGATTTTTGAACAAAAAATGGTCTCCACCGGAAAGCTAAGAATGTGATCTATGGAAAGAAAACATACGTGGTGTGAGGTGTACGAGCCTCTGGTCGATGATCAATGGCCACACAACTCCCATTTTTGTCGAAAATAGCATGAAGGACCATTTTCAATAGTACCGAAGGCTAACACCAATGGATTTTTGGCCAAGAAATGGTCTCCACCAGAAAACCAAGAATGTGATCTATGGCAAGGAAACCTATGTGGGGTGAGGTGTTGGAGCCTCTAGTCGGTGATCAATGGCCACACAACCTTCATCTTTGCCGAAAATAGCCATGAAACGACCATTTTCAATAATACCAAAGGCTAAAACCTACGGGTTTTTTACCAAGAAATGATCTCCACCAAAAATCCAAGAATGTGATCTATGGCAAGGAAACATATGTGGGTTCAGGGGTATGAGCATCTGGTCGATGATCAATGGCTATGCAACCCCCATTTTTGTCCAAAATAGCAAGAACGAGCATTTTCAATAATACCGAAGGCTAACACCTACAGATTTTTGACCAACAAATGGACCCCTACAAATATCCAAGAACGTGACCTATGGCAAGGAAACATATGTGGGGTCAGGTGTACGAGCCTCTGTTCGATGGTCAATGGCTACACAACCCCCATTTTTGTCGAAAATAGAATGAACGACCATGAAATGGTCTCCACCAGAAATCTTAGAATGTGACCTATGACAAGTAAACATATGTGGGTAAGGTGTACAGGCCTCTGGTTGATGATCAATGGCCCCACAACCCCCATTTTGTCAAAAATAGCCTTGAACGACCATTTTCAATAATACTGAAGGCTAACACCTAGGATTTTTACCAAGAAATGGTATCCACCAGAAACCCAAGAATGTGTTCCACGGCAAGGAAATATATGTGGGTGAGGTGTACGAGCCTCTGGTTGATGATCAAAAGCAACACAACCCCTATTTTTGCCAAAAATAACATGAACGACCATTTTCAATAATACCGAAGGCTAACACCTACGGATTTTTGACCAAGAAATGGTCTCCACCAAAAATCCAAGAATGTGATCAATGGCAAGAAAACATATGTGGGGTGAGGTGAACGAGCCTCTGGTCAATGATCAATGGCCACACAACCGCCATTTTGTCGAAAATAGCCATGAACGACCATTTTCAAAAATACCGAAGGCTAAGTCCTTCAGATTTTTGACCAAGAAATGGTCTCCATAGAAATCCAAGAATGTGACCTATGGCAAGGAAACATAAGTGGGGTGAGGTGTACGAGCCTCTGGTTGATGATGAATGGCCACACAACCATATTTTTGTCAGAAATTACCTTGAACAAGTATTTTCAATAATACCAAAGGCTAACACCTACCGATTTTTGACCAAGAAATGGTCTCCGCCAGAAATCCAAGAATGTGAACTATGGCAAGGAAGCATATATGGGGTGAGGTGTATGAGAAACTGGTCGATGATTAATGCCCACACAACCCCCATTTTTGTCGAAAATAGCATGCACAACCATTTTCAATAATACCTACAGATTTTTGGCCAAGAAATGGTCTCCACCCGAAAACCAAGAATGTGATATATCATAAGGAAACATATGTGGGGTGAGGTGTATGTGTCTCTAATCGATGATCAATGGGCACACAACCTTCATTTTTGCCGAAAATAGCCATGAACAACCATTTTCAATAATACCGAAGGCCAACACCTACGGATTTTTGACCAAGAAATGGTCTCCACCAAAAATCCAAGAATGTGATCTATGGCCAGGAAACATATGTAGGGTGAGGTTTATAGGCCTCTAGTCGATGATCAATGATCACACAAACCCCATTTGTGTCCAAAATAGCATGAACGACCATTTTCAATAATACCGAAGGCTAACACCAATGGATTTTTGACCAAGTAATGGCCTCCACCAAAAATCCAAGAATGTGATCTTTGGTGACGAAACATATGTGGGGTGAGGTGTACAAGCCTCTGGTCGATGATCAATGGCCACACAACCCCCATTTTGGTCGAAAACAGCCATGAACAACCATTTTCAATAATACCGAAGCCTAATACCTACGGATTTTTGACCAAGAAATGGCCTAATACCTATAGATTTTTGACCAAAAAATGGTCTCCATCAAAAATCCAAGAATTTTATTTATGGGAAGGAAACATGTGTGGTGTGAGATGTACGAGCCTTTGGTCGATGATAAGTAGCCTCACAATCCCCATTTTTGTCGAAAATAGCATGAAGGCCATTTTCAATAATACCGAAGACCAACACCAACGGATTTTTGGCCAAGAAATGGTCTCCACCAGAAAACCAAGAATGTGATCTATGACAAGGAAACATATGTGGGGTGAGGTGTAGGAGCCTGTAGTCAATGATCAATTGCCACACAAACTTCATTTTTGTCGAAAATAGCCATGAACGACCATTTCAATAATACCGAAGGCTAACACCTACGGATTTTTGACTAAGATATGGTCTCCACCAAAAATCCAAGAATGTGACCTATGGCAAGGAAACATTTGTGGGGTCAGGTGTATGAGCCTCTGGTTAATGATCAATGGCCACAAAACCCCCATTTTTGTCCAAAATAGCACGAACGAGCATTTTCAATAATATCGAAGGCTAACACCTACGAATTTTTTACCAAGAAATGGTCTCCACCAAAAATCCAAGAATTTTATCTATAGCAAGGAAACATATGTGGGGAGAGATGTACGAGCCTCTGGTCGATGCTAAGTGGCCCCACAATCCCCATTTTTCTCAAAAATAGCATGAACAACCATTTTCAACAATACCAAAGGCTAACACCTACAGATTTTTGACCAAGATATGGTCTCCACCAGAAATGCAAGAATGTGATCTCTAGAAAGGAAACATATGTGGGGTGTGGTTTATGAGCCTCTGGTCGATGATCAATGGCCACACAACACCCATTTTTGTCAAAAATAGTATGAACGACCATTTTCAATAATACTGAAGGCTAACACCTATGGATTTTTGACCAAGAAATGGTCTCCACCAGGTATATAAGAATGTGATCTATGGGAAGGAAACATATGTGGGGTGAGGTGTACGAGTCTCTGGTCGATGATCAATGGCCACACAACCCTTATTTTTGCCGAAAATTGCATCAATGACCATTTTCAATAATACTGAATGCTAACATTACGGATTTTTGACTAATAAATTGTCTCCACCAAAAATCCAAAAATGTGATCTATGGCATAGAACCATATGTGGGATGAGGTGTACGATCCTCTTTTCGATGATCAATGGCCACACAACCCCTATTTTTGTCAAAAATAGCATGAATGACCATTTTCAATAATACCGAAGGCTAACACCTATGGATTTTTTACCAAGAAATGGTCTCGACTAGAAATCTAAGAATGTGATCTATGGCAAGGAAACATATATGGGGTTAGGTGTATGAGCAACTGGTCGATGATAGCATGAAGGACCATTTTCAATAATACCGAAGGCTAACACCAACGGATTTTTGGCCAAAAAATGGTCTCCACAAGAAAACCAAGAATGTGATCTATGGCAAGGAAACATATGTGGGGTGATGTGTAGGAGCCTCTAATCGATGATCTATGGCCACACAACCTTCATTTTTGCTGAAAATAGCCATGAACGACCATTTTCAATAATACCGAAGGCTAACACCTACAGATTTTTTACCAAGAAACAGTCTCCACTAAAAATCCAAGAATGTGATATATGGCAAGGAAACATTTGTGGGGTGAGGTGTACGAGCCTCTGGTCGATGATCAATGGCCACACAACACACATAAACTTAAACTCATATTGATGTGTTTATGTCCACTCAAGTAAAACATCGCTCATCATTATGCCACATCATTTCTCAAAATAAAATAAAGACCATGGAAAATTTAGCCAAATTGCACGTGAGAACTGTCCAAACGTAGGTTAAGGTTGTAAGGAATCTTCTTTCCACCAAACAGTTGCTAATAAGTAGGAATATAAAGAATTCAAAATAATAGATCATATTTTAAACTAAAAATGACGTTTCCCTGATGCCAAGGGCATTGTATTCGCATGGGAGGGTATTAGAGTACAACTAGTGGATGAAGATGTTATTGGGCTATCTAATGACCTTTTGTGATACCAGGTTTCCTATAATCCTCTCTATTCAAGGCATACCTAGACGGTGTTTATGTCCACTCAAGAAAAACAACACACATCAATATGCCACATTGTTTCTCAAAATAAAATAATGACCTTGGAAAATTTAGCCAAATTACATGAGTGAACTGTACAAACATAGGTTAAGGTTGTAAGGCACTTTTTTCCAGCATACAGTTGCAAAAAAGTTGGAATATAAAGAATTCAAAACAATAGATCACCTTTTAAGCCTCAAATGACGTTTCTATGATATTGAGGGCATTGTATTCACACGAGACGGTATTAGAGTACAACTAGTGGATGAAGATGTTATTGGGCTAGCTAATGACCTTTTGTGATACCAAGTTTCCTATAATCCCCTCTATTCAAGGCATACCCAGATGGTGTTTATGTCCACTCAAGTAAAACACCGCACAACATTTTGCCACATCGTTTCTCAAAATAAAATAAAGACCATGGGAAATTTATCCAAATTGCGTGTGAGATCTGTCCAAACATAGGTTACGGTTGTAAGGCACCTTTTTTCCACCATACAGATGCTAAAAGGTTGGAATATAAAGAATTCAAACTAATATATCAACTTTTAAACCTCAAATGTCGTTTCTATGATATTGAGGGCATTGTATTCACCCGAGTGGGTTTTAGAGTACTACCAGTGGATGAAGACATTATTGGGCTAGCTAATGATCTTTTGTGATACCAGGTTTCCTATAATCGCCTCTATTTAAGTCATACCTAGATGGCATTTATGTCCACTCAAGTAAAACACCACACATCATTATGCCACATCATTTCTTAAAATATAATAAAGACCATGTGAAATTTAGACAAATTGTATGAGAGAACTATCCAAACATAGGTTAAGGTTGTATGACACCTTTTTTCCACCATACAGTTGCTAAAATGTAGGAATATAAAGAATTCAAAGTAATAGATCAACTTTTAAACTAAAAATGATGTTTCCCTGATGTCAATGGCCTTGTATTCACACGAGAGGGTATTAGAATACAACTACTGGATGAACACGTTAGTGGGCTAGCTAATGACCTTTTGTGATAACAGGTTTCCTATAACCCCTCTATTCAAGGCATACTTAGACGGTGATTATGTCCACTCAAGTAAAACACCACACATGAATTTTCCACATCGTTTCTCAAAATAAATTAAAGACCATGGAAAATTTTGCCAAATTGCATGGGAGAACTGTCCAAACATAGGTTAAGGTTGTAAGGCACCTTTTTTCCACCATACAGTTGCTAAAAAGTTTGAATATATAATTCAATTCAATAGATCACCTTTTAAACCACAACTGACGTTTCCTTGATGTCAAAGGCATTGCATTGGCTCGAGAGGGTATTAGAGTACAACTAGTGGATGAAGATGTCATTGGGCTAGCTAATGACCTTTTGTGATACCAGGTTTCCTATAATCCCCTCTATTCAAGGCATACCTAGTCATGTTTATGTCCACTCAAGAAAAACAAAACACATCAATATGCCACATCGTTTCTCAAAATAAACTAATGACCATGGAAAATTTAGCCAAATTACGTGAGTGAACTGCCCAAACATAGGTTTAGGTTGTAAGGCACCTTTTTTCCACCATATAGTTGCGAAAAAGTTGGAATATAAAGAATTCAAAACAATAGATCACCTTTTAAACCTCAAATGACGTTTCTATGATATTGAGGGCATTGTATTCACACGAAACGGTATTAGAGTACAAATAGTGGATGAAGACGTTATTGGGCTAGCAAATGACCTTTTGTGATAGCAGGATTCCTATAATCCCCTCTTTTTAACGCATTACTAGATGGTATTTGTGTCCACTCAAGTAAAACACTGCACATCATTATGCCACATCGTTTCTCAAAATAAAATAAAGACCATGGGAAATTTAGCCAAATTGCGTGAGAGAACTTTCCAAACATAGGTTAGTTGCTAAAAATCAGGAATATAAAGAATTCAAAACAATAGATCACCTTTTAAACTAAAAATGATGTTTCCCAGATGTCAAGGGCGTTGTATTCACACGAGAGGGTATTAGAGTACAACTAGTGGATAAAGATGTTATTGGGCTAGCTAATGACCTTTTGTGATACCAGGTTTCCTATAATCCCCACTATTCAAGGCATACCTAGACGGTGTTTATGTCCACTCAAATAAAACACCACATATTAACATGCCACATTGTTTCTCAATAAAACAAAGACCATGGATAATTTAGCCAAATTGAGTGAGAGAACTTTCCAAACATAGGTTAAAGTTGTAAGGCACATTTTTCCACCATACGGTTGCTAAAAAGTTGGAATATAAAGAATTCAAAACGAAAGATCACCTTTTAAACCACAAATGACATTTCTATGATATTGAGGGCACTGTATTCGCACGAGAGGGTATTAGAGTACAACTAGAGGATGAAGACGTTATTGGGCTAGCTAATAACTTTTTGTGATACTAGGTTTCCTATAATCCCTTCTATTCAAGGCGTACCTAGATTATGTTTATGTCCACTCAAGTAAAACACCACACATCAATTTGCCACATCTTTTCTCAAAATAAAATAAAGACCACGGAAAATTTAACCCAATGACGTCTTCATTGACTAGCCCAATGTGCCTTACATCCTTAATCTATGTTTGGACTGTTCTCTCACTCAATTTGGCTAAATTTTCCATGGTCATTGTTTTATTTTGAGAAATGATGTGGCATATTGACATGTATTGTTTTTCTTGAGTGGACATAAACTCCGTCTAGGTATGCCTTGAATAGAAGGGATTATAGGAAACCTAGTATTACAAAAGGTCATTAGCTTGCCCAATAACGTCTTCATCCACTAGTTGTACTCTAATACCCTCTTGTGCGAATACAATGCCCTTGACATCAGGGAAACGTCATTTTTAGTTTAATAGGTGATCTATTGTTTTGAATTCTTTATATTCCTACTTATTAGCATCTTTTTGGTGGAAAAAAGGTGCCTTACAACCTTAACCTATGTTTGGAAAGTTCTCTCATGCAATTTGGCTAAATTTCCCATGGTCTTTATTTTATTTTGAGAAATGATGTGGCATAATGATGTGTGATGTTTTACTTGAGTGGACATAAACACCATCTAGGTATGCCTTGAATAAAGGGGTTATAGGAATCCTGGTATCACAAAAGATCATTAGCTAGCCCAATAACGTCTTCATCCACTAGTTGTACTCTAATACCCTCTCGTGTGAATACAATGCCCTCAATGTCATAGAAACGTAATTTGAGGTTTAAAAGGTGATCTATTGTTTTGAATTCTTTATATTCCAACTTTTTAGCAACTATATAGTGGAAAAAAATTGCCTTACAACCTTGACCTATGTTTGGACAGTTCACTCACGCAATTTGGCTAAATTTTCCATAGAATTTATTTTATTTTGAGAAATGATGTGTCATATTGATGTGTGGTGTTTTACTTGAGTGGACATAAACACCATCTAGGTATCCCTTGAATAGAGGGGATTATAGGATACCTGGTATCACAACAGGTCATTATCTAGCCCAATGACGTCTTCATCCATTAGTTGTACTCTAATACCCTCTTGTCCGAATACAATGCCCTTGACATCAGGGAAACATCATTTGTGGTTTAAAAGTTGATCTATTGTATTGAATTCTTTATATTCCAACTTTTTATCATCCGTATGGTGAAAAAAGGTGCTTTACAACCTTAACCTATGTTTGGACTGTTCTCTTACTCGATTTGGCTAAATTTTCCATGGTCTTTATTTTATTTTGAGAAACGATGTGGCAAATTGATGTGTGGCATTTTACTTGAGTGGACATAAACACCGTTTAAGTATTCCTTGAATAGAGGGGATTATAGGAAACCTGTTATCACAAAAGATCATTAGCTAGCCCACTAGTGTCTTCATCCAATAGTTGTACTCTAATACCCTCTCGTGCGAATACAATGCCCTTAATATCATAGAAACACTATTTTTTGTATCAAACATGATCTATTGTTTTGAATTCTTTATATTCCAACTTTTTAGCAACTGTGTGGTGGAAAAAGGTGTCTTACAACCTTAACCTATGTTTGGACAGATCTCTTATGCAATTTGGCTAAATTTCCTATTGTCTTTATTTTATTTTTAGAAACGATGTGGCATAATGATGTGTGATGTTTTACTTGAGTGGACATAAACACCATCTAGGTATGCCTTTAATAGAGGGGATTATAGGAAACCTGGTATCACAAAGGGTCATTAGCTAGCCCAATAACGTCTTCATCCACTAGTTGTTCTCTAATACCCACTCGTCTGAATACAATGCCCTCAATATCATAGAAACGTCATTTGAGGTTTAAAAGGTGATCTATTGTTTTGTATTCTTTATATTTCAACCTTTTAACAACTGTATGATGGAAAAAAGGTGCCATACAACTATAACATATGTTTGGACAGATATCTCACACATTTTTTCTAAATTTCCCATGGTCTTTATTTTATTTTATTTTGAGAAACGATGTGGCATAATGATGTGCGGTGTTTTACTTCAGTGGACATAAACACCATCTAGGTATGCCTTGAATAGAGAGGATTATAGGAAACCTGGTATCACAAAAGGTCAGTAGCTAGCCCAACAATGTTTTCATCCACTAGTTGTACTCTAATACCCTCTCATGTGAATACAATGCCCTCAATATCATGGAAACATGATTTGAGGTTTAAAAGGTGATCTATTGTTTTGAATTCTATAAATTCCAACTTTTTAGCAACTATATGGTGGAAAAAAGGTGCCTTACAACCATAACCTATGTTGTACAATTCACTCATGCAATTTGGCTAAATTTTCCATGGTCTTTATTTTATTTTGACAAACGATGTGGCATATTGAATAAAGGCGATTATAGGAAACTGTCACACCCGGGTTTTAGGGGTCCAAAAATCGGGCGCCAACATAATCACCAGGTGTGCTGGGACCAAGTCTCACACATATGATGAATCATGGCACAGGATCGAATGTCACATCTTTAATATATAACAGGAGTTCTATACAAAATAAATAATTACATTATAAGGAGACAACGGTCCAGCAACCCAAAGTTGACTGGGAGACGACGGCCTAGATCTCTCACGAACACATCGCAACATCCTCCATGCGCCTCATCCTGTGGTACCTGTTCTTGACCTGTGGGGGGGATGTGAGACAGCAAGAGTGAGCTCACATACGTTCATAGCTCAACAAGTTGTGGGGAATAATGTGCATGAACTCGCCAAAGGTGGGAGCTCATGTGAAGTGTAAGGCTTACCAAAGAGGATGGTTGAAGCTGAGCATTGCTTTTAAAGTTGGTCAAAATTTTATTAGCAATTACTAAGTATAAGTAAATACCAACCCAATTAAGTAGTAGAACAAAAGTAATAACAACATCACCTACGATGCAATGCATATGACATATTGAATTTAGTTCCATAAATTAATCATGTGAGTGTCCGAGCTGCTCATGACCGTGAGCACGGCTAGTATACCAGTTTTACACTCTGCAGAGGTTGCGCATCTTTACCCACAAGTCATGTTACCCATCTGCCAAGAGACGGCCAATCCCATACACCTCTACCGAGGAGGCGAGGCAGGGTAACACTACGAGGCCTTTACAAAGTCCCACTAGCTTCAGAAAACCCGCTATAGTTTATAGGAAGCTCCAATGCAGGAATCCCTCGCATGACCGCCATCGCAGCAAAATCATCCCAAGGGCCTCCCTACACTGACCACTCCCCTACTGCCCTTGCCCCTTTCGGGTAAGGTAGTCATCCACTAGCTTTCCTAATTAATCAGCCAAGGGCGTCCCATTAAACCCTTGTGGTAGCACTGTTTTCCCGGGTGGTTCTCCATGTTCCAATTAACATAATGATCTTATCATGAACAATAAATAACAACTGATAATAAAAGTATAATCATGAATAAAATGTATCTCCATACCCATAACCACATAAAGCAATAGCAGGTACTACCCAAAAAGTGTAGTGGTAATCAAGGTATAAAGATAGTCAAACTAGGGTAACCTATTGGGTCCCATCAAAATTAACCTATGCAGATCATTATGATTAATCAGAACATGACTGGGTAAAAGGAAGTGATCAAGGGCACAACTTGCCTGGCACTTGAGATTCCAGGTACCAACTTGCTCTTCAAATTCTCGTGACCTCACTGCTAGTCATAGCAATACAAACAAACATGGTATAGACAAAATTAACATCACACCAAACATAAGAATAAACTGCATAATAATAATCTACGCGTCGTTACGAGATCGAGGGTTCGAGAATCGCTAAAATCGGAGCTACAGTTATGAAGTTAGGGTTTTTCCCGAAGATCCACGTGGTTAACTATTAAACTATATTATAAATTAGTTAATATACATCATATGAGAGAATATACTCTAAATAATTAATTTATCTTTAATATAGCTTATAACTTTATTTTGGAAATCACATCATAGTAAAATCATAGTTACAGATATATCATCCTTGGTTAGTAAAATAATTCTGCTACTAAAAAGGGGTAAACAAAATTCTAATTATAAAAGTGTGTGATATGACTCGATGAATGCTACTAATGCGTAGGCAATTTTATCACAAAACTATAGCAACTTGAACGGGTCAAATCGGAGTTAAAACAAATTAAATATGAATTAAACAAGTTTTAGATTTATTTGAATACTAAAATCCAATTTTCTTTATTACTTTTGAATTTCCTAAGGGTTGTGGACTGCGGACACAAAACTCCAGAAGTCCAGGGTCTAAATTGCGAAAAACAGGGCTTGTTGGTATTGATTTTATAACTTTAGGGGACGACGGGTTCTAATTCATAAAAGCACGGGGACTTTTTAGCAAAGATGTCAGCCGAAGGGGTATGGTCCATCATGAGCCATTGGATCATGATCCGATGGCCCCGGTTTTAAAACGTTGCGATCTGTTCGGTGCGCACGATCGTGAATCAACGGTCAGATCCAATCCCACCAAGCCGTCCACTAGAGAACCAACAGCAGAATCCCTATCTTCTCTACCAACGTTGGCGGCGCGGCGGCGAACTGCGCACCCGCGACGTAGTAACGCCGACGAGCGAATACAAGGTGACCTCGTCCAGGAAATCGAGAATGGGATGTGGATGCACGGAGCGGGTACCATGGCGAAGAGAGTTAAGGGCTTCATACCGTGGATTGTGCACCTATAAACCCCAGGGTAGCGGGCGCACGGGCAGACACCAGCGGCGAACATGCCTGAGTTTTCTTCGTTCTTTCCCCTGGCGCCCACTATGCTTCAGCTCGTCAATGGTCCAGGGGAGAGGTATTCGGCCGGGTTTTATGGAGATGGGCAGGGCTGCAGACTCCTCCCGAGATCTGAAGCTCCCGGCGGTGGTTGGAATGGCCAGTGGAATCCACCCGATCCTGGCGGCGAACGTCGCGGCGTACAGAGTCCGATCGAGATCAAACACCAGAGTGCCTTCTTCCTTCACTCGGTGCCCAATTCGAAGCACAGGATGGTGAGGCGGGCAAACTCCTACAGCCCCTGGCAGCTCGCCACACGCATACTACTATCACGGTGGAGGGGACAGCCACCGGCGGGCAGGAGCATCCCCAGCCGTCTCCCATTCGGCAAGGCAGCGGCATGGCGAAGGAACCTGTGGCTCCGGGTTGAGGGCTGGCAGGCGGACTTCTGTGGATTGCACGAGATGGCTGGATGAGGAGTAGAGGCCCCCGAGGCCATATATATATACACGGAAGGCAGGCCAACTCCGAGCGAAGCCACGATGAACGACCTAGCATTTACGCATTCGGATCACAGCGAAACGGCAGCGAGAAGATTCTGGGATTGTGGCCCCACACGCCATTGAAATATAGATGAAGTCAGCCATGACGTCGTGGTGATGTCATCTCCGGCTAGGGGATTAAAAAAAAGAATAACTAGCAGGAGGGAACGTGGCCACCAAGCGGAGCTGCACCATGCTGGTCGATCGGCCAGGACAATCATGGTGAAGATTTTGGCGAGGAGAAACGACTCGTCTAGTAAGCTTCTGCTTATTTCTTTTTTTTGTTTTTCCTTACGTCTTATTTCTATCTTATCTTGTTTTTAAATATTCCTATTCAAATCTGAGTTCAAGAATTCAACTGATCCTAACATGTATGCTGTTGGGGGCCTTCGTCCTCCGAAGGTCCTCAAAAACATGATTTGACAATGTTTTCCAAGTGGATTATGTGAACAGGTATTTTCGGACTCAGAATTATGAATATGAAGCACGGCCAGGATGAAGCCTGAACCAGACGAAGGACGAGCGCAGCCGAAGCTGTGCGCAGGGAAGCTTCGGTGCGATGGCAGAGGGGGGAACCGACTTAGAGATGAAAAGACTACGTGGGCCTCGACAGATTTCCATAAGTCATTAACAAATGTAATGGACATGGATGTAATTTTACGTGGGCTGCGTCCCGCGTCTATAAATAGATGAACAGTACTCCCGTACTGTTCACGCTGACTTGGCATTCGCTTTTGCGTCACGCTTGTACCTTCTACCTTCTCTCAGGACCGAAGGTATTTTTGTAATTTGAAATCATTTCTATTTTTCCATGTTAATAAAATAGAAATGATTTTATGATGATGTCTAAATTATATTCCATGTTTTATATGAATCCTTCGTCATTATTTGTTATATTTACGAAGGTATGTTTCTTATGACCTTCGTCCGAAACTCATTATTCCCGAAGGGGCATAATGTCTCGAAGGACGAAGGGCTTTAGCACTTAACATTTTTTATGTTGCCTTGTTCTTAATTCTTAGCATTTGAGAACAAGTCCCCAACATTGGCGCCCACCTCCGGTGAACTCACTTCCACTTCGAGTTTTCTTTTGAACATCTTCGGAAGCTGTAGATCTTCGCTATGGCACCGAAGAAAGCTTCAGCGGCTGGGGCTTCAGCACTGCAACCGCTGGACCACAACCAGGACACCGTCTCTCTTCGGGAGGCTCGAAGCCAGAAGAGAAAGGCCGTCAGCCCGACACTTCAGGAGGAAGAGCTAGACCAAGAAATCAGGAATATGGAGATTCTACATCAACAGGTGCAAAGGAAGAAGGAGAAGATGGCCCGGCTAGCTGAGTTGCAACGACAGATAGACGAAGCCTCTGAGGAAGTCCGCCATCTTACCCATGATGAGCAAAACAGAAGGCCTCAGCAGAAAGACCTTCATCAGGAGGACTTCGTCAACGAAGATGACTGGTATGACAATTTCCATCAGGGAAATTTTGTTTTCGATGATGCTTCTCCTTTGTCCGCTGAGCTGCAGGCTACACCTTGGCCTTCATCCTATAAGCCACCCCAGCTTCCCATGTTCGACGGCCACTCAGACCCGAAGCAGTTCCTGATGAGCTACGAAGCAACAGTGTCTTCGTATGGGGGCAATGCTGCAGTCATGGCGAAGTCTTTCGTTATGGCCGTCAGGAGTGTTGCTCAGACCTGGTATTCCTCCCTTCGGCCAGGAACGATCACTTCATGGCAAAAGTTGAAGGATATGTTACTGACCAGCTTTCAAGGATTTCAGACGGAGCCGGTCACAGCTCAAGCCTTGTTCCAGTGCATTCAGGATCATGAAGAATACCTTCAGGCCTATGTCCGAAGGTTCTTACATTTGAGGGCGCAGGCACCAACGGTGCCCAATGAAATTGTTATTGAAGCCATGATCAAGGGGCTTCGTCCTGGGCCTGCAGCTCAATACTTTGCTAGAAAGCCGCCTCAGACCCTGGAGAAACTGCTCCAAAAGATGGATGAGTACATTCGTGCTGACAATGACTTTCGCCAAAGAAGGGAGGAGGCCTTTAGATTTTCTGAAATGACCAGGGGCTTCGGAGGAAGATACTACCCGAGGCATGTCCGGTCCATCCACAGCTCCACTCAGAATGATGATAAGGGGAGTCAGCAGAGCAGACCGCAGTGCTCCTCACAGGCTTCGGGGCAACAACAAGCTTTCTTCCGGCCACCAGCTCCGAGAGGCAGAGGCGCCAGGGGCTTCGGCGGAAGATTCGGAGATCAACCAAGGAAATTGTTTTGCTTGTTCTGTGGAGAAGGCAAGGGCCATACCACCAGGACGTGCCATATTACAATCCAGAAGCAAAAGGAGATAGCCGAAGCTACATCCCAACAAGTTCAGCCGAAGCAGGTCATGCATACTGCTTCGTATCATCCGCCTTACATCCCACAGTACATAGACAACCACCCTGCAGCTTCTGTAGCTTCGGCAAGTCAACCTCAAGCTTCCTGGCAACAGCCCCCGCCTCCACCTCCATTGCAACAGGGTCAACAGCCAGAAGGGAGTCAATATGCTCCACATCAAAGGGACTTCAGAGAACAATCCGAAGCTCGCACAGTCAACAGCACTGTGCCAGAGTCGAAGCACATTTATTGATACATATCCTACCTTTGATAGCAGTCTTTTCCATTCAGTTCTATTCTCTGTAGCAAAAAACATTGATCGTTTTCATGTAATAATTTCGCTGTTTCCCACGAGGAAAATCTATTTTCTCCTCAGGATTAAGTTGATGAAGTTTTTGTGTTAACAAGGAGGACCTTCGAAATATTAAAAATCCTTCGGATTAACAGAAAGTCGTTCTAAGGAACGCAGAGTAAGTTTATGAAGTCACAAAAAGCCGTTCCAAAGGGAGCGCAGTGTAAGTTTTCTGCTCAAAAGTCGTTCCTAAAGGAATGCAGAGCTTACAGCGAAAAGTCAACGCTGATACCGTCTAAGTAAAAGACGAAGAAGCTCCTAAGGGAGGCTTACAGCGAAAAGTCAACGCTGATACCGTCTAAGTAAAAGACGAAGAAGCTCCAAAGACGTTCCTAAGGGAATGCAGAGCTTACGAATAAATTTTGTGTGTATCTTCGGAACAAAGGTCATTTGCATAACATAACATCATCACATCATCTTGCATAGCATAAGCATCATACATCATATTGCATTTTGTAAGAGAAGGGTACACAGTATCGACCTTCGGAAGAATGCTTTGAGAAAGCAATATCGAAATTGTATAAATTCGGAATACAGCTTCGGAGAATATTTTTACGAAGCATGGACAAGCTTCGTCAGAGCAATATCGAAATTGTATAGCTTCGGAGAATGCTTTCACGAAGCATGGATGTGACATCAGAACAGTTTTAACGGAGAATATTTTCTTCACGAAGCATGAAAAGAAGGGAAGGTGTTTTTTCGCCGAAGGCTCAAAAATGGTATGTATGTAGAGTTTCATGCATCATAAAGAATTGAATAATGAAAAGAAACTTGTATATTACATTCAAATGTACAAAATGTTACATAGATCACACTTTAAATGTTTTTTCTAAATAGCATCTAGTCTTCTCTTAATACTGCTTCGGCGGCTTCATTTAGAAGCTGATCAACAACTTTGTCCATGATAGCTTCGGCCATTTGTTTAATTTCTTCATCACCTTTTGTGTGCGGGTCGGCAGTCGATTCAGCAGCTTCTGAGGCAAAAGAATATTTCTTCATTACTATTACAAACCGTGAGCAAAGTTTGAAACAAAAATCACAACACAATAAGAACGACTAATTAATACCTAATCGCCTTTCGGGCTCTGTACTTTTTTCGGCAGCTTCTGCCACTTTCCTAGCATCATGGATGCCTTTTTCGCTCCTTTGGATGATTTCTTGCGCCATTCCTCGGCCGCCGTCGTTCCAGATATCAGTAAAAAATTTGCCACCAACCACGCTTGCTTCGGCCGAGGGGTCCTTGATGTCTTCGGAAGATAAGGTAGCTTCGGACTGAGCTAAAAATTTTACATGCCCGCAACCTTTTTTCTCCAAGACAGAAGCAATTCCTCTGGCGCCCGAAAAAGCGCAGATATCGCCGCGACTGCTCAGGATCTCCTCGAAGGCCTCTGCTTCGTGACTAATCCATTCCAGTGGACCTTCGGGATTGCCTCGAGAGAAATTCTCTTCGCTGGAAAAGGCGCCCACGTTGGCGAAGCTGGTTTTAATTTTATTCACGCATTCTATAGATTTAACATAACATTTCCTCTGAGATGCGCGAAGCTCTTTAACTCTTAACTCCAATTTGTTGACCATATGATCACTGAGTTCTCGTTTTGTTTCCTCAAGCACGCGCTCCTCTCTAGCTCTAGCCAGCTGTTTCTGCAGATCTTTAATTTCACGCTTTTGGGCTTCGGCCTGGGCTTTTGAAGCAGCTTCGTCCTTCTTTACTTTGTCTACCAGCGTAAGCAGAATTTTATCCTTTTCCAGAGCTTCGTTTCTCATTTTGATAACTTCGGAGCGCAAATTGTTGAACGCAATCTCATAGCTTTCATCTTCGGCGCTTTTTTGGGCTCTTAATGCGTTGCTTAGAATTAAGCCCTGTACGAAAAAGAATCCACATAAGAATATAGGAATGAATTACGTATTAAAAAAGTTTTTTCAAACGCTTAATTCCCAGACCTTTAGGCTATTGTATGCAAGACTGTCTGCGAGATCCTCTTTCGTCATGGCGCTTAATCCAGCTTCGAGCTTCGGAAAGCCTATACTCCTGGCCATCTCTCGGCAGACAGATAGTTCTTTATTATCAGGTAGGCAGTATAGGAAGTCATCTTCATCTGTCCCATTGAATATTACTGCCCCCTTCGGATATTTTAGCTCTTTCGCATAATGGTTGGCTTCATAAGTTTCTTCTGCAGACAGTTTCTTCCCCGAAGCGTGTCGTATAATGTAATCACATATGCTGGCAGGAGCTTCGGGGATGGCAGTGTCAATTTCTTCAACTACAACTGGTTCTGATATTTTTATTGCTTCGGCTTCCAAAGGTTGCTCCTTGTAGGGCTCTGAAGGCCCAGCTTCAGCTTCAGCTTGTTGCATCGAAGCTTCAGTAGAAGCTTTAGCAACTTCAACACTCTTTTTTGGAGTTGTGCTTGAAGACTTGATTGTCTCCAAGACATCTAGTACGTTTACCATTCTTTTCCTTTTTGGGGTCACCGATGGCCCCTTTTGGTTTTTTATTGCTTCGACATTTACCGAAGGACTTAAGATTTCAGACATTTTTGGCTCGTCAACCTTCGGTTTCTCTGATTTTTCCGCTGAAGGCGCTTCAATCTTTTCTTCCATCTTCGGCACTGAAGCTGGTTCGGTAGCTTCAGAGGCCAAAGAGACTTCACCAATGAATTCTGGCACTGTGGCCGGCTCAATAAAGTGTGTCCGATGGGTGAGCACCTTCATCTTTTTTCTTTGAGGCGCTGGATCACTAGGGGCACTCGTGGTAGCTTCTATCGTAGGAGAAGAATTTTTCCTTTTGCGACCCAATACCGGATAGTGATAGTCAGGGTACATAAACCCGACTGCGTCAAACACACGGTTGAGCCTTTTCTTTTTTCGGCCTCCGAAGGCTGCTGATAGCGCAGTATTTTCGGCCTTCGAATATGCCCCAAGTAGTTCATCGCTTAAAGTTTCAATGCTCTTCAGCCAGTCATCATCAGGTTCAACAAATTTATCTGCATATTTGAATGTGTATTTTAGTCTAACTAGTCCGCCTTCGTCGGACTCTTTAATAGTTTCCTTCGGCATTTCCCACTTTTCTGCAAGTGGCCATACCCTGAAGGCAATGTGCTCTTGGACCAAGTCCCTTGTCCCAATGAAAGAGCAGACTATGCCGAAGGCTCTTTGGCATTCCTCGGCTGCTTCGTCCATTTCAACCTTCGGCCTTCGAAGTCCGAAGCGTTGCCAGATAGGGTGCATAATGATACTCTTGACATTTTCTTGCACTGTTAAGTCGTTTTTTACATAGAACCATTCAGCCATCCAGGCTCCGGGCCATCTTTTCCGAAAGGTTGGCACAGGGCGGCTTGACCCGGAGCGGGCACCGAAGCTGTAACACCCAAAATTATTGTGATATTGTTCTTTTTCCCACGGCTTCGTCTCATATAACAGTTCATGAATATTGCAAAAACTTTTAGCATTCGGTTCTAAACCTTGACTTCTTGCAGCCCAGACAAATATCCCCATTCTTATGATAGCTTCGGGAGTAAGTTGATGAAGGTAGACTTGAAATGTTTTCAGTACCTCGACAACAAAGTTGCTCAGGGGGAATCGAAGCCCAGCCTTGAGAAAGCTTCGGAAAATCACAACTTCATCTTCTTCGGGGGTGGGAGAAGTTTTTTCTCCAGCGTCAGCCCTCACAATAGATATGTCTCGAAAATACCGCCCCCTCATATTATCAATATGGCTCTGTTTGATAGTGGTTTTCCCGAAAACCGTGTGACTTGGCCGCCATGGACGATCTTCGGCCTCTTCCCCACCACTCTCTACATCATAGCTGTCGCTGTCACCAGTATCTTCGGACAAACCTTCGAGAATCTCCTTGGTGATTTTCTCTGTATTGGTCTCCGCCATCGCAATCAGGAACCCCAGATTCTTCTCTTCCTCGAGGCTCAGCTTCGTCTCCGCAGGGATCTTCTTGCCTTCAGACATCTTCGGAAATGCTAAAAAACTGTTTTCAGGGCCGAAGCTTCGAACTCAAAAAGGTCACCAATCTTAATGCACAAGAGCTAAAAATTTTAGTGGGCCGAAGCAGATGGCAAGTGTGCGTACCAAATGAGTTTGCGGTCCGATCTTATTTATACGCCCAGGGCGTTGAAAATTGAAAGGCCTCGCTTGTCAGTGAATGTTGCTATTCTAGCAAAGGGAAGGTGTTTTTTCGGACCTTCGGCTCAAGGCCTTCGTCCATATCGCAATCTGAATTTATTATTGACAAATTAATATTGCGAGGGGCTACTGTTGGGGGCCTTCGTCCTCCGAAGGTCCTCAAAAACATGATTTGACAATGTTTTCCAAGTGGATTATGTG
Source organism: Zea luxurians (assembly GCA_029449295.1). Lineage (NCBI taxonomy): Eukaryota > Viridiplantae > Streptophyta > Magnoliopsida > Poales > Poaceae > Zea > Zea luxurians. The sequence continues at coordinate 301,075 of JAOPSE010000609.1, read as the reverse complement.
AACAGGTATTTTCGGACTCAGAATTATGAATATGAAGCACGGCCAGGATGAAGCCTGAACCAGACGAAGGACGAGCGCAGCCGAAGCTGTGCGCAGGGAAGCTTCGGCGCGATGGCAGAGGGGGGAACCGACTTAGAGATGAAAAGACTACGTGGGCCTCGACAGATTTCCATAAGTCATTAACAAATGTAATGGACATGGATGTAATTTTACGTGGGCTGCGTCCCGCGTCTATAAATAGATGAACAGTACTCCCGTACTGTTCACGCTGACTTGGCATTCGCTTTTGCGTCACGCTTGTACCTTCTACCTTCTCTCAGGACCGAAGGTATTTTTGTAATTTGAAATCATTTCTATTTTTCCATGTTAATAAAATAGAAATGATTTTATGATGATGTCTAAATTATATTCCATGTTTTATATGAATCCTTCGTCATTATTTGTTATATTTACGAAGGTATGTTTCTTATGACCTTCATCCGAAACTCATTATTCCCGAAGGGGCATAATGTCTCGAAGGACGAAGGGCTTTAGCACTTAACATTTTTTATGTTGCCTTGTTCTTAATTCTTAGCATTTGAGAACAAGTCCCCAACATATGCAAAGTTATATATTTTTATTTTCTATTTTATGTTTTTTTTAATTTACAATTTTTGAATTGAATTCTGAGTTGAGTTTTAAATTTAAACTAAATGCACAATCAAAAATATCCAGCATGCCAATGCAAATATTTTATAGTATTTATATTAATTACCCATTTATTATCGCATTTAAGAAAATACTTTTAAATATGAAGTTCGTACACACATAAATAGGTATTTCACGGCAAAAATAACTTCTAGTTTATGATAAAGATATGCTTTAAATTTGAATTTTTTATATTTATTAGTAAATATATCTGCTTTAGAAGATGAAATCTTTAAAAGTAAAAAAACCTTATTAAAAGATTTTAATTCAAAATCTTTGGATAATTTTACTAAATCACCAAAATGTAATTCTAGGTCTTACAAATTCTACCCCCTTAACAGAAATCTCGTCCTCGAGATTTGTACAAAAGAATTGGTTTGTAATTCAGCTTTTAATCTATAATTTTTTCAAAAATCCAGAGTCTCATTTTTTTATAGTCACTAATGAGCGATTAGGAGAGCATAGGTGTCCAGCTACTTATTATGTGGGATAAGAGATGAATAGGTGTCACACCCGGATTTCGGGGGCACCAAGACCCGGGCGCAAACATAAACACCAGGTATGATGGGACCAAGTCTCACACATATGATGTATAGTGGCACAGGATCGAATGTCACATCTTTATATATAACAGGAGTTCTATACAAAATAAATAATTACATTATAAGGAGACAACGGTCCAGCAACCCAAAGTTGACTGGGAGACGACGGCCTAGATCTCTCACGAACACATCACGGCATCCTCCATGCGCCTCATCCGGTGGTACCTGCTCTTGACCTGTGGGGGGGGGGGGGTGTGAGACAGCAAGAGTGAGCTCACATACGTTCATCGCTCAACAAGTTGTGGGGAATAATGTGCATGAACTCGCCAAAGGTGGGAGCTCACGTGAAGTGTAAGGCTTACCAAAGAAGATGGTTAGAGCTGAGCATTGCTTTTAAAGTTGGTCAAAATTTTATTAGCAGTTACTAAGTATAAGTAAATACCAACCCAGTTAAATAGTAGAACGGAAGTAACAACTTCACCTGCGATGCAATGCATATGACAAATTGAGTTTAAGTTCCATAATTTAATCATGTGAGGGTCCGAGCTGCTCTTGACCGTGAGCACAGCTAGTATACTAGTTTTACACTCTGCAGAGGTTGCGCATCTTTACCCACAAGTCGTGTATCCCATGTCGCCAGGGTTTGCAAGGCCCTTAGACACTACCGAGGTGAATGGCTAGGGATCCACTACGAGGCCTTTACAAAGTTCCATTAGCTTCCGAAAACCCGCTACAGTTTATAGGAAGTTCCAGTGCAGGAATCCCTTGCAGGACCGCCATCGCAGCAAAATCCTCCCGAGGGCCTCCCTACACTGACCACTCCCCTACTGCCCTTGCCCCTTTCGGGTAAGGTAGTCTTCCACTAGCTTTCCTAATTAATCAGCCAAGGGGTCCCATTCCTCCCTTGTGGTAGCACTGTTTTCCCGGGTGGTCGCTCCATGTTCCAATTAACATAGTGATCTTATCATGAACAATAAATAACAACTGATAACAAAAGTGTAATCATGAATAGTGTATCTCCATACCCAAAACCACATATAGCACTAGCAAGTACTACCCAGAAAGTTCAGTGGTAAACAAGGTATAAAGATAGACAAACTAAGGTAACCTATTGGGTCCCATCAAAATTAACCTATGCAGATCATTATGATTAATTAGAACATGAGTGGGTAAAAAGAAGTGATCAAGGGCACAACTTGCCTGGGACTTGAGATTCCAGGTACCAGGATGATCTCCAGATGACTCGTGACCTCACTGCTAGTCGTAGCAATTCGAACAAACATGGTATAGGCAAAATTAACATTACACCAAACATAAGAACAAAATACACAGTATTAATATACATATTAAAATAAGGTCATAGGAACAGGAATCATTAATTTTGGAGTTATAGATTTTAAGTTATGAATTTCCTAAGGTTTAATGTGATTAAAATATGATTAAATGATAAATAAATTTTCTGACAGAGTTCATGTCAAAACAGAGACACTAAATGATGAAGAATATTATTACAAAATTTTAGAAACTGGAATGGTTCAATTTGGAGCTAAAATGAATTTAATATGAATTAGGCAAGTTCCTAGATTTATTTTTATACCAAAAATTCATTTTCTTTATTAACTTCTGATTTCCTAAAGATCCTGGACTAGGCGTCAATTACAGGAAAGCGCAGGGGGCTCGGTGCAAGTTTTCCAAGACGCAGGGAACAGGGTCCCTGGACGGCGGGTTCATTATCAGGATTTCAGAGGGCTCTTTTACAAAATCAAACGACGAAGGGGTATGGTGCATTATGGGCCGTCCGATCGGATTCTAACGGCCCAGATTAGAACCCAATCACAAATGAGTCCGCACGCCCTGCTACCCGTCGGATCAAGGATCCACGGCCCATAGTATGATCGCCCGCGGATCCCATCAGAGCCCCAGGATCTTGATCTAACGGTTTACTAACTTCGAATCCTGCCCAAAACAACCGATCGTTCGATCTTATATCAACGGTCCAAATCTACCAGTCCCCAGATCTAATCTTAACCGTAACTTTACCATCCAAGGGCTAAGCGCCCTCTTCCCTCCCCCAACAGCACGCCGCGGCGGCGCCGCTCAGGAAGATACGGCGGAGGCCCACCGGCGAACAGACTAGCCGCCGCGCTAGCGTCTCCTTCGCAAAATTGAAGACACCTACTCGTAGTACATAACTACGCGAACAGCATGAGAGTGTTATTACCAAGTTCCGTGCCGAGTTGTGCCCTGGCCACGACGAAGGGCGGGTCCATGGCGGAGGCGCCACACCGGTGAGCAATTCCGGTGGCCGCAAAGTCTTTCCCCACCCAGCGACGCCACCGCAAGCTTCCATGCCCACCACCGAACCTCATAGTGCCACGGCCGAGCCCCCAGCGATGGTGAGGTACCGATTCACCGGCAGTGGTGTGACGGCACTCACAACTCTCTCTGAATGGCGCCCGATGGCTCGGTGCATTGGTCACGACGGGCAGGGCGGGGTTTCGATTTTATATTCACGTATGGATGAAGTCCGAGCGTGGATCGAGGAGCTGAACTCTGCCATACCAGGGAGTTAGTTGTACGCGCGATGCTCGGGAGGTAGGTGATGACAATAGGGCCCCATGCGTCAGTGACCGAGCGCGCACAACGTGGAAGGCAGAGCAATGGGGGTGGGAGGATGACGAGCGGGTCCCACGCCACAGTGACTAAACCGGCACAGGCGCGACTTGGGCTGCGCGGCAGGTAAGGGAGATATGGGCCGAAATGGGTGTGTGCGGCCCACGATCAGGGTTTGTTCTTTTCTTTTATATTTCCTGCTTTATTTCTCCCTCTCTATTTGTAAATTTCAAATTTGAATTCAAATACTGTTGTGAGTTTCACTTTGGGTCTAAATGCATAATTTCAAATACTAATATAAAATGAATAGGTTTATTTACATATTTATTTTCTTTATATAACATTTCCCTTTATTTTCTTCTATCTTTATCCACAATTCAAATTTGATTTTGAAATTGGTTATGAAGTTCACTCATGATTAAAAATGTATTGATTCATATTTTAGTAGAAGGCAGTTATATTCCTATTCATATATTTCTTTACCTCATTTGCATAGTATTTTTCTCTCTTTTCTCAATTCCAAAAATCCTAGTTTTAAGTTAGGGTTTGATTTCACTTCTAGTATTTATTATCTTTGTATTTATTATTTTATTTAATGCACAAACAAAAATCCAATATGATGCATTTTCTCTTTATTTTAATACCATTGGTTTTAAATAAATCAATCTCAACACACTATCATAGTTACCTTGATTCATTTATTTGTTTATTTATTTATTTTAATTATTTTATTTTTTTTAACCTACCAATTTTGGGCTTTACAAATCCTACCCCCCTTAAAAATAATCTCGTCCTCGAGATTAGTAAGAAAAGGGATACAATAAGTTTGGTCTAAAATTTTAGTTTCTCATTTGGTTTTAGGAGTCAAAGTTTTGTTTAACTTTTTTATATGGATATGTATGTCTAGCCATTTATTATGTCAGATGAGGCACGGTTATGGCAAGTATAGGTTGTGGCAAGGAAGAGTATAATAAGAAAAGACTTCATCTAGAACTGTGGATCTTGATTCCGCTGGCGATTCAATTTGATCTTTGAAGACTTGAGTTGATGCTTATCCTTCTTTGATGTGGTTGGTCTTCTTTGGCCTTTCTTCTTGGAGTTGCCATCCGAGTTAAGGACATATAGTTAGGATAGCTGGGGTACACGAGGTAGGTAGGTTTGAACAAAGTTTTACTTTGCTTTTAGGGCAAATGTACTAAGTAGCGTGTGAGGTAGGTCATGTTATTTGTTCACGGACGAGTTGGTCTGTCGTTCTTAATTTAGTGCAGAGTGCAATAAGTTAAAATATGTTTTATAGGGGTAGAGTCTCATTTATTTTACCACTATCAACTGGTTAAGTGATTGACCTTAGGTTAGCTCAACTTAAGGTTAGACTTCGTTAGGTTAGATTAATCCATCACATTAGATCAGATCTGAGTTAGATTGTTATGACTAGATAAGATCTCATTAATTTGGATTAGATCATGGTTGTTACTTTAGGATGAGATAAGCAAAAGTTGTTAGGATAAGATGAATATGTCAAGGTGAGATGAATCTATTGAGATAAGAGATAATCTTTTAAGCCAAGATGGATCTATGAGTTTAAGATAGAATCTTTCAAGATGAGATGGATCTAGTAAGATAAGAGAGAATCTTATAAGATACGATGAATCTATTAAGATATGAGAGAGTCTTTTAAGATTAGAGGGATCTCTATGAGATAGATACATTTTAATGGAGGATAATCTAAGTTGCTTAGTTTTCTTATGAATTCTATTTATGCATATACTTAAATGCAGATGTAATTGTGGACATTACTCCACAACCCATCACACTCAATCAAAGATCCAAATCAGACAAATATCATAAGAACAAACATTCAAGTACATAGATAAAAATAGTTTTTGTTTTTGTTCCTAAGAGTAGGTCTCCTATTCCTAATGGTCGCTTTAGGCACAGGATTTCAAAGTGTGAAATCCACATTTGTCTTTTGGAAAAAAAAAGTAAGAATAATCAGAGTAAAGCGGAATTAGATGAGAAAAGATTAAGATGAGTTTAGAAAAGAATCAGAGTAAGGTAAGTAAAGAATGGTTGTCCAGTTCTATTTAGGTTTCGTCCTACAGTCAACATTCCTCTGATACCACTTCTGTCACACCCGGATTTCGGGGGCACCAAGACCCGGGCGCGAACATAAACACCAGGTATGCTGGGACCAAGTCTCACACATATGATGTATAGTGGCACAGGATCGAATGTCACATCTTTATATATAACAGGAGTTCTATACAAAATAAATAATTACATTATAAGGAGACAACGGTCCAGCAACCCAAAGTTGACTGGGAGACGACGGCCTAGATCTCTCACGAACACATCACGGCATCCTCCATGCGCCTCATCCGGTGGTACCTGCTCTTGACCTGTGGGGGGGGGTGTGAGACAGCAAGAGTGAGCTCACATACGTTCATCGCTCAACAAGTTGTGGGGAATAATGTGCATGAACTCGCCAAAGGTGGGAGCTCACGTGAAGTGTAAGGCTTACCAAAGAAGATGGTTAGAGCTGAGCATTGCTTTTAAAGTTGGTCAAAATTTTATTAGCAGTTACTAAGTATAAGTACATACCAACCCAGTTAAATAGTAGAACGGAAGTAACAACTTCACCTGCGATGCAATGCATATGACAAATTGAGTTTAAGTTCCATAATTTAATCATGTGAGGGTCCGAGCTGCTCTTGACCGTGAGCACGGCTAGTATACTAGTTTTACACTCTGCAGAGGTTGCGCATCTTTACCCACAAGTCGTGTATCCCATGTCGCTAGGGTTTGCAAGGCCCTTAGACACTACCGAGGTGAATGGCTAGGGATCCACTACGAGGCCTTTACAAAGTTCCACTAGCTTCCGAAAACCCGCTACAGTTTATAGGAAGTTCCAGTGCAGGAATCCCTTGCAGGACCGCCATCGCAGCAAAATCCTCCCGAGGGCCTCCCTACACTGACCACTCCCCTACTGCCCTTGCCCCTTTCGGGTAAGGTAGTCTTCCACTAGCTTTCCTAATTAATCAGCCAAGGGGTCCCATTCCTCCCTTGTGGTAGCACTGTTTTCCCGGGTGGTCGCTCCATGTTCCAATTAACATAATGATCTTATCATGAACAATAAATAACAACTGATAACAAAAGTGTAATCATGAATAGTGTATCTCCATACCCAAAACCACATATAGCACTAGCAAGTACTACCCAGAAAGTTCAGTGGTAAACAAGGTATAAAGATAGACAAACTAAGGTAACCTATTGGGTCCCATCAAAATTAACCTATGCAGATCATTATGATTAATTAGAACATGAGTGGGTAAAAAGAAGTGATCAAGGGCACAACTTGCCTGGGACTTGAGATTCCAGGTACCAGGATGATCTCCAGATGACTCGTGACCTCACTGCTAGTCGTAGCAATTCGAACAAACATGGTATAGGCAAAATTAACATTACACCAAACATAAGAACAAAATACACAGTATTAATATACATATTAAAATAAGGTCATAGGAACAGGAATCATTAATTTTGGAGTTATAGATTTTAAGTTATGAATTTCCTAAGGTTTAATGTGATTAAAATATGATTAAATGATAAATAAATTTTCTGACAGAGTTCATGTCAAAACAGAGACACTAAATGATGAAGAATATTATTACAAAATTTTAGAAACTGGAATGGTTCAATTTGGAGCTAAAATGAATTTAATATGAATTAGGCAAGTTCCTAGATTTATTTTTATACCAAAAATTCATTTTCTTTATTAACTTCTGATTTCCTAAAGATCCTGGACTAGGCGTCAATTACAGGAAAGCGCAGGGGGCTCGGTGCAAGTTTTCCAAGACGCAGGGAACAGGGTCCCTGGACGGCGGGTTCATTATCAGGATTTCAGAGGGCTCTTTTACAAAATCAAACGACGAAGGGGTATGGTGCATTATGGGCCGTCCGATCGGATTCTAACGGCCCAGATTAGAACCCAATCACAAATGAGTCCGCACGCCCTGCTACCCGTCGGATCAAGGATCCACGGCCCATAGTATGATCGCTCGCGGATCCCATCAGAGCCCCAGGATCTTGATCTAACGGTTTACTAACTTCGAATCCTGCCCAAAACAACCGATCGTTCGATCTTATATCAACGGTCCAAATCTACCAGTCCCCAGATCTAATCTTAACCGTAACTTTACCATCCAAGGGCTAAGCGCCCTCTTCCCTCCCCCAACAGCACGCCGCGGCGGCGCCGCTCAGGAAGATACGGCGGAGGCCCACCGGCGAACAGACTGGCCGCCGCGCTAGCGTCTCCTTCGCAAAATTGAAGACACCTACTCGTAGTACATAACTATGCGAACAGCATGAGAGTGTTATTACCAAGTTCCGTGCCGAGTTGTGCCCTGGCCACGACGAAGGGCGGGTCCATGGTGGAGGCGCCACACCGGTGAGCAATTCCGGTGGCCGCAAAGTCTTTCCCCACCCAGCGACGCCACCGCAAGCTTCCATGCCCACCACCGAACCTCATAGTGCCACGGCCGAGCCCCCAGCGACGGTGAGGTACCGATTCACCGGCAGTGGTGTGACGGCACTCACAACTCTCTCTGGATGGCGCCCGATGGCTCGGTGCATTGGTCACGACGGGCAGGGCGGGGTTTCGATTTTATATTCACGTATGGATGAAGTCCGAGCGTGGATCGAGGAGCTGAACTCCGCCATACCAGGGAGTTAGTTGTACGCGCGATGCTCGGGAGGTAGGTGATGACAATAGGGCCCCATGCATCAGTGACCGAGCGCGCACAACGTGGAAGGCAGAGCAATGGGGGTGGGAGGATGACGAGCGGGTCCCACGCCACAGTGACTAAACCGGCACAGGCGCGACTTGGGCTGCGTGGCAGGTAAGGGAGATATGGGCCGAAATGGGTGTGTGCGGCCCACGATCAGGGTTTGTTCTTTTCTTTTATATTTCCTGCTTTATTTCTCCCTCTCTATTTGTAAATTTCAAATTTGAATTCAAATACTGTTGTGAGTTTCACTTTGGGTCTAAATGCATAATTTCAAATACTAATATAAAATGAATAGGTTTATTTACATATTTATTTTCTTTATATAACATTTCCCTTTATTTTCTTCTATCTTTATCCACAATTCAAATTTGATTTTGAAATTGGTTATGAAGTTCACTCATGATTAAAAATGTGTTGATTCATATTTTAGTAGAAGGCAGTTATATTCCTATTCATATATTTCTTTACCTCATTTGCATAGTATTTTTCTCTCTTTTCTCAATTCCAAAAATCCTAGTTTTAAGTTAGGGTTTGATTTCACTTCTAGTATTTATTATCTTTGTATTTATTATTTTATTTAATGCACAAACAAAAATCCAATATGATGCATTTTCTCTTTATTTTAATACCATTGGTTTTAAATAAATCAATCTCAACACACTATCATAGTTACCTTGATTCATTTATTTGTTTATTTATTTATTTTAATTATTTTTTTTAACCTACCAATTTTGGGCTTTACAATAGGTTAGGGCAAGAATAGATTATGGCAAGAAAAAGACTTCGTTCGAAATGTTTAAGTTTTGATTTATCTCGAGATTCACTTTGACTGTTATATCCTTCCTTATCGATGTTGATCTTTTCTTCTCCGGTCTTGGTCTCATTGATTCGAGGTGAGTGTATATCATCGGGGTGGAGGAATATGGTTAAGATAGGTATGGGTGGAATAGACTACATGATGTAGGCCAAAATCTTGTTTTATATCAGGTGGGGATAGATAGATTATGCAATCCATTAAGACTCTATTGGCTGGGTTGTTTGCCCCAGATTGGTTGGATAGGTTATGTACCCTATTATGCAGGTCAAGTTGTTGGGTATAGCCGAGTTAACCTGAGTCCCCAATTTAGGCCTAAGTGAATTAGGAGTATGGTCTTATCTTTTGTACCAGCATTGAGTAACTTACTCTAGATTAGATCATAATAGATTAGATAAAATCTAGATTAGGTTGGTATGACTAGATTAAACTAGTTAAGATCTGATTATTTTGGATTAGATCATGGTTGTTATTCTAGAGTGGGATAAATATGCTAATTAGGGCAAGATTAATCCATAAGGATAAGGTATAATCTTTTGAGGTCAATTAGATCTATTAGGGTGACATAAGATCTTTTCAAGATAAGATGAGTATCTTTTAAGATAAGATGGATCTATGAGTGTAGGATAGAATCTTTCAAGATGAGATGGATATTGTTAGGCTAGATACTTTAATGAGGGATAATCTAGTTTGTCTATTTATTTTTATAAGCATTTTTTCCTATATGTATATGCAGATGTAATTGTGGACATTCCTCCATAACTCATCACACTCAATCAAAGATCCAAATCAAACAAGTATCATAAGAACAAACACTCAAGAGTATATATACCTATAAAAATAGTTTTTTTGTTTTTGTTCCTAAGATTAGGTCTCCTATTCCTAAAGGTCACTTTAGGTACAGGATTTCAAAGCGTGAAATCCACATTGGTCTTTAGAAGTGAAAAGGTAAGAATAATCAGAGTAAAGTGAAAATAGATGAGAAGAGGTTAAGGAAAGTTTAGAAAGGATCAGAGTGGCAAAGGTAAGTAGAGAATGGTTGTCCAGTTCTATCTAGGTTTCGTCCTACAGTCAACATTGCTCTGATACCACTTCTGTCACACCCGGGTTTTAGGGGTCCAAAACTCGGACGCCAACATAATCAACAGGTGTGCTGGGACCAAGTCTCACACATATGATGAATCATGGCACAGGATCGAATGTCACATCTTTACTATATAACATGAGTTCTATACAAAATAAATAATTACATTATAAGGAGACAACGGTCCAGCAACCCAAAGTTGACTGGGAGACGATGGCCTAGATCTCTCACGAACACATCGCAGCATCCTCCATGCGCCTCATCCTGTGGTACCTGTTGTTGACCTGTGGGGGATGTGAGACAGCAAGAGTGAGCTCACATACGTTCATAGCTCAACAAGTTGTGGGGAATAATGTGCATGAACTCGCCAAAGGTGGGAGCTCATGTGAAGTGTAAGGCTTACCAAAGAGGATGGTTGAAGCTGAGCATTGCTTTTAAAGTTGGTCAAAATTTTATTAGCAATTACTAAGTATAAGTAAATACCAACCTAATTAAGTAGTAGAACAAAAGTAATAACAACATCACCTACGATGCAATGCATATGACATATTGAATTTAGTTCCATAAATTAATCATGTGAGTGTCCGAGCTGCTCATGACCGTGAGCACGGCTAGTATACCAGTTTTACACTCTGCAGAGGTTGCGCATCTTTACCCACAAGTCATGTTACCCATCTGCCAAGAGACGGCCAATCCCATACACCTCTACCGAGGAGGCAAGGCAGGGTAACACTACGAGGCCTTTACAAAGTTCCACTAGCTTCAGAAAACCCGCTACAGTTTATAGGAAGCTCCAATGCAGGAATCCCTCGCATGACCGCCATCGCAGCAAAATCATCCCAAGGGCCTCCCTACACTGACCACTCCCCTACTGCCCTTGCCCCTTTCGGGTAAGGTAGTCATCCACTAGCTTTCCTAATTAATCAGCCTAGGGCGTCCCATTAAACCCTTGTGGTAGCACTGTTTTCCCGGGTGGTTCTCCATGTTCCAATTAACATAATGATCTTATCATGAACAATAAATAACAACTGATAATAAAAGTATAATCATGAATAAAATGTATCTCCATACCCATAACCACATAAATCAATAGCAGGTACTACCCAAAAAGTGTAGTGGTAATCAAGGTATAAAGATAGTCAAACTAGGGTAACCTATTGGGTCCCATCAAAATTAACCTATGCAGATCATTATGATTAATCAGAACATGACTGGGTAAAAAGAAGTGATCAAGGGCACAACTTGCCTGACACTTGAGATTCCAGGTACCAACTTGCTCTTCAAATTCTCGTGACCTCACTGCTAGTCGTAGCAATACAAACAAAAATGGTATAGACAAAATTAACATCACACCAAACATAAGAATAAACTGCATAATAATAATCTACGCGTCGTTACGAGATCGAGGGTTCGAGAATCGCTAAAATCAGAGCTACAGTTATGAAGTTAGGGTTTTCCCGAAGATCCACGTGGTTAACTATTAAACTATATTATAAATTAGTTAATATACATCATATGAGAGAATATACTCTAAATAATTAAGTTATCTTTAATATAGCTTATAACTTTATTTTGGAAATCACATCATAGTAAAATCATAGTTACAGATATATCATCCTTGGTTAGTAAAATAATTCTGCTACTCAAAAGGGGTAAACAAAATCCTAATTATAAAAGTGTGTGATATGACTCGATGAATGCTACTAATGCGTAGGCAATTTTATCACAAAACTATAGCAACTTGAACGGGTCAAATCGGAGTTAAAACAAATTAAATATGAATTAAACAAGTTTTAGATTTATTTGAATACTAAAAACCAATTTTCTTTATTACTTTTGAATTTCCTAAGGGTTGTGGACTGCGGACACAAAACTCCAGAAGTCCAGGGTCTAAATTGCGAAAAACAGGGCCTATTGGTATTGATTTTTAACTTTAGGGGACGGCGGGTTCTAATTCATAAAGCACAGGGACTTTTTAGCAAAGTTGTCAGCCGAAGGGATATGGTCCATCATGAGCCATTGGAGAACCAACGGCAGAATCCCTATCTTCTCTACCAACGCTGGCGGCGCGGCGACGAACTGCGCACCCGTGACGGAGTAACGTCGACGAGCGAATACAAGGTGACCTCGTCCAGGAAATCGAGAACGGGATGTGGATGCACGGAGCGGGTACCATGGCGAAGAGAGTTAAGGGCTTCATACCGTGGATTGTGCACCTATAAACCCTAGGGTAGCGGGCGCACGGGCAGACACCGGCGAACATGCCTGAGTTTTCTTCGTTCTTTCCCCTGGCGCCCACTATGCTTCAGCTCATCAATGGTCCAGGGGAGAGGAATTCGGCCGGGTTTTATGGAGATGGGCAGGGCTGCAGACTCCTCCCGAGATCCGAAGCTCCCGGCGGTGGTTGGAACGGCCAGTGGAATCCACCCGATCCTGGCGGCGAACGTCGCGGTGTACAGAGTCCGATCGAGATCAAACACCAGAGTGCCTTCTTCCTTCACTCGGTGCCCAATTCGAAGCACAGGTTGGCGAGGCGGCCAAACTCCTACGGCCCCTGGCGGCTCATCACACACATACTACTATCACGGTGGAGGGGACAACCACCGGCAGGCAGGAGCATCCCCAGCCGTCTCCCATTCGGCAAGGCAGCGGCATGGCGAAGGAACCTGTGGCTCTAGGTTGAGGGCTGGCAGGCGGACTTCTGTGGATTGCACGAGATGGCTGGATGAGGAGTAGAGGCCCCCAAGGCCATATATATATACACGGAAGGCAGGCCAACTCCGAGCGAAGCCGCGATGAACGACCCAGCATTTACGCGTTCGGATCACAGCGAAACGGCAGCGAGAAGATTCTGGGATTGTGGCCCCACGCGCCATTGAAATATAGATGAAGTCAGCCATGACGTCGTGGTGATGTCATCTCCGGCTAGGGGATTAAAAAAAGAATAACTAGCAGGAGGGAACGTGGCCACCAAGCGGAGCTGCACCATGCTGGTCGATCGGCCAGGACAATCATGGTGAAGATTTTGGCGAGGAGAAACGACTCGTCTAGTAAGCTTCAGCTTATTTCTTTTTTGTTTTTCCTTACGTCTTATTTCTATTTTATCTTGTTTTTAAATATTCCTATTCAAATCTGAGTTCAAGAATTCAACTGATCCTAACATGTATGCAAAGTTATATATTTTATTTATTTATTTTCTGTTTTGTGTTTTTTTAATTTACAATTTTTGAATTGAATTCTTAGTTGAGTTTTAAATTTAAACTAAATGCACAATCAAAAATATCCAGCATGCCAATGCAAATATTTTATAGTATTTATATTAATTACCCATTTATTATTGCATTTAAGAAAATACTTTTAAATATGAAGTTTGTACACACATAAATAGGTATTTCAGGGCAAAAATAACTTCTAGTGTATGATAAAGATATGCTTTAAATTTGAAATTTTTTATATTTATTAGTAAATATATCTGCTTTAGAAGATGAAATCTTTAAAAGTAAAAAAACCTTATTAAAAGATTTTAATTCAAAATCTTTGGATAATTTTACTAAATCACCAAAATGTAATTCCAGGTCTTACAGAAACCTAGAATCACAAAAGGTCATTAGCTAGCCCAATGATGTCTTCATCCACTAGTTGTACTCTAATACCCTCTCGTGCTAATACAATACCCTTGACAAGGAAACGTCATTTGTAGTTTAAAAGGTTATCTATTGCATTGAATTCTTTATATTCCAACTTTTTGCATGGTTTAAAAAATGTGCCTTACAACGTTAACCTATGTTTGGACAGGTCTCTCACGCAATTTGGCTAAAATTTTCATGGTCTTTATTTTATTTTGAGAAACGATGTTGCAAATTGAAGTGTGGTGTTTTACTTGAGTGGACATAAACACCGTTTAAGTATGCCTTGAATAGAGGGGATTATAGGAAAAAATATTATCACAAAAGGTCATTAGTTAGCCCACTAACGTCTTCATTCAGTGTGTTGTACTCTAATACCCTCTCATGCAAATACGATGCCCTCAATACCCTCTCATGCGAAACACTATTTTTAGTTTCAAAGTTGGTGTATTCTTTTGAATTCTTTATATTCCAACTTTTTAGCAACTGTATGATGGAAAAAGGTGCCTTACAACCTTAACCTATGTTTGGACAGATCTCTTACGTAATTTGGCTAAATTTCCCATGGTCTTTATTTTATTTTGAGAAACAATGTGGCATAATAAAGTGTAGTGTTTTAATTGAGTGGACTTAAATACCATCTAGGTATGCCTTGAATAGAGGGGATTATTGGAAACCAGGTATCACAAAAGGTCATTAGCTAGCCCATAACGTCTCCATCCACTTGTTGTACTCTAATACTCACTCATGTGAATACAATGCAGTCAATATCATAGAAACGTCATTTGAGGTTTAAAAGCTGATCTATTGTTTTGAATCAATAATGTCTTTATAGGTTTGTCTCATCAAACAGATCTGGAATCATCTGATGTATAAATGTGTTTACTAGCCTCCTAGGACTAGTAATTGTATCACATTTGAGTCCCAGAGGATTGGGGCACTTCAGGTGGTACCGGAGCTGTTTGGTTGGCCATAGGACGTAACCCTTAGGCTTGATCCAAAAGTTTTTGAGTCAAAACTATTTTCTTAAAAAGTTCTTGCTCTCATCCCTCCATTTCAAAAATGTTTTCCCTTTCCTTCTCTCCGAAGTCAGATGGAGGTTCGCTGCCAAACCAGCTTTTGCCAGAATGAAGATGGTTTCCCCAAGTTGTTGAGAGCATGCACAGTTCGCCTCGGAATCAGGAGCCAGCCAGAGTATGATGGTCGTGAATTCATCGAGCATGGCACAGAGAAATCGTAGGTGTGACCTATCGCCACACAACCACTATTTTTTAGGAAAATTGCCATGAATGACCATTTTCATTAATATAGAAGGCTAACATCTACGGATTTTTGACCAAGAAATGGTCTCCTCTAGAAATCCAAGAATGTGACCTATGCCAAGGAAACATATGTGGGGTTAGGTGTACAAGCCTCTGGTCAATGATCAATGGCAACATAACCCTATTTTTGTTGAACTTAGCCATGAACAATCATTTTCAATAATACTGAAGGCTAACACCTACAGATTTTTGACAAAGAACTGGTCTCAACCATAAATCCAATAATGTGACCTATGGCAAGGAAACACATGTGGGGTGAGGTGTAGGATCCTCTGGTCCATGATGAATTGCCATTCAACCGCCATTTTGTCGAAAATAGCCATGAATGACCATTTTCAATAACACCGAAGGCTAACACCTACAGATTTTTTTACAAAGAAATGGTCTCCATTAGAAATCAAAGAATGTGACCTATGGCAAGGAAACATATATGGGATGAAGTGTACGAGCTTCTGGTCGATGAACAATGGCCATTCAACCCCCATATTATCAAAAATAGCCATGAAGGACAAATTTCAATAATACCAAAAGCTAACACCAACAAATGGTCTCCACTAGAAATCCAAGAATGTGACCTATGGCAAGGAAACATATGTGGGGTCAGGCGTACGAGCCTCTGGTCGATGATGAATAGCCATTAAACCCCCATTTTTGTCGAAAACAACAATGAACGACCATTTTCAATAATATCGAAGGCTAACGCCTACGTATTTCAACCAAAAATTGGTCCCAGACAAAATCCTGGAATGTGACCTATGGTAAGGAAATATATGTGGGGTAAGGTGTATGAGCCTCTGGTCGATGATCAATGGCCAGACAACCCCATTTTTGTCAATAATAGCCATGAACCACTATTTTCAATAATACTGAAGACTAACACCTATGGATTTTTCACCAAGAATCGGTCTCCACCAGAAATCCATTAATATGACCTATGGCTAGGAAACATATGTGGGGTGAGGTGTACGTGCCTTAGTTTGATAATCAACGACCACACAACCCCCATTTTGACGAAAATAGCTATGAATGACCGTTTTCAACAATATCAAAGGCTAACATCTACGGAGACCATTTTAGCGGGAGACCATTTCTTGGTTAAAAATCTGTAGGTGTTAGCCTTCAGTATTATTCGAAATGGTCGTTCCTTGCTATTTTCGAAAAAATAAGGGTTGAGTGGCCATTTATCATAGACCAGAGGCCCATTCATGTAACCCCACATATGTTTCCTTGCCATAGGTCACATTCTTGGATTTTGGCAGGAGACCATTTCTTGGTAAAAAATTCGTAGGTGTTAGCCTTCGGTATAATTGAAAATAGTCGTTCATGGCAATTTTCGTCAAAAATGGCGGTTGTGTGACCATTGATCATCGACCAATGGCACGTACACCTCACCCCAGTTATGTTACCTTTCCATAGGTCACATTATTTTATTTCTGGTGGAGACCAATTCTTGGTAAAAAATCCATAGGTGTTAGTCTTCAGTATTATTGAAAATAGTGGTTCATGGATATTAGTGACAAAAATAGGGTTGTCTGGCCATTGATCATTGACTAGAGGCTTGTTCACGTAATCCCACATATGTTTCATTGACATAGTTCACATTCTTGGATTTTGTCTAGAGAACAATTCTTGGTCAAAATTCGTAGGAGTTAGCCTTCGACATTATTGAAAATGGTAGTTCACGGCTATTTTCGACAAAAATGGGGCTTTAATGGGTATTCACCATGGACCAAAGGCTCTAACACCTCACCCCACATATGTTTCCTTGCCATAGGTCACATTTTTGGATTTTTGGTGGAGACCATTTCTTGGTCAAAAATTCGTTGGTGTTAGCTTTTGGTATTATTGAAAATTGTCATTCATGGCTATTTTGATCAAGAATGGGAGTACTGAGGCCATTGATCATCGACCAGAGGCTTTTCACATCTCCCCTTATATGATTCCTTGCCATAAGTCACATTCTTGGATTTCTGGTGGTGACCATTTCTTGGTCAAAAATTCGTAGGTGTTAGCCTTCGGTATTATTGAAAATGGTCATTCATGGCTATTTTTGACAAAAATGGGGGTTGAATGGCCATTCATCGTGTACCAGAGGCTCGTACACCTCACCCCATATAGGTTTCCTTGCCATTCACATTATTGGATTTCCTTCGGTATTATTGAAAATTATCGTTCATGGCTATTTTCGACAAAAATGGGGTTATGTTGCCATTGATCATCGACCAGTGGCTTGTACACCTCACCCCACATATGCTTCCTTGCTATTGGTCACATTCATGGATTTTTGTTCGTGGCTATTTCGACAAAAATGGGGCTTGTGTGGCCATTGATCATCGACCAGAGGCTCATTCACGTCACCCCACATAAGTTTCCTTCCTTAGGTCACATTCTTGGATTTTGGCCGGAGACCATTTCTTGGTCAAAATTCCGTAGGTGTTAGCGTTTGTTATTATTGAAAATGGTCATTCATGGCTATTTTTGACAAAAATGGGGGTTGAATGGTCATTCATCATGGACCAGAGGATCGTACACCTCACCCCACATATGTTTCCTTGCCATAGGTCACATTATTGGATTTCTGGTGGAGACCAGTTCTTTGTCAAAAATCTATAGGTGTTAGCCTTCGGTAAGATTGAAAATGACCGTTCATGGCTATTTTCAACAAAAATTGGGCTGTGTTACCATTGATCATCGACCAGAGGCTCGTACACCTCACCCCACATATGTTTCCTTACCATAGATCACATTCTTAGATTTCTAGTGGAGACCATTTCTTGGTCAAAAATCTGTAGATGTTAGCCTTCATTATTATTGAAAATGGTCGTTCAAGGCAATTTTCATCCAAAATGGGGGTTGTGTGGCCATTGATCATCGACCAGAGGCACATACACCACACCCCTAGATATGTTTCCTTGCTAGGTCACATTTTTTGATTTCTGGTGGAGACCGATTCTTGGTCAAAAATCCATAGGTGTTAGTCTTTAGTATTATTGAAAATAGTAATTCATGGCTATTATTGACAAAAATGGGGTTGTCTGGCCATTGACCACCGACTAGAGGCTTATACACCTCACCCCACATATATTTCCTTGCCATAGGTTACATTCTTGGAATTTGTCTGGAGACCAATTCTTAGCTAAAATTCGTAGGTGTTAGCCATCGATATTATTGAAAATGGTCGTTCATGGCTATTTCCGCCAAAAATAGGGGTTGAATGGCCATTCATCATGGACTAGAGGCGCATACACCTCACCCCACATATGTTTCCTTGTCATAGGTCACATTCTTGGATTTTTGGTGGAAACCATTTCTTGGTCAAAAATCCGTAGGTGTTAGCCTTCAGTATTATTGAAAATTGTCGTTCATGTGTATTTTCGACAAGAATAAGGGTTGTGTGGCTATTGACCATCGATTTGAGACTTGTACATGTCACACCACATATGTTTTCTTGCCATCGGTCACATTTAGGATTTCAGGTGGAGACCATTTCTTGGTCAAAAATCAGTAGGTGTTAGCCTTTGGTATTATTGAAAATGGTCATTCATGGCTATTTTTGACAAAAAATGGGTGTTGAATGGCCATTCATCATGGACCAGAGGCTCATACACCTCACCCCATATATGCTTCCTTTACATAGGTCACATTATTGGATTTCTGGTGGAGACCAGTTCTTTGTCAAAAATTTGTAGGTGTTAGTCTTCGGTATTATTGAAAATTATTGTTCATGGTTATTTTTGACAAAATAGGGTTGTGTTGCCATTGATCATTGACCAGATGCTTGTACACCTCACCCCACATATGTTTCCTTGCCATATGTCACATTCTTAGTTTTTGGCTGCAGACCATTTTTGGATCAAAAATCTGTAGGTGTTAGCCTTCGGTATTATTCAAACTGGTCATTCATGGCCATTTACGACAAAAATAGGGGTCGTGTGGCCATTGATAATCAACCAAAGACTCGTTCATGTCTCCCCACATATGTTTCCTTGCCATAGATCACATTCTTGGATTTTGGCTGGAGACCAGTTCTTGGACAAAAATCTGTAGGTGTTAGCCTTCGGTATTATTGAAAATGGTCATTCATGGCTATTTTCGACAAAAATGGGGGCTGAATGGCCATTCATCATGGACCAGAGGATCGTACACCTCACCCCACACATGTTTCCTTGCCATAGGTCACATTATTAGATTTCTGGTGGAGACCACTTCTTTGTCAAAATTCTATAGGTATTAGCCTTCAATAATATTGAAAATTATCGTTTGTGGCTATTTTCGACAAAAATTGAGTTGTGTTGCCATTGATCATCGACCAGAGGCGCGTACACCTCACCCCACATATGTTTCCTTGCAATAGGTCACATTCTTGGATTTTTTGTGGATACTATTTCTTGCTCAAAAATCTATAGATGTTAGATTTCGTTATTATTGAAAATGGTCTTTCATGGCAATTTTCGTCAAAAATGGGGATTATGTGGCCATTGATCATTGACCAGAGGCACGTACACCTCACCCTACATATATTTCCTTGCCATAGGTCACATTATTGGATTTCTAGTGGAGACCGATTCTTGGTCAAAAATCCATAGGCGTTAGTCTTTAGTATTATTGAAAATAGTCGTCCATGGCTATTACTGACAAAAAATGGGGTTGTGTGGCCATTGATCATCGACCAGAGCTCGTACACCTCATCCCACATATTTTTCATTTCCATAGGTCACATTCTTGGATTTTGTCTGGAGACCAATTCTTAGCCAAAATCCATAGTTGTTTGCCTTCGATATTATTGAAAATGGTCGTTCATGGCTATTTTCGACAAAAATGTTGGTTGAATGGCCATTCATCATGGACCAGAGGCTTGTACGCCTCACCCCACATATGTTTCTTTGCCATAGGTCATATTCTTGAATTTCTGTTGGAGACCATTTCAAGGTGAAAAATCCATAGGTGTTAACCTTCGGTATTATTGAAAATTGTCTTTCAATGCTATTTTTGACAAGAATAGGGGTTGTGTCGCCATTGATCATCGACCAAAGATTTGTACATGTCACCCCACATATTTTTTCTTGCCATAGGTCATGTTCTTGGATTTCTGGTGAAGACCATTTCTTGGTCACAAATCCGTAGGTGTTAGCCTTGGGTATTATTGAAAATGGTCATTCATGGCTATTTTCGACAAAAATGGGGGTTGAATGGCCATTCATCATAGACCAGAGGCTCGTACACCTCACCCCACATGTGTTTCTCTGCCATAGGTCACATTATTGGATTTCTAGGGGAGACCAGTTCTTTGCCGAAAATCTGTAATTATTAGCCTTCGGTATCATTGAAAGTGATCGTTCTTAGCTATTTTCGACAAAAAATGGGGTTCTGTTGTCATTGATCATCGACCAGAGGAGCATGAACCTCACCCCACATATGTTTCCTCGCCATAGGTCACATTCTTGGATTTGTCTGGAGACTAATTCTTGGTCAAAATTTGAAAGTGTTAGCCTTCGATATTATTGAAAATAGTCGTTCATGGCTATTTTCGACAAAAATGGGGGTTGAATGGCCATTCATCATAGACCAGAGGCTCGTACACCTCAACCCACATATGTTTCCATGTCACAGGTCACATTCCTGGATTTCTGGTTTAGACCATTTCTTGGTCAAAAGTACGTAACTATTAGCCTTCGGTAATATTGAAAATGATCGTTCATGGTTATTTTTGACAAAAATTGGGTTGTGTTGCCATTGATCATCAACCAGAGACTCATACATCTCACCCCACATATGTTTCCTTGCCATAGGTCACATTCTTGGATTTCTGGTGGAGACGATTTCTTGGTAAAAAAATCATAGATGTTAGCCTTTGTTATTATAGAAAATGGTCGTTCATGGCAATTTTCGTCAAAAATGGGGGTTTTGTGGCCATTGATCATCAACTATAGACATGTACACCTCACCACAGATATGTTTCCTTGACATAGGTCACATTATTGGATTTCTGGTGGAGACCGGTTCTTGGATAGAAATCCATATGTGTTAGCCTTCGGTATTATTCAAAATGGTCGCTCATCGCTATTTTCGACAAAATAGGGGTTGTGTGGCCATTGATCGTCGACCAGAGGCTCGTAAACGTCACCCCACATATGTTTTCTTGCCATAGGTCACATTCTAGGATTTCTGTAGAAGACCATTTCTTAGAAAAAATCCGAAGATGTTAGCCTTCGATATTATTGAAAATGGTCGTTCATGGCAATATTCGTCAAAAATGGGGGTTGTGTGGCCATTGATCATCGACCTGAGGCACGTACACCTCACCCCACACATGTTTCCTTGCCATAGGTCACATTATTGGATTTCTGCTGGAGACCTATTATTGGTCAAAAATCCATAGGTGTTAGACTTCAGTATAATTGAAAATGGTCATTCATGGTTTTTATTGATAGAAATGGGGGTTGTGTGGCCATTGATCATCGACCAGAGGCTCTTACACCTCATCCCACACATATTTCCTTGTCATAGGTCACATTCTTTGATTTTTTTTGGAGGCCGATTCTTGGTACGACACATATTTCCTTGCCATAGGTCACATTCTTGGATTTTTTTCTGGAGACCAATTCTTGGTCAAAATCCGTAGGTGTTAGCCTTTGGTATTATTGAAAATGGTCGTTCATGGCTATTTTCAAAAAAAATTAGGGTTGAATGGCGATTCATCATGGACCAGAGGCTCGTACACCTCACCCCACATAAGTTTCCTTGCCGTATTATTGAAAATTGTCTTTCAAGGCAATTTTCGACAAGAATAGGGGTTGTGTCGCCATTGATCATTCTTTGCCACAGGTCACATTCTTGGATTTCTGGTGAAGACCATTTCTTGGTCACAAATCCGTAGGTGTTAGCCTTGGGTATTACTGAAAATGGTCATTCATGGCTATTTTTGACAAAAATGGGGATTGAATGGCCATTCATCATAGACCAGAGGCTCGTACACCTCACCCCACATATGTTTCTCTGCCATATGTCACATTATTGGATTTCTCAGGGAGACTAGTTCTTTGTCGAAAATCTGTAAGTGTTAGCCTTCAGTATTATTGAAAATGATCGTTCTTAGCTATTTTTGACAAAAAATGGGGTCGTGTTGTCATTTATCATCGACTAGAGGCTCGTAAACCTCACCCCACATATGTTTCCTTGCCATAGGTCATATTCTTGGATTTTGGCTGGAGACCATTTCTTGGTCAAAAATCCGTAGGTGTTTTCCATCGGTATTATTGAAAATGGTCGTTCATGGCTATTATTAACAAAAATGGGGTTGCCTGGCCATTGATCATCGACCAGAGGCTCGTACACCTCACCACACATATGTTTCCTTGTCATAGGTCGCATTCTTGGATTTTGTCTGGAGATCAATTCTTGGTCAATATTATTGAAAATGGTTGTTCGTGGCCATTCATCATGGAACAAAGGCTAACACCTATAAATTTTTGACCAAGAAATGGTCTCCACCAGAAAACAAAAGAATGTTACCTATGGCAAGGAAACATATTTGGGTTGAGGTGTACGAGCCTCTGGTCGATGATCAATGACCACACAAACCCCATTTTTTGTCAAAGATAGCAATGAATGACCATTTTCAATAATATCGAAGGCTTACACCTAAGGATTTTTTACCAAGAAAAGGTCTCCACCAGAAATCCAAGAATCTGATCTATGGCAAGGAAACATAGGTGGGGTGAGGTGCACAAGCCTTTGGTCTATGACTAATGGCCGCACATCCCTCATTTTTTATGAAAGTAGCCATGATCGACCATTTTCAATAATACTAAAGGCTAACACCTACAGATTTTTGACCAAGAAAAGGTCTCCACTAGAAATCCAAGAATGTGATCTATGGCAAGAAAACATATGTGGGATGAGGTGTATGAGCCTTTGATCAATGATCAATGGCCACAAACCCCCCATTTTTGATGAAATTAGCCACGAACGACCATTTTCAATAATACCATAGACTAACACCTACGGATTTTGACCAAGAAATGGACTCCACCAGAAATCCATGAATGTGACATGTGGCAAGGAAACTTATGTAGGGTGATGTGTACGAGTCTCTGGTCGATGATCAAGAAATGGTTTGCAGTAGAAATCCAAGAAATGGCCACACAACCCACATTTTTGACGAAAATTGACATGAACGGCTATTTTTCAATAATACTGAATGCTAACATCTATGGATTTTTGACCAAGAAATGGTCTGCAGTAGAAATCAAAGAATTTGACCGATGGCAGGCAAACATATGTGGGGTGATGTGTACGAGTCTCTGGTTGATGATCAATGGCCACACAACCCCCATTTTGTCAAAAATAGCCATGAACGACCATTTTGAATAATACCGAAGGCTAACATCTACGGATTACTGACCAGGAAATGTTCTCCTGCCAAAATCCAAGAATGTGACCTATGGCAAGGAAATATATGTGGGGTGAGGTGTACGAACCTCTGGTCGATGATCAATGCAACACGACCCCATTTTTGTCGAAAATAGCCATAAACGATCATTTTCAATAATACCGAAGCCTAACACACAGATTTTTGACAAAGGACTGGTCTCCACCAGAAATCCAATAATGTGACCTATGGCAAGAAACACAAGTGGGGTGAGGTGTACGAGCCTCTGGTCCATGATGAATGTCCATTCATCCCTCATTTTTTCAAAAATAGCCATGAATGACCATTTTCAATAATACAGAAGGCTAACACCTTTGGATTTTTGACCAAGAAATGGTCTCCACCAGAAATCCAAGAATGTGGCCTATGGCAAGGAAATATATGTGGGGTGACACGTACGAGCATGTTGTCGATGATCAATGGCCACACAACCCCATTCTTTTCGAAAATAGCCATGAACGACAATTTTCAATAATATCGATGGCTAACACCTATGAATTTTTGACCAAGATTTGGTCTCCACTAGAAATCTAAGAATGTAACCTATGGCATGGAAACATATGTGGGTGAGGTGTATGTGCCTCTGGTCCTTGATGAATGGCCATTCATCCCCATTTTTGTCGTAAATAGCCATGAACGACCATTTTCAATAATATCGAAGGCTAACTCCTATGGATTTTGACAAAGAATTGGTCTCCAGACAAAATCTAAGAATGTGACCTATGACAAGGAAAAATATGTGGGATGAGGTGTACGACCTCTGGTCGATGATCAATGGACATACAACCCACATTTTTGTCAATAATAGCCATGAACGACCATTTCCAATAATACTGAAGACTAAAACCTATGGATTTTTGAGCAAGAATCGGTCTCCACTAGAAATACAATAATATGACCTATGGCAAGGAAACATATGTGGGGTGAGGTGTACGTGCCTCTGGTCGATGATCAATCTCTACACAACCCCCATTTTTGACAAAAATTTCCATGAACGATCATTTTCAATAATACCTAAGGCTAACACCTACAGATTTTTGACAAAGAATTGGTCTCCATTAGAAATCCAATAATGTGACCTATAGCATGTAAATATATGTCGGGTGAGGTGTACGAGCCTCTGGTCCATGATGAATGACCATTCAACCCCCATTTTTGTCGAAAATAGCCATGAATGACACTTTTCAATAATACCGAAGGCTAATCCTACGGATTTTTGACCAAGAAATGGTCTCCACCAAAAATACAAAAATGTGTCCTATGGCAAGGAAACATATGTGGGGTAAGGTGTACGAGCCTCTGGTCCATCATGAATGGCCATTCATCCACCTTTTTGTCGAAAATAGCCATGAACGACCATTTTCAATAATACAGAAGGCTAACACCTACAGATTTTTACCAAGAATTGGTCTCCAATAAAAAAACCAACACTGTGACCTATGACAAGGAAATATGTGTGGGTGAGGTGTAAGAGCCTCTGGGCGATGATCAATGGCCACAGAACCCCCATTTCTATTAATAATAGCTATGAATGACCATTTTCAATTGAAGTGTAGTCTAACACCTATGAATTTTTGACCAAGAATCGGTCTCCACCAGAAATCCAATAATGTGACCTATGGCAAGGAAACATATGTGGGGTGAGGCGTACGTGCCTCTAGTCAATGATCAATGGCCACACACCCCCATTTTTTACGAAAATTGCCATAAATGACCATTTTCAATAATACCAAAGGCTAACATCTACGGATTTTTGACTAAGAAATGGTCTCCACCAGAAATCCAAGAATGTGACCAATGGCAAGGAATCATATGTGGGTGACATGTACGGGCCTCTGGTCAATAATCAATGCCACACAACCCCCATTTTTGTCGAAAATAGCCATGAACGACCATTTTGAATAATACAGGAGGCTAACACCTATGGATTTTGGACCAAGAAATGGTCTCCAGCCAAAATCCAAGAATGTGACCTTTAGCAAGGAAACATATGTGGGGTGAGGTGTACGAGCCTCTGATCGATGGTCAATGGCAACACAACCCCATTTTTGTCGAAAATAGCATGAACGATCATTTTCAATAATACCGAAGGCTAACACCTACAGATTTTTGAAATAGAACAAGTCTCCACCAAAAATCCAATAATGTGACCTATGGCAAGAAAACATATAAGGGTGAGGTGTACGAGCCTCTAGTCCATGATGAATGACCATTCAACCCCCATTTTTCGAAAATAGCCATGAACGATCATTTTCAAAAATACCAAAGGCTAACACCTACGGATTTTTTTACCAAGAAATGGTCTCCACCAAAAATTTCAAGAATGTCATCTATTGCAAGGAAACATATGTGGGGTGACATGAACAAGCCTCTGGTCGATTATCAATGGCCACACAACCCCCATTTTTGTCGAAAATAGTCATGAACAACCATTTTGAAAAAAAACCCCGAAGGCTAACACCTACGGATTTTTTACCAAGAAATGGTCTCCACACAAAGTCCATGAATGTGACCTATGGCAAGGAAACATATGTGGGATGAGGTGTACGAGCCTCTGGTCAATGATCAATGGCAACATAACCCCATTTTTTCGAAAATAGTCATTAATGATCATTTTCAATAATACCAAAGGCTACCACCTACAAATTTTTGACAAAGAACTGGTCTCCGCTAGAAATCCAATAATGTAACCTATGTCAAGGAAACATTTGTGGGGTGAGGTGTACGAGCTTCTGGTCTATGATGAATGGCCATTCAACCCCCATTTCTGTCGAAAATAGCCATGAATAACCATTTTCAATAATACCAAAGGCTAACACCTACTATTTTTGACCAAGAAATGGTCACCACTAGAAATCCAATAATGTGACCTATGGCAAGAAAATATATGTGGGGTGAGGTGTACGAGCCTTTGGTCCATGATTAATGGCCATTCAACCCCCATTTTTGTCGAAAATAGCCATGAACGGCCATTTTCAATAATATCAAAGGCTAACACCTATGGATTTTGACCAAGAATTGGTCTCCAGACAAAATCCTCGAATGTGACCTATGGCAAGGAAATATATGTGGGGTGAGGTGTACGAGCCTTTGGTCAATGATCAATGGCCAGACAACCCCATTTTTGTCAATAATAGCCATGAACCACTATTTTCAATAATACTAAAGATTAATACCTCTCGATTTTTGAGCAAGTAATGTGACTTACAACAAGGAAACTGTTGGGGGCTTCCTTTTTTGAAGGTCCTCAAAAACATAATTAACCATTTGCTTTCAGTGTAAGCTATTATATGGAGCTTCGTCTTCAGGATGGATGTCTTTCCCTCATGATGAAGGCATACGAGATGAAGATATGATCTAAGGATGATAAGAATAAACGCCGAAGCTATTGCCAGTGTGACAGCTTTGGCTTATAATGGTGATGAAGAATGATGATGATGCTAACCGAAAGGGGAAAAGACTACTTAGTACTTAATGATTTATGTTACGATCATAAGTAAATATCAGGGACATAAATGTACATTTACCCAGGATACGTCCCATTTCTATAAATAGATGACAGTAGCACCATACTGTTCAAGCTGGTTTTGTAATCTCTCTCGCATCAACACCTTCGAGCAAGCCGAAGGTATCAATGTAACATAAATCCTGTTGATATTCGTACATGTTTTATGGAATGTAAATACGAATGAATCAATGGGTTATACTTGCTATTTTCGTCCCTTTGCATTCTTGTTTATCTGTAAAAATGATGAAGGCATGTCCTTCATGACCTTCATCTGATGACCATTATGTCCATGGGGAGATAATGCTTCGGAAGACGAAGGTCCTTAATACTTAACGATTGTGTTGCCTAGTTCTTGACTCACAACATTTGAGAACAAACGAAGCAACATTGGCGCCCACCTCTGGTGAACTCACTTCCACAACCTTCATGCCTCCGAAGAAGGCAACAGCGCAAGGGGCTGCCCTGCAGCCACTAGACACCAATCAGGAGAAACTCTAAACGATAGAAGCTTGGAGCCATAAAAGAAAGGCTACCAGCCCAACACTACAGGAGGAGGAATTGGACTAGGAAATCAGAGACCTAGAAGCTATACATCATCAAGTACAGAGGAAAAGGGAGAAGATGCTTCGACTAGCCGTACTTTAGAGGAAGATCGATGAAGCCGCCGAAGAAATGTGCCACATCACGCAGGATGATCAAGGATGAGGGCCTCAACACAGAGAGCTTTGTCTAGAAACTCCAATCAACAATGATGGATGGTATGACGACCTTTACCATGGTAACTTTGCTTTTGATGATGCTTCTCCCTTGGTAGCAGAGTTGTAGGCTACCCCATGGCCACCTTCGTACAAACCGCCACAACTCCCCATGTATGACAGGCATTCCGACCCGAAGCAATTCCTCATGAGCTATGAAGCAACCATATCATCATATGGTGGCAACACTGATGTCATGGTAAAGTCCTTCGTCATGGCAGTCAGAAGTGTGGCTCAAACTTGGTATTCTTCTCTTCGGCCGGGAACAATCACATCATGGCAGAAGCTAAAGGATATGCTAGTCACAAGCTTATAGGGCTTTCAAAGAAAGCCAGTGACTGCTCAGGCTCTATTCCAATGCACGCAGGACCATGAGGAGTACTTGTAGGCATACGTCCGAAGATTCTTGAGAATTAGAGCCCAGACAGCAATGGTGCCTAATGAGATCGTCATCGAAGCCATGATCAAGGGGCTCCTACTAGGACCGACAGCATAATATTTTGCAAGGAAGCCACCACAAACCCTAGAGAAGCTTCTCCAGAAGATGGATGAGTACATCCGAGCTGACAATGATTTTTGCCAGAGAAGGGAGGAAGCTTATAGGTATTCTGAGATGACTACGGGCTTCCGAGGAAGACTCCACCCCAGGTGTAGCATCCCAAAAATTCAAATATTGAAATTTTCTCAAACTCGCTCTAAATTCAAAATGAATTTCAAATTTCATTTCAAAATGTTTGTTTGCGAGTTGATATCAACAAATAAAATATAGTGGTCTATATTTTCTCCAAAATCCTCCTCAAAATATCCTACAAATATTTCCCTAGTGATCCCCCTCAAATTCTTTCTAGAAATACTGTCCAAATATTCCACCGATATATCTCCAAGTATTTTCCTCTTGAGAAATACCTTTAGAATCATTTTTCAATTCCCTACAAATATTTTCTTCATAACTTTCCTCATGCTCATACGTATACGTATGCCTCCAGTGTCATACGGTGAGCTCTACAAGCTAATCTCACTCATATAAGACAAATCCATGCTAATCTCCCACTAATCCTCTCATCCTCACACTAATCCTCGAATCCCTCCCCCTAATCCCCCCACCATGGCTATAAATAGAGGGGCAAGGGCCTCCTGAAATCCCACTCCAAGCCATTTCATGGCAACTCTCTTCCCCCCCCCCACACACGCCCACTCCATCTCCCACACAAGCACACACTAGCATAAGGATCGTTCGGTCGTTCTTTGATCGTTCGTCCCCCTGTTCTTAGTTTGTTTGTTCGTTCGTCCGATCATTCGATCGTTCGTCCGATCATACATGGTTCGTTCGTCCGATCGTCCGATCGTTCGATCGTTCGTCCGCTCATTCGTCCAAATAATCTTTTTCCTGCCGTTATGCTGCCGAAATTCTGATTGTTCGTTTGTTCGATCATTCAATCGTTCATCGTTCGTTCATAGTTCCTATTCATCGTTCATCGTTCGTTCATAGTCCCTATTCATCGATCTTCCAGATAATCTTTGTCCTGTCGTTATGCTTCTGAAATTCTGATCGTTCGTTCGTCCGATCATTCGATCGTTCGTCGGTTCGTTCATAGTTCCTATTCATCGTTCATTGTTCGTTCATAGTCCCTATTCATTGTTCTTCCAGATAATCTTTGTCCTGCCGTTATGCTGCCGAAATTCCGATCGTTCGTTCGTCCGATCATTCGATCGTTCGTCCGTTCGTTCATAGTTCCTATTCATCGTTCGTTCATCGTCACTATTCATCGTTCATCATTCGTTCATACGAACTATTCACCATTACTATTCATCGTTACTATTCACCGTTACTACTCATCATCATTACTATTCATCATCGTTACTATTTATCGATGATATCTATGGTAACTTTTTCGTCGTTACTATTCATCTATCATCAGATCACCCTAAATTTCAACTACTCATCCATCATGCTGTCCAGTCCACCTAAGACTAGCTAGACCCATATTCCAGTCAGACGAACTCCGATGACTGTGATTTTCCTTCTAGTGGGAACTTCCCATCTGGTCACCCATCCCAGGTTTCTCCAAGTTGAGCATGCTTAACTTTGAGATTCCTTTAAACCAGGCTTCCAAACTCCGATTCCAATAATTCTTGTTTCTAAATTCTTATCGAACTATTCCCTATCCAACCATGTCATCCCTTAAGCATGGTCCATATTCTAGAAAACTCCCAAAATACTCTTGTCCCATATTCTGCCTATAACTCTCCTGTTCATACTAAGTCAGACGATTCATTCGTCACTATCCTCACCAACAGTGAACTTCACTATGCTACACCACATACACCCAGCTATAAATACACCTAGCTACCCTCTCCCTCTCCACACACTCAACACCCTCAGCCAAGGCAAACACCCCACCCACTCAGTTACTCTGCTCTGCCGGCTACGTGCATAGTGTCGCTTCGCCTCCAATCCACCCTCCTGTTAAGCACCTCCACTCCACTACCAGTAATATCACAACACCACATGACACTGATTCTGCTTAAGACTCTACCCATCCATATATCGCCATTCTGACCACTATACTAAATATCTGTTGATATACTTGCTTGTTTATATATTTGCTTATTCATGTTGCATAGTTATCGGAGCGTTCGTGCCATCTCGTGGAGGCTAGATCTGCAAGTCTACGCCAGGAAGTGGAGCTAGAAGCCAGTTCTGCGAGCTCCCATTCCCCCTTCGCCGGATAAGCACGACAAGCTCACAGGATCCCTTTGATGCATAAATTACCTATGTTTTTCAACCATAACCCTCAGCCTGTTATTTTATGCATGATATGATTTTGAGACAAGTTATTATGGCCACCCATCCGCTTGCTGCAATCAATCCTTGATATATTTGTTACAAATGATTTGAGAAATGGTGTGAGTTTTCAAAAGAAAATGCTTTTCAAAATGTGTATGATGAAGGGTTTTCACCCTTATCACCTTTGAGTAGGGATGATCAGGGTCTCCCTGGTTTAGGGGAGGGCCTAAGGTGATGGCTCAGCTGGTTTAGGTGTGAGCAGAAGGATTGTCCTCTCATATAAGGACCAGTTTGTCATCCTTCACTACCTGTACTCATGATAAGTACAACCACTCGAGACTGTATGGGCATTCACTCAATCTAAACTCGTACGGTCCAAACCCCAGGGTTATGAAGGCTGGGGAGCATCGGGAGGATAAGAAGGGGGAACTTTTTGTCCAGTTTGGGCATGGCGGTGGCCTGACTCCTTCCAGTATAACCGTTAAGGTAAGGACGTGCGAGGAAAGAAAGAGATTCGACATTTGGGTCTCACGATGGTGAGATCGCAGAAACCGGACTAATGGGTAAAGTGTACCCCTCTGCGCAGAGTTTCAAACCTATTCGAATAGTCTGTGTCCACAGGAATGGACGAGTCTGTTGTGCTATGACAATTAGTGTTTCGTTTTCAAAAAAAAGGTGCTTTTGAGAAAAGTGGTTTTTAAAAGGTCCGGTAGTTGAGCGGTGAGCTATGGTGGACGGGAAGTCCAGTAGCTGTTTTTGAAAATGAAAACCAGTAGGAAACTGCTGAGATACCTGGATGGTTTAGTACGAGGGATTTTATTCTATATTGAAAAACTTCCTGCTCCTTTGGGAGAGGATGCGCTTTGAAAAATACAAAATGTTTTACAAAGAACCCTGCATAAAATATTGTTGTTTCTGCAAAATGTCCTAAGCTCCACATATTCCATGCATTATATTTGATTTCCCCATTCCGCGGGTGAAGGTGGGCTGCTGAGTATGTTTGTACTCACCCTTGCTTATTTGTTGTTTTTAAGAAAAAGGAGATCGGGTAAGAGTTACGAATGTTCCCAACCTTGCCTGTGGCTGTTGGACCGCTGATTTGCTTCGCTACGTATATCGGGCTGCTTCAGCCCCACTCTGATGATATGTCTCGAGTTGTGGACCAACTCTTAAAGTTGTTCGCCACCTTTATAGGTTTGTCTAGTTTAAGCAGATCTAGAATCATCTGATGTATAAATGTGTTTACTAGCCTCCTGGGACTAGTAATTGTATCACATTTGAGTCCCAGAGGATCTGGGCGCTTCAGGTGGTATCAGAGCTGTTAGGTTGGCCACAGGACGTAACCCTTAGCCTGATCCAAAAGTTTTTGAGTCAAAACTATTTTCTTAAAAAAATTCTTGCTCTCATCCCTTCATTTCAAAAATGCTTTCACCCCTTCCTTCTCTCAGAAGTCAGATGGAGGTTCGTTGCCAAACCAGCTTTTGCCAGAATGAAGATGGTTTCCCCAATTTGCTGAGAGCATGCACAGTTCGCCTTGGAATCAGGAGCCAGCAAGAGTATGATGGTCGTGAATTCGTCGAGCATGGCATAGAGAAGTGTGTCGTGACTGTATACATTGGATCCAGTCCGCACCATGTGGAATGGAGTGTCATTGCTGCGGGGCACAGATTCAAAGACACCTGCCAAGTCATCGCCCGCAAGCCATTGAGGGCCCTATGTCAGATTTATGAAGAAGTGGCTGACACCCCACTCAGATACTTTGAGAAAAGGTGATACTTTGAGACAAGTTATTATGGCCACCCAGCCGCTTGCCGCATTCAATCCTTGATATATTTGTTACAAATGATTTGAGAAAAGGTGTGAGTTTTCAAAAGAAAATGCTTTTCAAAATGTGTATGATGAAGGGTTTTCACCCTTATCACCTTTGAGTAGGGATGATCAGGGACTCCCTAGTTTAGGGGAGGGCCTAAGGTGATGGCTCAGCTGGTTTAGGTGTGAGCAGAAGGATTGTCCTCTCATATAAGGACCAGTTTGTCATCCTTCACTACTTGTACTCATGATAAGTACAACCACTCGAGACTGTATGGGTAGTCACTCAATCTGAACTTGTACGGTCCAAACCCTAGGGTTATGAAGGCTGGGGAGCACCGGGAGGATAAGGAGGGGGAATGTTTTGTCCGGTTTGGGCATGGCGGTGGCCTGACTCCTTCCGGTATAACCATTAAGGTAAGGATGTGCGAGGAAAGAAAGAGATTCAACATTCGGGTCTCACGACGGTGAGATCGCAGAAACCGGACTAGTGGGTAAAGTGTACCCCTCTACGCAGAGTTTCAAACCTATCCGAATAGTCTGTGTCCACAGGAATGGACGAGTCTGGTGTGGTATGGCAATTAGTGTTTTGTTTTCAAAAAGAAGGGTGTGTTTGAGAAAAGTGGTTTTTAAAAGGTCCGGCGGTTGAGCCGTGAGCTATGGTGGACGGGAAGTCCAGTAGCTGTTTTTGAAAATGAATACCAGTGGGAAACTGCTGAGATACCTGGATGGTTTAGTCCAGGGGATTTTATTCTATATTTAAAAACTTCCTACTCCTTTGGGAGAGGATGCGCTTTGAAAAATACAAAATGTTTTACAAAACAACCTTGCATAAAATATTGCTATTTCTGCAAAATATCCTGAGCTCCACATATTCCATGCATTATATCTGATTTCCCCATTCCGCGGGTGAAGGTGGGCTTCTGAGTACGTTTGTACTCTCCCTTGCTTATTTGTTGTTTTTCAGAAAAAGGAGATCAGGTAAGAGTTACGACTGTTCCCAACCTTGCCTGTGGCTGTTGGACCGCTGATTTGCTTCGCTGCGTATATCGGGCTGCTTCAGCCCCACTCTGATGATATGTCCCGAGTTGAGGACCAACTCTTAAAGTTGTTCGCCACCTTTATAGGTTTGTCTCATTTAAGCAGATCATGAATCATCTGATGTATAAATGTGTTTACTAGCCTCCTGGGACTAGTAATTGTATCACATTTGAGTCCCAAAGGATCTGGGGCGCTTCACCAGGAATGTTAGAGCAATCCACAATCCCAACACGAATGATGACAGGGCAAATCACACCTAGAGTAGCCAACAAAGCTCACAATCTTCGTGAATGCAGCAAACCTCGTACAGGCCACTAGCCCCAAGAGGCAGAGGAGAGAGAAGCTTCGGAGGAAGGTTTTGTGACGGAACCTCCCAAGTAATTAGGCCCACCTACAATTGTCCTTGTCCAACGGACCTCAGACAACCCTATAGGTGCCCCTGAACTACTTGACAAGCTCGGTATCTTTCCTTACCTTTCTAGGAACGTCTCACCCGTCATGCAGATATTACAGAACATCGGAGATAAAGAAATGCGGAAGCGATTACATAAGCTTACATTTATTAAAAGTAAGATCACGTTGTTTATTACAGACCAGGAATATATAACGAGTGCAGAGTATTATTATTACACATACCAAGGGAGGTAAAAACTCCTCCTGACAGTTATCACACAGAAGTCTTAATGGAGGATCCTTTCCTCCCGCCCTTCATTCTTGTTTATCTTCATTAGGAACCACCTTGGTACAGAAGCAACAGAAATCTGCTGCTTCCTCACCTAAAAACAACAAGGGGATAAACCCTGAGTATGGGATTACTCAGCAAGTCTTACCCGACTAAGGAAAAGACTCTCAAGGGTATGCTGGCTAGAGGGATTCAAGGAGTGGCTTATCAAAAATCAAAGACTCTGTTTTGCAGAAAAGCTTACTACGAGTGGATCCTTAAAATCCAATTTTATTGTCAGGTTCAGTAAAATTACCTGCAGCTAGAGTTCTTTCTACCCTAGATCAATCACTTTGCCTGCACTAGCCAATTTTCTTATCAACCCTTCAACTTCACTGGATTGCTACGTGTAAGTCAGTGGCCAAGTCTCCATGACCGCGGAGGTACGACGATCCGAATCGATTATACTCAACTGAGGATCTCCGATCACACGACATATGTAGCACTTAACCCTTGCATATGTCAACCCGCCACCGAGTTTCTTAAGACCAGATCAGGTTCACGCAAACCGAGAGCACATATACACCACCGTCCAGCCTCTTGCCACGGAGGGTACACGCTACTCTCGCCACCGCTCCACGCCCATTTCGTGTTATCTTATTCTGGCCTTAGTCCACCCGAGGCAAAGCTTACCCATGACGAGGCATGTGACCAGTTAAAGGGTCCTCGGTCAGCAGGCTTACATCGAGACGGCCCTTAATCGACTCAGACGGAGACACTACACCGAGACTCTCTTTCTCGTGCAAGTCACCCGCCCGGTCTCAGCTTAATCATTAACCCCAAAGGTTGGTACCTGGCAGAGGTACATCTTTTCCAATGTTGAATCCATCAAGGCCTTTGACAGATTCACCATCAAGTTTTATTTTGAAAACAACCCTCCCACTTTGCCAAACATTTTTTGCAAAACAAATCCTTTTGTTTGCTAGAGCAATACTAAGCATAACAAAACCTTTTGTAAAATAGGGTATCAAGGGAGGTAATCAAATTCCAAGGAAAGTAATGCAGGAATTGTTTTAGCAATCAACACCTATCACCTAGTGCATCAAACAAGTGAGAAAGATTTAAAACACAAGGGGGGTGGCAAATGCACTGGGGCTTGCCTTTGTTAACAGGTGAGTCTGGCTCGGATCCGCAAATATCAAAGTAAAAGCAGTTGCCTGCTTGAGAATCCGAGGGTGGTGGTGTCCTTTCTTCGGTGACTTCTTCTTCTTCTTCGTGTTCTAACATAACCATATATATGTATAAGAATGGATGCCATGGGATGCTCATGAGGGTGCAAAGATAATATAAACTTATTATCTAAGTCTTGAATACAACTTTCCTTCACGGTACTCCGAGAACTTAGGGTTTCCGGAGTCAGTAAAGGAGTTCATAGGGCAGGGAGGGTGTTTTGGGGTTTGGTGATCAAACAAGGTCCAAATCAACCCAAATTCTACCCAAGGCTTCAAAATAATATGAGGAGCTCATATAAAAATTTTGAACATTTTTGGGATTACCATTTATCTCTTAAAAATCCAGAACTACTACTTTGAACTACTTTAAATGCCTTAAAATTCCTTATTTAACCTAAAAATCACAAAACTATTTTTATTAAATTCTAGGGAAAATAAGAAACCTAGGAAAATTAGTTTCACAATTTTACCATTTTTCTTTATTTTTCTACATATTTCTAAAGTCATTCTGAAAAAGAAAAGGAGAAAGAATAAATAGTGTTGGGCTGAAACTAGCCCAATCGGCCCAGACCCAGGCAGAAACGCGCTCGCGCGCGCGCCCGCGCTGGCGGTTTTGCACAGAGGTCCTCGGGGTTTTGGCTAACTGAACACGAGTTTCTATTACTGTTTCTTGTGTCACTGACAGATTGCAGATAAGCCCTCCACCTTCTATTTCTTCGCAGACCCAAGTCCACGACGGCGTTCACGCGCGGAGAGACTCCGGCGAGGTCCTGGACCGGTCGATTGGGGCTATGACCGGTGCTCCCGAGCGGCGGGCATCAAATCGGATCTACCCCGAGTATTTTCCCCAACCTAATTGCACGAATGGACAAGAGGTGTGCTCTGGTCACGGGGGCCGTGAACATGGCGGCTAGCTCGTCGTGTTCCCGACGATTGGGGGCATCTACATTCAAATTGATGGCTTGGCGAGCATGACTGAAGTATGAGAAGACTTAAACAAGGGAGAAAAGAGGATGAACTAACCAGGAGGGGGCTGGCCGCGGTGAGGTTGAGCTTCGGGTGGCGGAGAATGAAATTGGGGCGAATGGGAAATTCCGGAGCTTGGATGAACGATTATGAGTGGGAGTGGGTGCGTTGGCTTCGCAATTACCTAGCGCAACTACCTAGGTGCTCAATTTATAGGAGGGTAAGGCGGTGGCCGCGAATTTTGGGGAGGACGCGCGGCGGCCGGAGATAAGGAAGAACCCGGGTGCGGTGAATCCGTGGCAAACGGCGTGGCAACCTCCCCGGCGACGATGGGACGGCTATAAGGAGTCACGGCGTCACAGTAGAAAGACTCGGACACGCGGCGGGCACAGAGATGGCACAACGACGGCGAGCGGCTTTATCTACGGCGGTGAGCCAAGGGGGAATGAATGGCGGCTAGCCGGAGTGGCTTCCTAGTCACCGGCGGCGAAGATATTTGACCCCGCGACTTTATCGACTTACCTCGAGCGCGAATCATGACGCCGGCGACGCGAATCACGGCGGGGAAGTCACCGGCGGTGGGATTCTGTCGCTGCGTTCGTTCTGATCTGTTTGGTCACTGTACCATCAGAAGTTCTATTCAGTGCACCTGACAGACAATGTTTAAGCCTCTTTTTCTCTGATTTTCAAATGGCAACACACCTAGTAACCTATAGCAAAGTTGTAGTGCTATAATCCAACTATAACTTTGCTATGATGTGTACTCACAAAAAGTCACTGGATCCCCTTCAAAATCGAGCTCATAGTTCATCTCATAACAGTGTCATTCTGAATTTCAGACCTCAACCAGTCTCACAGTCCATCTTTGATTGGGTTTTTCTCCAAATTTCTCATAAGAACATGGCTTGAACCCTTAAACAAAGTTGTTCTCCTATAATTGGTCTACAAACTTGTTGTGGTCACTTTGGGCAAAAACCATATATTTCAAAAGATACAGAGCTCCAAAGTTGAGCCAAAACTCAGAAATTTCAGACTTAGAATAGAATCCCATTTGGGGTCCATTTTGCATTTAAGTCCAAAATCCAATGTTTGGCTTTCAAGTCCACACATTTGTGAACCAAAGGACTTAAGAAACTTATTTGACTTGGTTTTTGCACTTTAGTCCAAAAGTGGACCAATTTTGCACATAGGCCCCTAGGGTTTGGTTTTAGGGTTTTCAGGGTTCTAATTGAAATTCTTGATGTCCCAGGGGCATAAATGTGATTCCACCTTGTTTTTGGGGATATTTTGTGACTCTTTCCCTAAAGTCTTTAGGTTTTCTTATCTTGGGTTAGGTTTTACCCCTTTAATCTCTATTTAGGGTCAAGTCCCTTAACCAGGGTTCTATTTGCAAAAACACTTAACCAATACAACTTGTTTGAAAATTTTACCTAGTGAATGCACTCTAGGTGTATCAAACATATGCAATGTCAATGCTTATGATGCCATGCTCAAGTTTTAGTTACAGTAACACCAGGGGTGTTACAGGTTTAGCACTCAGCCCACGAGATTGTTCTGCTTATTCTGTGGAGAGGATAAGGGACACACAACTAGGACGTGCCAAGTCACGATCTAAAAGCAGAAGGAAATCGCTAAAGCCGAAGCACGACAGAATCAATAGGTCTTGCACACTGCTTCATGCTATTCACCATATATCCTTGAATATGTGGCCAACTAGCAGCCCACGACATCAGTTGCTTCGGCAAGTCATTCACAAGCTGCATGGGCCCAGTTACCACCACCACCACTAGTGCCTACTTTGGTTCATAATCAGCAGCCATAAGGGCATCGTCAGGCGCAACAATAGCGTGATACTCGAGAGGAGTCCGAAGCTCGTACAGTTAATAACATTGTGCCCGAGTCAAGGCATATCTACTGAAAGCATCGCAAGGCTTTGACCAGAAAGTTTCCTAATTCAATGTATTTTTACTTTTTTGCCTTTATATTTCCCTCTCAAAAGACAATATAAGGAGGTTTAACCTTTAGTTTGATGTAATAAATCTGTGGTTACACCATCGAGTGTAACAAAAAAGGGTGAAGAAGCTCCAAAGTCATTCCTAAGGGAATGCTGAGCTAAAATACCATCTAAGTAAAGGGTGAAGAAGCTCCAAAGTCATTCCTAAGGGGAATGCTGATCACAACCAACCTTCTCCAAAATGGATGTAGCCCCACGGGCACCGGCAAAGGCATAGAAGTCCCCTCTGTCACTAAGAATTTCCTCGAAAGCTTCAACCTCATTGTTTATCCATTGAATGACTTCATCAGGATTTCAACAAATGAATTTCTGCTCGGAAGAAAATGCACCAACTTTTGAAAAGCTGTTCTTCAGAATTTTAGCACATTCCATAGCTATTTCATAGCATTTTTCTTTAGCATCACAAAGCTCATCAACATTTTTTTGTGCCCTTGATCTTTCAATTTCGCATATTTCGTGTTTTACTACTTCAACATTAAAATTATCAGTTGCTTCGGCAACTTTCTTCTTTAGCTCTTGCATCTCAGCTTCATAAGTTTTAGCTTGAGCAGAAAGCCTGGCTTTGCTAGATTTTAATCTCTCCACCAAAGATAGTAGGATCTTATCCTTCTCAAGAACTTCGTTTCTCATTGTTATGACCTCCAAACGAAGGTTTCCAAGTGCTATTCGATACCTCTC
Organism: Zea luxurians; assembly: GCA_029449295.1. Lineage (NCBI taxonomy): Eukaryota > Viridiplantae > Streptophyta > Magnoliopsida > Poales > Poaceae > Zea > Zea luxurians. The sequence goes on along the minus strand of JAOPSE010000609.1, from coordinate 261,717 downwards.
ATCCTCTGCATCCTTTTGGGCCTTCAGAGCCTTGCTTAGAATCAAGCCCTGGCAAACAAAGAGTGAACACATAACAACGATAAGAATTACCACAAAAAATAGTTCACTGTAACAAAAATTACAAAATGATAAGCCAAAGTATACAAACCTTCAAGCTATTGTAGGCGAGGCTATCTGCAAGCTGATCCTTTGTCATCGCAGACAAACCAAGTTCAAGCTTCGGATACCCCATGTTATCCATCATTTCACGGCAAACATTGACCTCCTTACTATCTGGTAGACAGTAGAGGAAGTCATCATCGTTATCTCCTCCATATACCAAGGATCCCCGGGGGTATTTCAGCTGTTGGGGGTCTTCTCCTTTGTCGAAGGTCCTCAAGGCAAAAACACCTTCAGCAAGGCAGTACAAAGGCAGGTGTGATATGAAGATATAAGCCGAAGATGATGCGAACAAAAGCCGAAGCTACGACTGAAAGAGCTTCGGCTTAGTATTGTGATAAAGGCGAAGAACGACACCAACTTAAAGAGGAAAAGACCATATAGTCCTTAATATTTTTGCATTCTGACTATAATTAGTTAACAGGGTCATAAATGTAATTTTGTTCGAGCTGCATCTCATGCCTATAAATAGATGAACAGTACCCCTGTACTATTCACACGGCACTGTAATCGCTCTCGCGTCACTCTCACATTTACACCTTGTGACAAGCCGAAGGTATCAATGAAATATAAATATTGTGAATATTTATTCATGTTTATGAAATAAGAATGTAAATAATTCATCGATATATCATCATTATTTACATTCTTTTGTGTTTCATGTACCTTCATTTATATTTATTTGCCGAGATGATGAAGGTATGTCCTTCATGACCTTCGTCTGAAGATCATTATACCCGAAAGGAGATAATGTTTCGAAAGACGAAGGTCTTTAATCATTAACGATTGTGTTGCCTCGTTCTTGATGTGTAGCATCCGAGAACAAGGACCAACATTGGTGCCCACCTCCGGTGAACTCACTTCCACAGTTGCGACGATGGCTTCGCACAACAACCAAGATGTAGCACCTTCGGCCACGAAACTGGTGCTCCCAATCACAGGCGGTTCAAAATCTGAACCAGCCAACAAGAAGCAGAAGAAAGAAGCGCAGAGAAGGGTACATCATGTTGGGTTGCAAGGACCCTTCATCAAGTCCAAGTGGTCTCATATTCCAATTACCTTCTCTCAGGAAGACCTTCAGCTTATGGATTATCCTCGCAACGATGCAATGGTAATATCTTGTGTTTTTAAGGGATTTCTGGTTCATAATGTCTTAGTGGACACAGGCAGTGCAGCGGATATAATCTTTGCAGAAGCTTTCAGGCAAATGCAAGAGCCAAAGGATAAGATACATGATGCAACACACCACCCTCTTTATGGCTTTGGAGGAAGACAGATTGTGGCACTTGGCAAGATAACAATGCTAGTTACCTTCATCTATGTTCATAACACAAGAACAGAACAGGTTGTCTTTGACATTGTTGATATGGAGTATCCATACAATGCAATCATTGGTCGAGGGACGCTTAATGCCTTCGATGCAATACTTCATCTAGCATATCTTTGCATGAAGATACCTTCGGAACAAGGGCCCATTGCTGTACACAAGAGTCTAGAAGCTGTCAGGAGAGCTGAAGGGAGTTGGACGGATTCCAAGGCTATTCATAACATAGATGAAGCCGAAGCTTATCAGCAGTATAAGCATAAAAGAGAGAAGGCTGCTTCAGCAGACCAACCGAAGCCTATGCTTTTGTGTGATAACATAGCAGAGCAAAAAGTATTGCTGGGATCCCAGCTGTCTGATGAACAGGAAAAAAAACTTTGTTAAGATTCTTGTTTAACAACAAAGATGTTTTTGCTTGGACAACCAATGATCTCTGTGGTGTCAATAGAGACGTTATTGAGCACTCGCTCAATGTGGACCCGTCCTTCAGACCAAGAAAGTAGAGGCTTCGGAAAATGTCTGATGATAAAGCCGAAGGTGCATGAAATGAAGTGAAGAGACTTCTAAGTGCTGGTGTCATCAAAGAAGTAACATACCTAGAGTGGCTGGCCAAAGCTGTCGTGGTAAAGAAAGCTAATGGAAAATGGAGAATGTGCATTGATTTCATAGATCTCAACAAGGCATGTCCGAAGGATGAGTTCCCACTACCAAGAATAGATTCCCTTCTAGATGCAACAGCTTCTTCAGAACTCATGAGTTTATTGGACTGTTACTCGGGTTATCAGCAAATTTGGATGAAGAAGGAGGATGAGCAAAAGACAAGCTTCATAACTCCTAGTGGTAACTATTGCTACCTTCGGATGCCTGAGGGGCTCAAGAATGCTGGAGGAAGCTTCAGCAGAATGACTACAAAGGTTCTTCCCTCTCAAATTGGTAGGAATGTGCTGACTTATGTCGATGACATCATAGTAAAGAGCACAAAGCAAGAAAATCATGTTGCCGACTTGCAAGAGACGTTTGCCAATTTTAGACGAGCTAGTCTCAAGTTAAATCCAGAAAAATGTGTCTTTGGAGTAAAGAAGGGCAAGTTTCTTGGTTGTTTGGTATCAATAAAAGGCATCGAAGCTAATCCAAGCAAAATCGAAGCTATCCTTCGGATGGAGCCACCAAATTCAAAGAAAGGGGCTCAACGGTTGGCAGGAAGGCTGGCATCGTTGAATAGATTCATATCAAGATCAACAGAGAGGAATTTATCTTTCTTTGAAATACTGAAATCAGCCGAAGTCTTCCAGTGGGGCCCAACTCAACAAAAAGCCTTTGAAGAGCTGAAGTTGTATTTGATAGATCTGACAACTCTAACCCCACCTTCATCAGGAGCTCCATTACTTCTATATGTGGCTGCTTCCGATGCTGCGGTCAGTGCAGCACTTGTACAAGAAAAACAAGAGGGCCAGGTAAAGAAGCAAGCACTAGTATACTTTGTCTCTAAAGTACTCAGCCTGTCAAAGAAAAATTACATAGAGCTGGAGAAGGTACTGTATCCTGTATTGATGTCCTCCAGGAAACTTCGGCATTACTTCCAAGCTTATCACATAATAGTGCCCTCATCGCAACCTTTGAAAGACATAATGAGGAACAGAGAAGCTACCGGAAGGATCATAAAATGGGCCGCGGAACATAATGAATTCACCATTGATTACGTGCATAGATCCTTAATTCAATCTCAGGCGTTAGCAGACTTCATTGTTGATTGGACACCAGGGGCTCAGGGTGAAGAAGAGGCAAAAGATGTCAAAGCTTGGACGGTATTTTGCGACGGATCTTGGGGACCTTCGGTGTAGGAGCAGCTGATGTCCTAGTTGCACCCTCTAAAGTTAGAACATGTTATGCAATAAAGTTAGACTTCAGCTATACAAATAACATTGACGAGTACAAAGCTCTTCTTTTGGGGCTTCGAAAACTAAAGGCAATGGGAATAAGAAGGGCAATCCTTAAAACTGATTCGCAAGTTATTTCTAGCCACATGGTTAAGAGTAGCAAGGCAAGAGATCCGAAGCTTTAAAAGTATTTGAATGCAGTCCGAAGATTGGAGGCTTCTTTCAAGGGATTTTTCGTAAAAAATATCCCAAGAGGAGAGAATGAGCATGCAGATTTATTAGCTAAGTCAGGGGCACAGGGGCTCCCTTTGCCTTCGGAAGTATTTTTGAAATAATTAAAGCACCTTCAATCGAGCTTATGGAAAGAGCAGTGCTCACAATCTCACCTGTACATAGTGAAGACTGGAGGACCGAAATAATATCCTTCCTCCAAGGCAACTGTCTCTCAGACAACAAAGCTTAAAACAAGAGAATGGAAGCAAGAACAAGACCTTATGTATTAATTGAGTGGGAGTTATACAAGCATGGAGTTTATTCCCCATTGCTTAATTGCCTATCCAGGAATGAAGGACAAGAATTAATGAAGGAAATACATGCAGGACTATGTGGAGCCCACATTAGATCTAGGCCTCTACTAGAAAAGTTTTTAGACAAGGTTTTTGTTGGCTGAAGGCAGCTTCGGATGCAGCAGACTTGGTCTAGAAATGTGAAAACTGTCAGAAGTGTGCCAGAGACCATAAACAACCTTCGTCTCTCACGCAACTGATTCAACCTACTTGGCCATTGCAGAGACAGGGCCTAGATTTGTTAGGACTGCTTCCACCAGCACAAGGAAACTTAAAATATGTTGTAGTAGCAGTGGAATATTTCTCAAAGTGGATCGAAGCTAAGCCTCTAGCTACAATAACTTCGGCCACAGTCTAGAAGTTCTTCTCGCAAAATATTGTTTGTCACTTAGGTGTGCCGATGCTATTACAGTCGACTATGGAACTCAATTTGCTGCTGAAACGTTCAAGGTTTTTGTGACTAGATTGGTACAAAAATACATTTTGCTTCAGTAAGGCATCCAGAATCAAATGGATTAGTAGAGAGAGCAAATGGAATTATAATGACAAGAATAATAAAGTTAATCTTCAATCAGCCTAGAGGAAAGTGGCCAGATGAATTAATAAAAGTGGTGTGGAACCACAACACTGCTGTCTCAAGGTCAACAGGTTTTACTCCATCCAAGCTCTTGTTCGGTGACAAAGAAATAACAACGAAAGAAGCAAGAACAGGATCAATAAGAACCAAAGCTTCGATGGAGGATGAAGCTGATTGCCAAATAACAAAAGACACCATAGAAGGGACCAGGCTTTAGGCCATAGAGCACATCAATAAGTACCAGGCTGAAACAATAAAATGGCGTGACAGAAAAGTTTGATTGAAAAATATCAAACCAGGCCATTTGGTGCTTCGAAGGATAGCTAACCCAGATATAGTAGTGAAGCTTCAGCTGAAGTGGGAAGGCCCTTTTCTAGTAGTATCTTCGTCAAGACTTGGTTCTTACAAACTGAAGGATATGGACGGCAACGACATTCCTACGTCTTGGAATGTGGATGAGCTTCGATGATATTATGTGTAATTGATGTAATCTTTTTATTTTTTTCCTATGGAACTCTTTTTCTTTTAGGAGGGGAGAAAGGTTTTTAATGGTGCCATAGTTTGTAATTTTCATTTTTTGTTTAGCCCTATGCAATACAAGGGCCAAATTCCCCCAAAAATGTAACGTGTAATATCAGAATCCACACCATCGAGTGCAAAGAGAACAGGGAAAAGCTCAAAAGTCGTCCCTAAGGGGATGCAGAGCTGTAATCACTCCGAAGGTGACGAAGCTACAAAAGTCATTCCTAAGGGAGCGCAGAGTAAGTTCCGAAGCTACAAAAGTCATTCCTAAGGGAACACAGAGTAAGTTCCAAAGCTCAAGAGTCGTTCCTAAGGGAATGCAGAGCCAAAATACCACCGAAATAGAAGATGAAGAAGCTCAAAAGTCGTTCCTAAGGGAATGCAGAGCTTAAATGCCATCGAAATAGAAGGTGAAGAAGCTCAAAAGACGTTCCTAAGGGAATGCAGAGCTTAAATGCCACCGAAATAGAAGGTGAAGAGACTCAAAAGTCGTTCCTAAGGGGATGCAGAGTCTAGGTACGGTTTCGTGTGTGTTCGGGTCATACATTTGCATATTTTATCGCATCATTCTTTGCATTCATACAAACATTCATTAGACATTTGTAGGATCATCATTATCATGACATAGAGCACGAATGATAATATGAAAGAATGAGTTGTCTGGCTTTAGCGACAAAATGGTTCGTTGAATACGAAGAAGCTTCGTCTCAAACAAGAACACAAAGGCACTTTATACAATGAAATGCTTCGATGTGCACGAAAAGAAGGGAAGGTGTTTTTCGCCTTCGGCTCAAAAGCTGTACCTATGGGTTTCATCCACAACAAAGCAATTTTTACATGGACGGAAAGGTAAAATTATATTACAAGGTATGGACAAATATGTACAATATTGTGTTTAGCTCTCAATTACAATCTTTTGCAAACATAATTCAAAGAGATCCTAAGCTCTATACAGGAAGTCATAAAAAGAAGCTTCAGCCCATCAATCTTCGGAATGCGCTTCGGCTTACTGATCTTCGGCGCCGCCATCCTGCAGACAGACAATAGTATAAGGTAATGCAATGGTAATAAAGAAAAATCAAGGTAAATAACAGGTACAAGTTTTGTATCGAGTTAAGCAATTTCCGAGCTTCGTCTCCAGCTAACTCCCGCCTGCCTTTAGCCCAAATTTGAGTAATAAATCTATTTCCAATGCTTCGGGCCTCACTAGGAATATTGACTAAGTTTGATGGTGATAGGCTGAAGTTTGGCTTGTTCACTATCTTGGCATGCATGCATCCGGCCTTCAAAAATGCAGCAACCGTGCCACGAGAAGCTAACAGAGCATAGAAGTCACCATGCCCCGTTATAACTTCATCGAATGCATCAACTTCATTCTCAATATGCTCGAAGGCTTTTGGTATATCTTCAGCCGAAGGGGCAATTTCTTCAGAGTTGGCCCCAGCTGAGCTAAATATTCCTTTTAATCGATGCACGCAGCGGGTGGCAAACTCCGAGCACTTATTCCGAAGGTCTTTTAGCGATTCCTACAGCTTCGTATTCTTCTCAGCTTCGGCTTCGGATTTTGCTTGCAGTTCTTTTCTTTCTTCCTCAAAGCGCTCTGATTTTTCATTTAAAGTTGTTTGAGCTTTAAGAAGTTCCTCGTTTAACTTAGTACTTTCAGCTTGTAATTCCGCAAGGGAACCTTTGGTTTCTTGAAGCAAGAAATCTTTCTTCTTAAGAGAAGCTTCAAGATCTTTAATTTTGTTCTCCAAGCCTTCAATTATTATTTCATTCTTCTTATCTTCGAAATCTTCCTGCATTCTTAGCACCTTGCTTAGCAACATACTCTACGAAAACAAGTTAAGTTTAGAATATTTTAATCCACCACAAAGATAACAAGAATCTAGGCAAAGTTTTCACCTTGAAATTGGAGTAAAATAAGCTACCGACGATGTGTTGCCATCGGTAACCACTAATGTCAGATTCTAGCTTCGGGAAACCAACACTCTTTGACAGAATGCCAATTATTTTTGCCCCGACACGGTCACGAATACATCCCAAAGTTTCTTCGTCAACCCGCCGAAGAGCATAGTGTAACACTATAAAAACCATCAACTAAAAATAATGCATTTATTTATTAATGGTAATTATGGCAATAAATTTTTCATTCAAGTGTTTGTTATTTATTTGCATTTTGAATAATTTTTTATTGCTCATAATTGATTTTGGATATTTAATAGCATTTCATTTTAAATGAAAATCCAAATAAATAATATAATAATTATTAGTCCAAAAATAAATATTTTATTTATAAATAATTTTGGTATAATTATTATGAATTTTAGGGTTATTTAAAAATATATTTAAAAATTATAAAAGAAATAGAAAAAAAAGAGAAAAAAATTTAAACCCTAACCCTAAGGCCCACTAGAGCCCATGAAGCCGCTCGCCCCCTCCCAGCAGAAGTCGCCGTCGCACCCTCTGCCTCCCAGCCGCCGCCGCCGCCCTCTGCTTTCCCCCTACCCTTCTCTCTCTCTTGCGCACGGGCCCCACCCGTGCCCTTCCCTCTCCCTTCCCCAACCCGCACGCCGCCAGGACCGATGCACGCGGCCAGGCCGCTGCGTGACCCTGACGCCCGACCATGCTAGGAGTCGAGCAGCCCAGCACCCCGACCCCACGGCCGAGCCCCGTGCCCGAGCGACGCCCTGAGTCCACGCCAGGACGTGACCTCGACCGCGCCCGATGTCATGCCGAAGCCCAAGTGCTGAATCGTCCGTTCATCTCCCCTCGTTAATGGAGCTTTAATCGTACGTTTCTCCCTCCCCACGTTCTTCCCCCATTGATCAAAGCCATCAATAGCCTTAAAGCTGAAAGGGAAATGTGTCTTTGGACAATTTCTATAATGTTTTGGTGATTAAGTGCCCAACACATTTAACTAAGTGCCCATGTGCTAAACAAAGTGAGAAGTGCAAATCAAGGCAAAAGGTACATTTCTAGACTTAGTACATTGTTTTGAGTACTAACATATTTTGTCTAAGTGCTAGAAACAGGGAAGAAAGAATTGGAAAAAGACTTGGCTCTGTGCAGCCAACTCCAGCTCGGCTTGGCACACCGGACTGTCCGGTGCGCCAGGCTGGTCCGCGTGAAAAGGCCACTCTCGGGACTTGACGGTGGCGTACGACTATAATTCACCGGACTGTCCGATGGTGCACCGGACTGTTCGGTGAGTCGTCCGCGGCGAACTCGGCGCCCTCGGGAAACCGATAAGGCGACGGTGCACCGGACTGGTGGTGCATCGGACTGTCCGGTGAGCCAATGGTCGCCAGCGCAACAGTCGGCCGCACAATCCGCAGGCGACGCGTGGCCCGCAGCAACGGTCGGTTGGGGACTCCGGACTGTCCGGTGCGCCAACCGATCTCGAGGACCAACGGTCGGATGCGCCAGAAAAGGAAGGAGATCACGCATCGGACAGCTACAGGGACTGTCCGGTGGTGCACCGGACTGTCTGGTGCACCACCCGACAAAAAGCAAGTTTGGCCTTCCAAGTTGGCCTCCAACGGCTCCTAGCTGCCTTGGGGCTATAAAAGGGACCCCTAGGCATATGGAGGAGTCACCCAAGCATTCACTAAGCATCCTAAGACTCCAAGACTCCAACTTCACACATTTGATTCTTTGTGTTGGCGTTTTGAGCTCTATTTGAGTTGTGAACTCCGTGTGTTGCATTTCGAGCTCAAGTCGTGACTTGTGTGCGTGGTTGTGCTGCGTATTTGAGTCTTGTGTGTGTTTCTCTTCCCAACCTTACTCTTGTGCGTTCTTTGAGATCAATCTTGTAAGGGTGAGAGGCTCCAACTTGTGGAGATTCCTCGCAAACGGGAAGAAGACTATAAGCAAGAAAGTCGTGGTATTCAAGTTGATCATTGGATCACTTGAAAGGGGTTGAGTGCAACCCTCGTCCATTTGGGACGCCACAACGTGGAAGTAGGCAAGTGTTACTTGGCCAAACCACGAGATAAAATCGCGTATCTCTTGTGTTGCTCCTCTCTGTGATTATTTGTGTTCGCAAGAGCTCGCTTTAAGCTACTTAGTCGTACTAACACTTATAACTAAGTTTTGTGGCTATTAGTGTTTGATTTTTACAGGATCACCTATTCACCCCCCTCTCTAGGTGCTCTCAATTGGTATCAGAGTCGTACTCTTCATCTAAGGGACTAACCGCCAGAAGAGATGGATCCTAAGGGAAAGAGGATGGTGGTCAATGACAAGGAGAAGGAGTCCATCTTCAATGAGCCAAGAGATGACAAGCCCACTGACTCTGGCTCGAGTCACAAGAAGAAGGACAGGAAGAAGAAGAGGCGCATCAAGAAGATCGTCTACTACAACAGCGATGAATCTTCTTCTTCACCAAGAGACGACGACAATGACTGTTCGTCATCAAAGAAAAAGACGGTTAATCAAAATCACTCTTTTGATTATTCCTGCATGCCATACAATTCGAATGCACGTTTACTCTCTATTCCTCTAGAAAAACCTCCACACTTTGATGGAGAGGACTACTCATTTTGGAGTCATAAAATGCATAGTCATCTATTTTCTCTCCATCCTAGCATTTGGGAAATAGTTGAAAATGGAATGCATTTCGATAGTATGGATAACACTGTGTTTATTAATGAGCAAATTCATAAAAACGCCCAAGCCACTACTGTTTTGCTAGCATCTCTGTGCAGGGATGAATACAACAAGGTTAGCGGCTTGGACAATGCAAAGCAGATCTGGGACACCCTCAGGATATCTCATGAGGGAAACGATGCCACCATGATCACCAAAATGGAGTTGGTGGAAGGCGAACTAGGGAGATTTGCCATGATCAGGGGTGAAGAGCCAACACAAACCTACAACAAGCTTAAGACCCTGGTCAACAAGATTAGAAGCTATGGAAGCACAAGATGGACGGATCACAACGTCGTCCGACTCATGCTCAGGTCCTTTACAGTTATTGGCCCCCATCTTATGAACCTTATCCGTGAAAATCCCAGGTATACAAAGATGACGCCTGAGGAGATACTCGGAAAATTTGTAAGAGAGCGCATGATGGTTAAGGAGGCAAGGTATATAGATGACGCCTTAAACGGCCCTCTACCTGTCTACGAGCCGCAGCCCGTTGCACTCAAGGCAACTAGCAGCAAGGAGGCACTACCTAGCAATGTAGCTCAAGTGGAGGCTGCCGGCCTCAATAAAGATGAGATGGCACTTATCATCAAGCGCTTCAAGACCGCACTTAAAGGATGCAAGGAGTACCCCAACAAGAACAAAACAAAGGGGAAGCACTCCTGCTTCAAATGCGGTAAGAGTGGTCATTTTATTGCTCAATGTCCCGATAATGAAAATGACCAGGGACAAGAAAGACATGGGAAGAAGGAGAAGAAGAAAAGTTATAGGAAGGCGAAGGGCGAGGCTCATCTTGGAAAAGAATGGGATTCTGACTGCTCCTCATCCGACTCCGACGATGAGGGATTAGCGGCCTCGGCCTTCGACAAGTCTTCTCTCTTCCCCAACGAACGCCATACATGTCTTATGGCCAAGGAAAAGAAGGTACATGTTCGAGATACCCCCAAGTACACTACTTCTAGTGATGATGATTCTTCCGATGATGAAGTAGATTACTCTAGTTTATTCAAAGGTTTGGATAGAACTAAAGTAGATAAAATCAATGAGTTAATTGATGCTCTAAATGAAAAGGATAGACTTTTAGAAAAGCAAGAGGACATTCTATATGAAGAACATGATAAATTTGTTTGTGTTCAAAAATCTCTTGCTCTAGAAAGTAAAAGAAATGAAATATTATCCTCTGAATTGTCTGTTTGCCATGAAACTATATCTAGTTTAAAGAGTTCAAATGATGAATTAACTACTAAGCTAGAGGAAGTTAGTAAAATAAATTCATGTGTAGAGCATGTTAGTGTTTGTAATAGATGTAAGGACTTTGATGTTGATGCATGTAATGAACATCTTATTTCTATTACTAAGTTGAATGATGAAGTGGCAAGTCTTAATGCTCAACTTAAGACTTGCAAAAATGATTTTGATAAACTAAAGTTTGCTAGGGATGCCTACACTGTTGGTAGACATCCCTCAATTAAGGTGAAAAAGATACGAAGCGACAACGGGTCTGAGTTGAAGAATCTGCAAGTGGAGGAGTATCTTGAGGAAGAAGGCGTCAAGCACGAGTTCTCCGCTCCCTACACACCAGAGCAAAAACGTGTGGTAGAAAGGAAGAACAGGACGCTTATCGACATGGTGAGAACAATGCTTGGAGAATTCAAGACGCCCAAGTGGTTTTGGTCGGAAGCTGTGAACACAGCTTGCCACGCCATAAACTGGCTCTACCTACATCGCCTTTTCAAGAAGACCTCCTACGAACTCCTTACCGGTAACAAACCCAATGTCTCTTACTTTCGTGTATTTGGGAGCAAATGCTACATTTTGGTGAAGAAAGGTAGACATTCTAAATTTGCTCCCAAAGTCGTAGAAGGGTTTTTACTAGGGTATGACTCAAATACAAAGGCGTATAGGGTCTTCAACAAATCATCGGGTTTGGTTGAAGTCTCTAGCGACGTTGTATTTGATGAGACTAATGGCTCTCCAAGAGAGCAAGTTGATCTTGATGACATAGATGAAGATGATGTTCCGACGGTCGTAATGCGCATGTTGGGGACTTGTTCTCAAATGCTATGAATCAAGAACAAGGCAACACAAAAGATGTTAAATATCAAATGCCCTTCGTCCGCTGAAGCATCATCCCCTCAAGGGTTGAATGAACTTCGGACGAAGGCCTCAAACATAATACTACGAAGGTAACAAAGATAATATAAAGCGATGTAAAATGTAGAACATTAAAGATAAATATGCTGGAGATAAATGGCATCATTCACATATTTTATTATATGAATCTAAAATGTTTGAATACAATGTTTAAGGTATGTTTATACCTTCACCTTGACAAGTAATAATTCCCGAGTGATGCACTTGCAATTACAGGAATGCGTGAACAGTAAAGGAATACTGTTCACTATTTATAGGCACAGGACACATCCTGTGAGGAATTACAATCATGCCCTTCATAAAAGTTTACAACAATGACTCAGACCCCTGCAGGCTAAAAGGTCATTCTATCTTTAAGTCGGTTCGACCCTTCATCTTCGGGTATGTTATAATCCCGAAGCTTCATGAATGATACCTTCGTCGTCACGTACGAGCAGCTTCAGCCGCAGCTGTTTCTTTCTGCAGGACCTTCGGCGATGAAGCATGGTCCCAACAGTAGCCCCTTCGCGGTGATAGATCATTTTTCGTAACGAGCTTGATCCGTGAAAAAAGTCTCTTAGGCTTCAGGAAGCCGAAGGTCCGAAAAACACCTTCCCTGAGCTCGTTGTCGAGAAACGATACAGTTTTCGAGCGCGTAGCGATTCCACCATGCGGGTTCACTATTCTGGTTTTTGCGGCCCACCGTTCAGCGGGTGCGAGCAACTGTTTGCTTGGTGTAAAAATCCTGACGATTCACCTTCTTTCCTGCAACACTATATAAACAGACGGGTAGGTGTGAAGTTACCACAGCATTCATTGCTATTGCATTGTTTTGCTGCCAAAATTTTTAACCATAGCCGAAGCTTGACTTTCGCATTCGAACGAAGCTCTAGTTTAGCGTCTGCTTCGTCAGAAGAAGGGCTTTGGGAGAAAGGTTATTAATTTCCGAGCAATTTTCAAGATATTCAAAATCAAATGGCCAGAGTGCGCTCTACTGCTAGGGCTGAGCGCGAAGGAGATGAAGACGAAAGCTGCGGAAACTATCCCTATTTCGGAAGCAATGAGGCGAAGTGGGTTGGTGACATCGGAGAACACCCCTGCTGCCGAAGCAGAACAAGCAGATATTGAAGAGACTGATTTTGAAGATGATCACAATATCGCAATACCAAGCAAGCCTAGCCACCTGGACTTCGGAAAGTCAACCATCTCCAAGGCTGATTTTCTGAAGATGGTAAAGTCAGGCTACTTTAGCGAAGATGAGAAAAAGATGATTCGCTTCGGTGGAGAAGAAACTACTCCGAAGCCACAGAAAGATGAAATAGTGATTTTCAAGAGTTTCCTCAAAGCTGGTTTGAGATTTCCTTTAAATAGGATGATTGCCGATGTGCTAAAGAAGTTTGGTATCTATTTTCATCAACTAACTCCTAATACTATTGTTAGGCTTAGTGTTTATATTTGGGCTCTCCGAAGCCAGGGGGTGGAGCCATTTGCCGAAGGTTTCTGTCGGGTACACGAGCTACATTATCAAACTAAGGCCAGAAAGGATGGGTTACATGAAAATTTTGGTTGTTATAATTTTGCCTATCGGAAGACTACAAAATTTCCTGTGATCAGCTACCGAAGCAAGTGGCCGGCAGGCTGGAAATCGGAATGGTTCTACGTCAAAGTTGACGATGACAAGGAGAAGCTAGTACAGAGTCCGCTTGAACTGATCTTCGGAGAGACCAGACCCCACTGCAATATGACACCAGAAGGTCCCACTCAAATCGCGTTGGCTGAATTCAGGACTATTGCTGAGCACATTGGCACTAGAGATCTTGTGCAGGAATTTCTGTCGTTCAAAATATTTCCAACTATGAAGGAATGGGCTATGCCGAAGCTCGAAAAAGAGAAGAAAGAGGGGGAACTTGTCCGCCTGCCCTACCACTACAGGTTCAAGAAATATTTTAAAGAACCCTGCCAAGAATGGCTCGAAACAATCGAAGTAATGAGTACTGAAATTCTTGGGAATTATTCTAAAAAAGAAGATCAATTGATGACAGCAGCCTTCGACACCCGGCCGAAACGAAGGCTAAACAGAGTGCTTGATGCTATAGGCTTTGAATACCCTGACTACGAGCGACTAGACAAGGGTGCCAAAGGGCAGAAAAGAAAACAAGTGGCTAGCACTTTAATTAAAGACGACGAAGATCAACCAAAAAAGAAGAAAGAAAAGCTTGAACCGAAAGTAGTTGCTCCAAGAAAGAGAAAAGCTGTATCTCCGAAGTCTGCGTCTCCAGAACCAGAGAGATTGGTCCGAGATGAGGAAGTGTCTGTGACACCTTCTGCTGCCGAAGTAGAAGAAATTTTGAAGGTAATGACTGAATCTTTGCCTGTCAAGCTAAGTCCGCTGGCACCGGAACTGACAAAGTTTTTTCAGAAGGGCGAAAAAACTTCGGCAGCAAAAAGTTCTGCGAAGCCGAAAAAACGGAGAATCATTCAAGTGACAGATGTGATCCATCAGACGCGGCCACCGGTGACGGTGTCAAAAATTGTCTTTGCCGAGACTGCCGCAGCCGAAGACGCCGCAGCCGAAACTACCGGAGTGGAGACCACTGAAGCTGAAACCGGCGAAGCCGAAGATACCGGGGCCGAAGCCGAAGCTACCGAGGCCGAAGCCGGGACCACTGAAGAGTCGAACCTGGAAACCACACTTGAGGTTATTGACAATATACTCCTGAAAATGGCTGAAGAAGAAGCTGTTATGGCTGCGGTGAACACGGCAACTGAAAAGGGGAAAAAAGCAGATTGATGAAATTTCGGAAGAAGGAGATTTTAACTTTCAAGATTTGCTTGGACAAGAGTTAATAGACGCCGAAAAAGAAGAGTTGAAAAAATATGCCATATCTTGCGGATATAAATCAGGGGCTATGCTATTTGGTGGGGTCAACGAAGGGAAGCTAAGATGCCTTCGGAACCGCACCGAGGCCAAAATTGTTAGAACCCTCTCCAAAAGCGTTGGCTTGCCGAAGATAGAAGCAGACCTCTGCAGGTACCAGCGACATCATGTCGCTGGCAGCCTGCTCTACGCGAATTTTAAGGTAAAAATATTATTATTATTTTATTATTGTTATTTTTTATGTCTTTCTCTGACGAAGGTTGTTTTGGCAGAGTATATTATTAAGTAAAGTGCTGAAAATGCAACAAGATCTTGAAGAGGAGAAGAACAAAGCTATCATCAAAGATTTAGAAGAAAAAGTTGAAAACTACGAAGCTGTTCTGAAGAAGAAAGACTTCGCCATTAAAGATCTTGAAATTATGGCTAAAGAACACGAAAGTGCTTTAGAAAAGAAAGACTTTATTATTCAGTCTATGGAAGGCTCCTTGGCCGAAGTCCAAGCGGAAAATGACAGTTTAAAGAATGAATTACTCGAAAAGTCAGAAAAATATGAGCAAGAAAAGGAGAAGCTTGAAGCATGTCTCAAGATTGAGGTCGAGAAAAATTCAAATTTGCAAAAATCATTGAAGGATCTCCAAGAGAAATGTCTAAATTTCGGCAGCCGATGCGTGCAGCGGCTGAAGGACGTATTTCACTCTATCGGAGCCAGCTCTGAAAAATTTTCACCTTCACCCGAAAACCTGCCCAGCACCTTGGAACATATTGAAGGCGAGGTTGATGCTCTTGACGAAGTTATTGGTGGGCATGCCGATTTCTGTGCCCTGGTAGCTTCTCGAGGCACAGCTGCCGCTTTTCTGAAGGCCGGTTGTACTCATGGGAAAATTGTGAATAGGCCAAACTTTAGCTTGTCAGCAGCAGATTTGATTGATATCCCGAGCCTAGCCCGAAGCATTAGAAATAGATTTATGACCCAAATTTGGGTAAATGGCGGGCGAAGGATGGCTGGTGACGAAGCTCGAAGTCACCTTAAGCCGGTAAGAAACTTATATTTGTTACTTTTACCTTCTCCTTGAAATTTGCACCTTTCTTATTCTGCTCCTTAATATGTGCAGGATGACGAAGCTGAAGTATGACGAAACTGAAGCTCGATAGTTGCTAAAATAGACTTTCCTACAAAAAATTCTGAAAGGATCTTTGTAATATCATTATGGAAAAAACTTATGTAAATTTGTACATACCTTGTAATATATTATGTCTCCTTTATCCATGTACAATCTGCTTTGCTGTGGACTTCTCTTTTTTGAGCCGAAGGCGAAAAACACCTTCCCTTCTTTTCGTACACAACGAAGCATGAAAACTTCCTCTTTCTACGAAGTTTTTCCTTATTGCCGAAGCATCGGTCTTTTTTTTTGTGGTATGATGATGATTCTATATGTCTAAATGAATGTTTATGAGTGCAAATGACATGATGTAATGTATCGTGCAGATGAATATCGGGACACATATTCAAAAACCATAATCATAGACCTTCATCCCCTTGGGAATGATTCAAATCTTTCTGCCGTTTACTTTTCGGCTTCACCGTTTACTTTTCGGTGTATCAGCGTTGACTTTTCGCTGTAAGCCTCCCTTAGGAGCTTCTTCGCCTTTTACTTTCAGTGGAATCAGCGTTGACTTTTCGCTGTAAGCGTCCCTTAGGAGCTTCTTCGCCTTCTACTTTCGGCGGAATCAGCGTTGACTTTTCGCTTTAAGCTCTGCATTCCCTTAGGAATGACTTTTGAGCTTCTCCCTGTTTTCTTTTCTTTTTCCTTTGCATTTACATTTACATTTTTGGGGGATATCATTCTTATAGAATTGAAATAAGGAAAATTACATGTTGTGGCCCCATTAAAAACCTTTCTCCCCCTTTGGAAAGGAAAAGGGTGCCACAAAAAAGAATAGAAAAATTACATCAAGCTAAACATAATATCGTCGAAGCTCATCCGCATTCCATGATCTAGGGATGTCGTTGCCGTCCATATCCTTTAATCTGTAGGAACCAGGTCTTGACGAAGATACTACCAAAAAAGGGCCTTCCCACTTCAGCTGTAGTTTGCCTGCTGTGTCTGGGTTGGCCACTCTTCGAAGCACCAAATGTCCTGGCTTAATGTTCTTCAACCGAACCTTTCTATCACGCCATTTTATTATTTCGGCTTGGTATTTATTGATGTTTTCCACAGCCTGAAGCCTGATCCCCTCTATAGCATCTTTTTCCACAGAGCAGTCAGCTTCATCTTCGCCTTTTGCCGAAGCTATTGTTCTTATTGATCCTGCTTTGGCTTCTTCTAGGGTTATTGCTTCGTCACCAAACAATAGTTTGAATGGTGTAAAGCCTGTTGATCTTGACGCTGTTGTGTTATGGCTCCACACCACTTTGATTAATTCTTCTGGCGACTTTCCCCTAGGCTGATTGAAGATTGACTTCATTATTCCTGTCATTATGATCCCATTAGCTCTTTCGACTAGTCCATTTGATTCTGGATGTTGAACTGACGCAAAATGGATCTTCGTGCCAATTTGGTCACAAAACTCTTTAAAAGCTTCGGAGTCAAACTGCGTTCCATTGTCCACAGTAATGGCCTTCGGCACTCTGAAGCGACAAACAATGTTTTGCCAGAAAAACTTTTGGACAATGACCGAAGTTATTGTGGCTAAAGGCTTTGCCTCAATCCATTTAGAAAAATATTCCACTGCCACTACAACATATCTTAAATTTCCTTGTGCTGGTGGTAGCGGACCTAACAAATCAAGGCCCCACCTTTGCAACGGCCAAGTGGGTTGTATTAACTGAGTTAGAGACGAAGGTTGTTTTTGATCTCTTGCACATTTCTGACAACCTTCGCACTTTTGCACTAGCTCTGCTGCATCCGAAGCTGCTTTTGGCCAATAAAATCCTTGGCGAAAAACTTTTCCCAACAAAGGCCTAGATCCAATATGAGATCCACACAGGCCTGCATGTATTTCCTTCATCAATTCTATGCCTTCGGCTCTGGATAAACACTTGAGCAACGGGGAACAAACCCCACGCTTGTATAATTCCCCTTCTATAATGACATATGGTCGAGCTCTTGCTTCTATCCTCCTATTATAAGCTTCGTCATCTGAAAGAAAATTACCCTGAAGTAAAGAGATGATTTCAGTTCTCCAATCTTCACTATAGACAGGGGATATGTTGAGGACCGCTCTTTCAAGAAGCTCGATCGAAGGTGCTTTTATTGTTTCGAAAAATACTTCCAAAGCTAAAGGTAGCCCCTGTGCTACTGACTTGGCTAATAGATCAGCATATTCATTTTCTCCACGAGGAATGTTTTTAACAGAGAATCCTTCAAAGGAAGCCTCAATCCTTCGGACTGTATCTAAATATTTTTCAAGCTTCGGATCTCTTGCCTTATAGCTCTTGTCAATATGACCAGAAATAACTTGGGAATCAGTTTTAAGAATGGCCCTTCTGATTCCCATTGCCTTTAACTTCTGAAGACCCAAGAGCAGAGCTTCGTACTCAGCAATATTGTTTGTGCAACTGAAATCAAGTCTTGCCGCATAACAAGTTTTAACTTTGGAAGGTGAAACCAACACAGCAGCTGCTCCTGCTCCGAAGGTTCCCCAAGACCCATCGCAAAACACTGTCCATGCTTCGGCATCTTTATTCGTTTCTTCCTCCTGAGCCCCTGGTGTCCAGTCAGCAATGAAGTCTGCCAACACTTGGGACTGAATCGAAGATCTATGCACATAATCAATGCAAAATTCATTGACCTCTGCAGCCCATTTTCCAATCCTTCTAGTAGCTTCTCGGTTTCTCATAATATCCTTCAACGGTTGTGAAGAAGGAACAATTATATTATAAGCTTGAAAATAATGTCGAAGCTTCCTGGAGGCCATCAAAACAGCATACAGTACCTTCTCCAATTCTATATAATTTTTCTTTGATAAACTAAGAACTTCGGATACAAAGTATATTGGGGCCTGCTTTTTGACTTGGCCTTCAAGCTTCTCCTGAACAAGTGCTGCACTTACCGCTGAGTGCGAAGCTGCCACATATAATAACAAAGGAGCCCCTGGCGTTGGTGGAGTTAGTGTTGTTAGATCTATCAAAGATTGCTTCAGCTCTTTGAAGGCTTTCTGCTGGACTGGTCCCCATTGAAAAACTTCGGCTGACTTCAGCACTTCGAAAAATGGCAAATTTCTCTCTGCTGATCTAGATATGAATCTGTTGAGAGATGCCAGTCTTCCTGTCAATCTTTGAGCCCCCTTCTTTGTACTTGGTGGTTCCATTCGAAGGATAGCTTCGATTTTGTTTGGATTAGCCTCAATTCCTTTTGTTGAAACTAGACAACCAAGAAATTTCCCCTTCTTCACTCCGAAGACACATTTTTCTGGATTCAGCTTTAAACCAACCTGTCTAAAATTAGCGAAGGTCTCCTGCAGATCAGCAATGTGATTATCTTGCTTTGCGCTTTTCACAATGATATCATCAACATAAGTTAGCACATTCCTGCCTATCTGAGAATGGAGAACCTTCGCTGTCATTCTATTGAAGCTTCCTCCAGCATTTTTAAGCCCTTCAGGCATCTGAAGGTAACAATATGTTCCACTAGGGGTTATGAAGCTGGTCTTCGGCTCATCCTCCTTCTTCATCCAGATTTGATGATAGCCTGAATAACAATCCAACAGACTCATGAGCTCTGATGAAGCTGCTGCATCAACTAAGGAATCTATCCTAGGCAATGGAAACTCGTCCTTCGGACAGGCCTTATTGAGATCAGTAAAGTCGATACACATCCTCCATTTACCATTGGCCTTCTTTACCATAACAGTGTTAGCCAGCCATTCTGGATACTTTACCTCTCTGATAACTCCGGCACTGAGGAGTCTTTTCACTTCATTCCGAGCACCTTCAGCCTTGTCATCAGACATCTTCCGAAGCCTCTGCTTCCTGGGTCTGAATGATGGATCAACATTAAGCGAGTGTTCAATAACATCCCTGTTAACTCCGCAAAGATCATTAGCTGACCAAGCAAAGACATCTTTGTTGTTGAACAAAAACCTTATCAAGGTTTTCTCCTGTTCTTCGGACAATTGAGATCCCAATAGTACCTTCTGCTCTGCTATATCCTCACATAAGAGCATGGGCTTCGGCTGATCAGCCGAAGCAGCTTTTTCCCTTCTGAACTTGTACTGCTCACAAGCTTCAGCTCCATCTATGTTATGGATTGCTTTTGAATCTGTCCAATTTCCTTCGGCCCTTCTGGCAGCTTCTTGACTTCCATGAATAGCAATGGACCCTTGGTCCGAAGGTATCTTCATGCAAAGGTAAGCTGGATGAAGAATTGCTTCGAAGGCATTGAGAGTACCATGACCAATGATAGCATTGTAAGGATACTCCATGTCAACAATGTCAAACACAATTTGCTCAGTACTTGTGTTGTTGACAAATCTAAAGGTTACTGGCATGGTAATCTTCCCAAGTGCTACAATTTGCCGCCCTCTGAAGCCACAAAGAGGGTGCGTAGCATCATGGATCTTGTCTTCGGGCTCTTGCATTTGTCTAAAAGCCTTAGCAAATATGATATCTGCTGCACTGCCTGTATCAACCAAAACATTATGGACCAAAAATCCTTTGATCACACAAGAGATAACCATAGCATCGTTGTGTGGGTAGTCCTTGAGTTGAAGATCTTCTTGAGAGAAGGTAATTGGAATGTGAGACCATCTTGACTTGATGAAGGGTCCTTGCACCCCGACATGTTGTACCCTTCTCTGTGCCTCCTTCTTCTGCTTCTTGTTAGCTGGCTCTAAGCATGAACCGCCTGTTATGGGGAGTACCAGCTTCAGAGCCGAAGCAGCTCCAGCTTGATCGTTGAACGAAGCCATTAGCTCAAAAAAAAGTGGAAGCGAGCCCCACGGTGGGCGCCAATGTTGGGGACTTGTTCTCAAATGCTATGAATCAAGAACAAGGCAACACAAAAGATGTTAAATATCAAATGCCCTTCGTCCGCTGAAGCATCATCCCCTCAAGGGTTTAATGAACTTCAGACGAAGGCCTCAAACATAATACTACGAAGGTAACAAAGATAATATAAAGCGATGTAAAATGTAGAACATTAAAGATAAATATGCTGGAGATAAATGGCATCATTGACATATTTTATTATATGAATCTAAAATGTTTGAATACAATGTTTAAGGTATGTTTATACCTTCGCCTTGACAAGTAATAATTCTCGAGTGATGCACTTGCAATTACAGGAATGCATGAACAGTAAAGGAATATTGTTCACTATTTATAGGCACAGGACACAGCCTGTGAGGAATTACAATCATGCCCTTCATAAAAGTTTACAACAATGACTCAGACCCCTGCAGGCTAAAAGGTCATTCTATCTTTAAGTCGGTTCGACCCTTCATCTTCGGATATGTTATAATCCCGAAGCTTCATGAATGATACCTTCGTCGTCACGTACGAGCAGCTTCAGCCGCAGCTGTTTCTTTCTGCAGGACCTTCGGCGACGAAGCATGGTCCTAACAGCGCACTATGGCGATAGGTGATGTGCGACCACCGGAACAACAAGAGCAAGATCAGCCATCTTCCTCAACAATGGTGCATCCCCCAACTCAAGATGATGGACAGGTTCCTCAAGAAGAGGCGTGTGATCAAGGGGGAGCACAAGAAGAAAAAGTTATGGAGGAAGAAGCACCACTAGCCCCTCCAACTCAAGTCCGAGCGATGATCCAAAGAAATCACCCTGTCGATCAGATTCTGGGTGACATAAGCAAGGGAGTAACAACTCGGTCACGTTTAGCTAATTTTTGTGAGCATTACTCGTTTGTCTCCTCTATTGAGCCTTTCAGGGTAAAAGAGGCCTTGCAGGATCCGGACTGGGTGTTGGCCATGCAGGAAGAGCTCAACAACTTCAAGAGCAATGAAGTTTGGAGCCTGGTGCCACGTCCAAAGCAAAATGTTGTGGGAACCAAGTGGGTGTTCCACAACAAGCAAGACGAGCATGGGGTGGTGACAAGAAACAAGGCTCGACTTGTGGCAAAAGGTTATGCCCAAGTCGCAGGTTTGGATTTCGAGGAGACTTTTGCTCCTGTGGCTAGGCTAGAGTCTATTCGAATACTATTAGCCTATGTCGCTCACCACTCTTTCAGGTTGTTTCAAATGGATGTGAAGAGCGCTTTTCTCAACAGGCCAATCAAGGAGGAGGTATACGTGGAACAACCCCCTGTCTTTGAGGATGACAGGTATCCTGACCATGTATTTAAGCTCTCTAAGGCACTCTATGAACTTAAGCAAGCCCCAAGAGCATGGTATGAATGCCTTAGGGATTTCTTAATATCTAATGCTTTCAAGGTTAGGAAAGCCGATCCCACTCTTTTCACAAAGACTTGTGATGGAGATCTTTTTGTGTGCCAAATTTATGTCCATGACATAATATTTGGTTCTACTAATCAAAAGTCTTGTGAGGAGTTTAGCAGGGTGATGACACAAAAGTTTGAGATGTCGATGATGAGCGAG
Organism: Zea luxurians; assembly: GCA_029449295.1. Classification (NCBI taxonomy): domain Eukaryota; kingdom Viridiplantae; phylum Streptophyta; class Magnoliopsida; order Poales; family Poaceae; genus Zea; species Zea luxurians. Next base: position 239,479 of record JAOPSE010000609.1, on the reverse strand, counting down.
TTGACCTACATTCTTGAATTCCAAGTGAAGCAACTCAAGGACGGCACCTTCATCTCCCAAACGAAGTACACTCAAGATCTTCTCAAGCGGTTTGGGATGAAGGACGCCAAGCCCACGAAGACACCAATGGGAACCGCCGGACATGTTGACCTCAACAAAGGAGGTAAGTCCGTTGATCAAAAGGCATGCCGGTCCATGATAGGTTCACTGCTTTATTTATGTGCTAGCAGATCGGACATTATGCTAAGTGTATGCATGTGTGCTAGATATCAATCCGACCCCAGGGAATGTCACCTTGTGGCCATTAAGTGAATTCTTAGATATTTAGTTGCTACGCCTTGCTTCGGGATCTAGTATCCAAAGGGGTCTACCTTTGACTTAATTGGATACGCATACTCCGATTATGCTGGGTGCAAGGTAGATAGGAAGAGTACATAAGAGACGTGCCAATTCCTAGGAAGGTCCCTGGTGTCCTGGAGTTCTAAGAAACAAACATCCGTTGCCCTATCCACCGCTAAGGCCGAGTATGTTGCCGCAGGACAGTGTTGCGCACAATTACTTTGGATGAGGAAAACCCTCCAGGACTTTGGCTACAATCTGAGCAAAGTCCCACTCCTATGTGACAATGAGAGTGCAATCCGCATGGCGGATAATCCTATTGAACACAGCCGCACTAAGCACATAGACATCCGGCATCACTTTCTGAGAGACCACCAACAAAAGGGAGATATCGAGGTATACCACATTAGCACCGAGAACTAGCTAGCCAATATATTTACCAAGTCGTTGGATGAGAAAACCTTTTGCAGGCTGCGTAGTGAGTTAGATGTCTTAGATTCGTGTAACTTGGATTGATCTATAGCATACATGTGTTCTATGCCTTTGATCATGTTACTTTATGCATTTATGAGATTTGTTGCTTATTTATGGTGCTCAAGTTGTGCAAGGGATCCCCGGACCTCACAAGTCCATATGTGAATGATGCACATATTTAGGGGAGATTTGCTACAACTTGACCCTTTGAGACTAATCTGTTTGTTTGACTATACTTAGTGTAGTCTCAAATGTGCATTGAAAGGGAAAGGTGAATTTGGACGATGCAAAGATTTCCACTGCACTCCGGTATTAGTGTACTCACTTCCAAGTTCACACTTATGCTCTTATTGCCTTTTGCTCTTAATTGACATTTTTGGTGAGGCAATGGGGTTAAAGGGCCAAGAATGATCCCGTTTTGGTGCTTCATGCCAAATGGGGAGAAATTAAGGCCAAAAGCAAATGGATCAGCTACCACCACTGAATTTTGAAAACAATATAGTTAGAACATTTGATTTGACCAAAATACTCTTATTGCAAAATTTAGTCTCTTGTGGGGGAGAATTTTTTATCATGGGAAAAGGGGGAGTTTTTGGCACTTGATCAATTTCACTCTTGGATTATCTCTCTTTGTACCCAAACAAGTGAGTTTGACTTAGAGATAGGAAAATGAATTTGATATGCAAAAACAAACCAAGTGGTGGCAAAAAATGATCCAAATATGCCAAATTATAGTAAAAACAATTTGGTCCTCATTTGCGTTGATGTTGCACTTATTTTGGTTGAAAAGGGGGAGATTGCAAGGGAAATGTGCCTTTGTGTAATTTCTATAATGTTTTGGTGATTAAGTGCCCAACACATTTAACTAAGTGCCCATGTGCTAAACAAAGTGAGAAGTGCAAATCAAGGAAAAAGGTACGTTTCAAGACTTTGTACATTGTTTTGAGTACTAACATATTTTGTCTAAGTGCTAGAAATAGGGAAGAAAGAATTGGAAAAAGACTTGGCTCTATGCAGCCAACTCCAGCTCGGCTTGGCACACCGGACTGTCCGGTGGTGCACCGGACAGTGCGCCAGGCTGGTCCGCGTGAAAAGACCACTCTCGGGACTTGACGGCGGCGTACGGCTATAATTCACCAGACTGTCCGGTGATGCACCGGACTGTCCGGTGAGTCGTTCGCGGCGAACTCGTTGCCCTCGGGAAACAGAAAAGACGACATGGTTATAATTCACCAGACTGTCTGGTGAGACAACGGTCGCCAGCGCAACGGTCGGCCGCGCAATCCGCGGGTGTCGCGTGGCCCGCAGCAACAGTCGGTTGGGCACATCGGACTGTCCGGTGTGCACCGGACTGTGTCCAGTGCGCCAACCGATCCCGAGTACCAACGGTCGGATGCGCCAGAAAAGGAAGGAGATCGCGCACCAGAGAGCTACAGGGACTATCCGGTGGTGCACCAGACTGTCCGGTGCACCACCCGACAGAAGGCAAGTTTGGCCTTCCAAGTTGGCCTCCAACGGCTCCTAGCTGCCTTGGGGCTATAAAAGGGACCCCTAGGCGCATGGAGGAGTCACCCAAGCATTCACTAAGCATGCTAAGACTCCAAGACTCCATCTTCACGCATTTGATTCTTTGTGTTGGCGTTTTGTGCTCCATTTGAGTTGTGAACTTCGTGTGTTGCATTTCGAGCTTAAGTCGTGTCTTGTGTGCGTGGTTGTGCTGTGTATTTGAGTCTTGTGTGTGTTGCTCTTCCCAACCTTACTCTTGTGCGTTCTTTGAAATCAATCTTGTAAGGGCGAGAGGCTCCAACTTGTGGAGATTCCTCGCAGACGGGAAGAATACTATAAGCAAGAAAGCCGTGGTATTCAAGTTGATCATTAGATCACTTGAAAGGGGTTGAGTGCAACCCTCGTCCATTGGGACGCCACAACGTGAAAGTAGGCAAGTGTTACTTGGCCGAACCACGGGATAAAATCGCGTGTCTCTTGTGTTGCTCCTCTCTGTGATTATTTATGTTCGCAAGAGCTCGCTTCAAGCTACTTAGTCGTACTAACAATTATAACTAAGTTTTGTGGCTATTAGTGTTTGATTTTTACAAGATCACCTATTCACCCCCCCTCTAGGTGCTCTCAAAAGCACCGTCCGACCGCCTCTTCCTCTCTCCCTGGTGACCTCTCCTCTCCCCTCCCTCTCTCTATAAAATCCAGCCGAGCTCCTCTCTCCCTCCTCCCTACCCGAGCTTGCCCCCTTCTCTCTCTCACTCTCCTCGCCGTTGGAGCCACCGCCGCCGTCGCCGGAGTTTGCCACGCTGGAGCCGGAGCTTCGTGGACCGCTGTCGTGCCCTGCTCGCTAGAGCTACGCCACCCGCCGTACCGAACCTTCGCCTAGACACACGCCCAACACGTCCGCCGTTTGTCGCGAGGTTGAAGACAACCCAAAATAATTTTGTGTATTTTCAAAATTACTTTTTGATTCAGTTTGTGAATTTTATAATTATTGTATTGTAATATGAGCATGTTGTGATTCGGAATTCATGCGTATGTGCGCTATGGATTTTTGGTAGATGTATGCGATAAATTAGTGCACCGTGATTATTCATGTTATTTGTTGCGATGACTTTTAGAAAGTTGGATTAGAGAGAAGTATGACAAAAATGGATAGATACATGATGGTGATAAAACACTAGATAGGTAATTTTATAGTTAATTTTGTTCACAACGAATTTTGGAAATTATTTAGAAGGTTATAATCATAAGTTCGTTTTAATAGATAATAGAAAGTTTTCTTAACATGGAATTAGTAAAATGGTATAGAATTCATGGCAATATAAATATGATAGGTTAATAGATGATTTATCTCCGATTATTTTTGGTACTTTCTTTTGGAATGAAAGGAGAGAATACCACTAGTCGTAATGAAAATGGATTTTTACTAGCCAAAATAAATGTGTTCATGATTATAGCACTTAAATTCTTAAGATTAGTAAAACACTTGTTTTTGTCATAATAACCATGTTTATGTTATTAAAAGTCCAATTGGTGATTTATATTGATTCTTAGAATATTAATGTTAGTAGAATCATGAATAAACTATTTTAGCTATATGCATAAGTTCTGTTTAGAAATAAAAGAAATAAAATCTATTAGTCTATTTATTAGTAATAAAGAAAATAATTAGCCTTTATTTTCGTAAAGAATGTTAATACATATTGATACTAGTTAAAACTATTATTATAGACACCTACTCATAATTTCATCATTAATGACTCGCAATAATAGTCACAAATGAATTAATAAGTATTTACGCTTTAAGACGTATTTACGAGTGTGATAAGTGTGATGTATGAATGTGAATGTAATGGTGAATGATTACCCATGTACTGGTGTATGTTTATTTATTTGGGTATGTATTCTTTTGTATGTGCGCTACGCAAATCGATGCTAGAAGTGGACTGTGAGTTAGACGAGCCTAACACGTTCGAGGACGACCCACAGGAAACTTTTGAGCAAGGCAAGTGGATTCTCCCTCTGCATATTCTATTTGCACCCAATTAATGCATATAATAATGTTTACTTTTACCTAATTAAGGATTTTCTAGATTTACCAACTGTATTCCTTGATTACCCTGGGAAAATACTATGCTTTGCAAAATTTGTGCTACCGCTCAACTTGATAATTTTGATGTCACTCATTATTTGACATTAATGTTCCGAAAATGAAATTGGCATTATGGTGTTAACCCGATGGTTAAACAAGATTATTCCCTATTAATTGGAACATGGAGTGACCACCCAGGATAACAGTGCAACCACGAGTGCTATCATGGCTCTGGCTTTGGTAATTAGCTTTATATGCTTAGTACCTAGCAACCTTACCTGAAATATGGGCAAGAGGGGGAGCGGCAGTGGTGGCAGCTCACGTTAACATGGGGACGTATTCTTGGCTAAGGTACCTCGCCTAGATCGATGGCCTCCACACCGACTTGGAAACCTAAGCGGGTTGCTTTGTATTAAGTGTATTTTGTGAAAGCCTCATAATGGATCCCTAGCCATTCACCTCGGTAGTGTTTACGGGTCCGATCAACCCAGGCTAGATGGGATACATGGCTTGTGGGTAAAGTTGTACCACCTCTGTAGAGTGTAAAACTGATATGTCAGCCGTGCTCACGGTTAAGAGCAACCTGGACCCTCACATGATAATGGAACTTAAAGATGGGCAATAAATCGAGATCTGATGATCTACCAATGGTTTGCTTAAGTGGTTTCACTTAAGTGTTTTTGATATACTCTTATACCTTTGTTTAAATGGGATACTTGGCATACACCCTTATTAGTAAGACAGGTGTTGTTAATAAAATATTGACCAACTAAAATGCTTACTGTTCAACCTTAGCCTTACCTTATTAAACTTGCATTAATTTTCCCCCACTTGCTGAGCCTCGACCATAAGTGAGCTCACCCTTGCTAATATTTTGATTAGAGGGTGATGAAGAAGACTTCGATGGAGATTTCGACGATGAGTTTTAAGTCTAACGATGCGCCGGTCACCTTCCTGTGGAAGAGTGCCCATATTTAATTCCACCCTACTTTGATGTTGATACTTGTTAAAAATACAATGATTCAGATGATGTAATAAAGTACTCTACTCTCTTTACTCCTTTATTGCATTGTATTTTGATATATTACACTTGTGACATCAACATATGTGTGGAAATGGATCTTGGCACACATACGCTATGCATTCGATTTTGCCCCCAAAACCGGGTGTGACACATAGATCCCGGCTGATAGCCGCAAGATATTCCATATTCTTTTAGCTCTTCTTTATCTGCCTCAGACAATTCCTGACCACCCAGGTGCCGAAGGTCAAAACCTTTTCCTCCCAAAAAACTATCAACAACTTTTTCCCTTTGTCAGGCACTGCGACCATATTTTCCTCTGCAGTCACAACTGTCTCTTCTACGACCATGTCTGATATGAGCTTGTCAATTCCTGACATTGTGGCTGCAAGTTTTGCAGCTTCGGCAGCAGCTTTGGCTTCAGCACTTGCAGCAGTCACCGTTTTGGACGCCGAAGCTGAAGGCGGTGTTCGCTCAATAGCTTGCATCATGTTGAAAATTCTTCGTCTCTTTTGACCCTCAGCGTTCTCCTCTGCGGCCGAAGGCTGATCTTTCTTCTGTAAAAATTTTGTCAGTTCCGGTCCTAGAGGACTTAGCAGCTTGACGGGCAAGGAACCAATCATTACCTTTAAAATTTCTGCTACTTTGGCAGCAGAGGGCGTTGAAGGAGCTTCTTCTCCTATTTCATTCACCTTCGGCTCAGCAGAGGGAGTCATGTCAAGCTTCCGCTTTTTGGAGATTGCCGCTTTCGGCTCAGGAGCTGATTTTGCCTTCTTCAAAATATTTTCATCCTCCTTTACTAGCCTGGCAGCTTGCCTATTTAGGATACTGACAATCCTTTTCCTTCTAGTGCTGACTTCGGTCGCTACCACTCTGAATTCTACTTCGGCTACCTGGCATGGCGAGCCAAGCTACATGTGGCACAGAGGCCTTGTCATTCCGAAGCTCAATTTCAATGGACTCATGACCATAGTCATCAGCTTCTCCTTTTTTCGTCTGCCTTTATGTAAAACCATTCACTCTTCTAGCTAGTCGGCCACTTAGTACGATAGCTGAGAACCAGGGCCTTCATATCCTTCCGATACGCGAAGTTGTAGTAGCCGAAGTTATCATGAAGACCATCTGCTCTAGCCTTCATTTGGTAGTGCAGCTCGTGCACCCGGCAGAAAGCTTTGGCATTAGGACTCATACCCTGGCTTCGGAGGGCCCATATGTAGACACTAAGTCTAACGATTGCGTTGGGTGTTAGCTGGTGAAAGTATATCTCAAAATTTTTCAAAACTTCTCCAATCATCTCATTCAGTGGGAAACGAAGTCCTGCCCTGAAGAAGCTTTTAAAAACAACAACTTCATCGTCTTTTGGATCTAGAATCACCTCTTCCTCAGCAAATCGGACAAGTTTGCTCTCGGCCTCCCCAAAGTAGCCCGATTTCTTCATTATAACCATGTCGTCTGCTGTCATAGTAGATTTACTAAATTCAATGTGACTGGGTTTTGCTGGGCTCAGAATAGTGTAATCCTCTTCTTCTTCATTCTCACTCCCTCCTTCAACTGCGATTTGTTCAGCTTCAGCAGTCGAGGTACCTTCGGCAACAAGCCCCTCTGGCACAACAAGACCCGATTGCCTCATCACTTCTGATATTGGTGCCGTCTCAGCTACTTCAGCCTCGTCTACCTCACGAGACACTCTAGCAGTGGATCGTACTCTGGCCATTTCAATGTTTACACTTTTTTGAAAGGAAGTTAATCTCAAATGCCGAAGCGTTTGCTCAAAAATGCAATCCAGAAAGCTTTGGCTATGGTCAAATTTTTTAACAGCGTAATAGTGCGATGGCAATGAATGTTATGGTAACTCCTCACCAACCCATCTGTTTATATAGTGCTGTAGGGGGAGAAGGCAAACCGCCATACCGCTCGCACTGGCTGAGTGGTGGACCGTCCGGCATCTGGAATATTATAATCGTTTCTCGGCAACGAGCTTAGGGAAGGTGTTTTTTGGACCATTGGCATTCCAAAGCCATCGTGTTTTTCGTGGATCGAGCTCGTTACAAAAAACGATCTGGCACCACGAAGGGGCTGCTATTAGGGGTCTTCTCCTCCGCCGAAAGTCCTCAAGGCAAAAACACCTTCGGCAAGACAGTACAAAGGCAGGTGTGATATGAAGTTATAAGCCGAAGCTATGACTGAAAGAGCTTCGGCTTGGTATTGTGATAAAGGCGAAGAACGACATCGACTTAAAGAGGAAAAGACCATATAGTCCTTAATAGTTTGCATTATGATTATAATTAGTTAACAGGGTCATAAATGTAATTTTGTCTAGGCTACGTCCCGTGCCTATAAAAAGATGAACAGTACCCCTGTACTGTTCACATGGCACTGTAATCGCTCTCGCGTCACTCTCACATTTACACCTTCTGACAAGCCAAAGGTATCAATGAAATATAAATATTGTGAATATTTATTCATGTTTATGAAATAAGAATGTAAATAATTTATCGATATATCATCATTATTTACATTCTTTTGTGTTTCATGTACCTTCATTTATATTTATTTGCCGAGATGATAAAGGTATGTCCTTCATGACCTACGTCTGAAGATCATTATACCCGAAAGGAGATAATGTTTCAAAAGATGAAGGTCTTTAATCATTAACGATTGTGTGGCCTCGTTCTTGATGTGTAGCATCCGAGAACAGGGACCAACATCAGCTCTTTGGCATAATGTTGTGTTTCGGCAACTTGCTCTGCCGATTGCTGTTTTCCCGAAGCATGTCGAACAATGTAATTCAAATCACTCTAGGGGAGGTGCTTCGGGAGCAGGTGTTGTGGGTCTTTCTGGAAGGCTCTCTTCCACAACTTTTTCTAGCGCAGCTTCTGAAGATCTCGCTTCAGCGTGAACAGAAGAGATGCTTACATCTTCAATTTTTCCGCCAGAAGCTTCGATAGAAGTGGGAGGTGGCGTTTTCACAGACTTTAAAACAGCATCCAAAACACTAGCCATCCTCCTCTTCCTCAGAGTTGCAGTTGCAGTAGCTAATAACTTCGACAACTGTCACTAACACCTTTGGCTGCTCTACTGCCTTCTCCGATTCTAGCTCTTTGGCCGAGTCTGCAATAGCTTCAATCGGCATCGCAGGAGTCGTCTCTATAGCTAGGGGCAGTGTCTGTCCTTTCAATTAACTTTGGTACATCGACCGTCCTGATGGGCTTCGGTCTACGTGTCAATACCTTTACTTTCTTCGCCTTCGGCACACCAGAAGATGTCGAAGTAGCGACTTTCCTTTTTCTCCCATGTCTTTGGACGGGAAAGCAGTAATCTGGGTAAACAAACCCAATAACATCGAACATCCTATTCAGCGTCTTTTTTCCCACGAGCGTCGAAGGCGGCTGTCATAGCTTCGTCTTCTGCCCTTGAGTACGCTCCAAGTAGTTCATCACTCGTTTCCTCTATAGCGTCTAGCCAATCATTTGGCTCATCAAATTGGCTTTTATACCAAAAGGTATACTTGAGATAAACCAAGCCACTCTGGCTGGAACCAGCGGCGGCTTCCTTCGGCATTTCCCGTTCGTTTACAAGTGGCCACACTTTATAAGCAATGTGCTCTTGAACTAAATCTCTTGTGCCAATGTAGGTGCATATGGTGTTGAAAGCAATTTGGCAGGCCTGCACTTCATTCCCAAGTGCGATGGATGGCCTTCTAATGCTGAAGCCTAACCATATAGGACGTTGGATAATGCCTCTCACATCCTCCCTATGATTCAGGTCATTCTTCACGTAAAACCATTCCTTCATCCTAGAACCTGGCCACTTTTTCCGAAATGTAGGCACAGGGTAATTAGCCTCAGAGCGAGGCACGAAGCCGTAGCAGCCAAAGTTGTTATGATATTGTTCTTTTCTGGTCGCCTTCGTCAGGTAAGATAGCTCATGAATATTGCAGAAGCATCTTGCATCCGGCTCTAGTCCTTGGCTCCTCATGGCCCATATAAAACCCCCACTCTGATAAGAGCTTCGGGGGTAAGCTGATGAAGGTATATCTCGAATGTCTTCAAAACTTCAACCAACATTTTGTGGAGCGGAAAGCAAAGCCCAGCTTTCATGAAGCTCCTAAAGACCACCACTTCATTACTTTCGGGGAGGGGAACGATGTCTTCTCCCCCAGCCCTCACTATGGACACATCATGAAAATATTTGCCTTTCATCGCTTCAATTTGCCCTTGTTTGATAGTTGACTTCCCAAAAACAACGTGGCTTGGCCTCCACGATCGATCTTTGGCATTTTCGTTCTCACTCTCAACATCGAAACTCTCGATGTCGCTTGAATCACCAGATAGCCCAGCTAACATCTCATTGTTGATTTTTTCTATGTTGGTCCTTTCCATGGCTTCGTAGAAGCCAACGAGTGTGGGATCCACACTTTTCTTATCCTCAGCCATTTTGGTGATGATCACTGCAGAAAGCCAAAGCTCAAAAACAATTGCACTCGTAGAACAGAAAAGCTAAAATGACAACTGTAGCATGAAAGCTAGATGGCACGAAAAATATCTGCAACACAGCCTTCTATATATATACTCAGAGCCCCATAGTTCAGTGGGTCCCACGACTCAGAATGATTCGCTATTCTAGCGAAGGGAAGGTGTTTTTTTGGACCTTTGGCTAAAGGCCTTCGTTCACGTCGTAGTAAAAATTTGTTGCAAAGGAACAAATTAATACTGCGAGGGGCTACTATTGGGGGCCTTCCTTTTCCGAAGGTCCTCAAAAACATAATTAACCATTTGCTTTCAGTGTAAGCTATTACAGGGAGCTTCGTCTTCAGGATGGAGGTCTTTCCCGCATGATGAAGGCATACGAGATGAAGATATGATCTAAGGATGATAAGAATAAACGCTGAAGCTATTGCTAGAGTGATAGCTTTGTCTTATAATGGTGATGAAGGCTGATGATGATGCTGACCGAAAGGGGAAAAAGACTACTTAGTCCTTAATGATTTATGTTACGATCATAAGTAAATATCTGGGACATAAATGTACTTTTACCCGGGCTGCGTCCTATGTCTATAAATAGATGAACAGTAACACCGTACTATTTACGATGGTTTTGTAATCTCTCTCGCATCAACACGTTTGAGCAAGCCCAAGGTATCAATGTAACATAAATCTTGTTGATATTTGTACATGTTTTTGGAATGTAAATACAAATGAATCAATGGGTTATACTTGTTGTCTTCGTCCCTTTGCATTATTGTGTATCTGTAAAAATGATGAAGGCATGTCCTTCACGGCCTTCGTCTGATGATCATTATGTCCATGGGGAGATAATGCTTCGGAAGACGAAGGTCCTTAATACTTAACAATTATGTTGCCTTATTCTTGATTCACAACATTTGAGAACAAACGAAGCAACATTAGCGCCCACCTCTGGTGAACTCACTTCGACAACCTTCGGCAAGCGTTCACCTTCGCCATGCCGCCGAAGAAGGAAACAGTGCCTAGGGCTGCTGTGCAGCCACTGGACACCAATCAGGAGACACTCTCACTGAGAGAAGCTAGGAGCCAGAAAAGAAAGGCTACCAGCACAACACTACTGAGAGCACCTAGACGGGGGTGAATAGGTGATCCTGTAAAATCAAATACTAAATATCCCAACTTGGTTATGAATGTTAGAAAGATTGAAGCCAAGTTGTTAAAGAGAGAACTCTTCACTTGATTGTTCCTTTAGAGTGAGAATTGAACTTTGGAACAATAGCACAAGTGATTAAGCGAGAACTCGAGAGAAGAAACCAATCACACAAAAGAGCGACATAAGAGACACGGTGATTTTATCCCGTGGTTCGGCGAAGTATGACACTTGCCTACTTTCACGTTGTGGCGTTGTTGGGGACTTGTTCTCAAATGCTATGAATTAAGAACAAGGCAACATAAAATGTTAAATATTAATGCCCTTCGTCCACTGAAGCATTATTTCCCCAAGGATTTAATGAACTTCGGACGAAGACCATGAGAAAAGTATCACGAAGGTCATGCCTTCGTGATTAAACTTACAAAATAATATGAAATAATATATAAAACATGAGACATTAAAGATAGATGTATCAGAAATAAATAACATCATTCACATATTTTATTATATGAACATAAAAATGTCAGAACATAGAGTTTAAATACATTTATACCTTCTCCTTGACAGATAATGATTCCCGGGCAATGCGTTTGCAATTACAGGAATGCGTGAACAGTAAAGGAATACTGTTCACTATTTATAGACATAGGACACAGCCTGTAAGGAATTACAATCATGCCCCTTGTTGGGGGCTTGTTCTCAAATGCTATGAATTAAGAACAAGACAACATAAAAGTGTTAAATGTCAAGCTCCTTCGTCCTTAGAAACAGTATATCCCTTTGGATATAATGAATCCCGGACGAAGGTTGCGAAGGAAAAGACCTTCGTTAGATTGATAAATGAGTAAACGGAATAATTATATATAAAATGTGCAAGTAGTAATACCAGCATTATCATCGATACATTTCTGTTATTAAATTCATAAAAACGAATTACAAATGTACCTTCAGACTGATGTAAGGTAAAGGTACAAATCGTGATGCAAAAAGGCGTGTGTCAAGTCAGCGTGAACAGTACGGGAGTACTGTTCACCTATTTATAGGCACGGGACGCAGCCCGTACAAAATTACATTGATGCCCTTTATATTTATCAATAACTACAGTAATTCTTTGAGGTCCAATTCGGCTTTTCATCTTTAAGTCGGTTCCTCTTTTCTGTTATTGTGCCGAAGCCTTTCTGCACATAGCTTCGTGATCGTCTTATCCTTCGTCATGATCGTTTTTCATTCCAGTCGCGCTTCGTCTTAACCATGCTCTTGTATATTCGCGGCCTGACTCCGAAGGTGCCTGCTCCGAAGGTGCCTGTTCACATATTACACTTGGAAAATATTATCAGACTATACTTTTGAGGACCTTCGGGAGCCGAAGGCCCCCAACAGTAGCCCCTCGCAATGTCAATTTATTGTAAAGATAAATTCATATGGCGACATGGACGAAGGCTTTAAGCCGAAGGTCCGAAAAAATACCTTCCTTTTGCTAGAATAGCAATAGTCATTGACAAGCGGGGCCCTCCAGTTTTCGACATACTGGGTGTATAAATACAAGCTCACCGCGAGTTTATTTGGCACGCCCTTTTGCCACCTGCTTTTTTCTCACCCAGCTATTAACCTACGCACCCAGCTTTCAGCCTGCGCGCGTCAGGTCTTTGATTTTTAAGCTTCGGTGTCAAGTCTGGTTTGCCAGCATTCGCGAAAAATGTCTGAGGATAAGACAGTTGCTGGTGCTTCGAAGCTAAGCCTTTCGGAGGAGATGCACCTGGGTTTTCTTGAGTCAATGTCGAAGACCAATACGGAAAAGATTGTCAAGGAAACTTTGGAGGGTTTATCTGAAGATACTGGCGATAGTGATAGCTATGATGTGGATCGTGGTGGGGAGGACTCAGAAGATCGCCCGTGGCGACCTAGTCACTCAAACTTCGGAAAATCAACTATAAAGCAGAGTCACCTTGAAAATATGAGGGGGAGATATTTCCGGGATATATCCATCGTGAGGGCAGATGACGGAGAAAAAACTACGCCGACCCCCGAAGATAATGAGGTCGTGATCTTCCGAAGCTTTTTAAAGGCTGGGCTACGATTCCCTCTAAGCAGGTTTGTGGTAGAGGTTCTGAAATTATATCAAATCTACCTTCATCAACTTACCCTCGAGGCAGTGATAAGATTGGGAATCTTTGTCTGGGCCGTGAGGAGCCAGGGCCTGGAGCCAAGTGCAAAAAGCTTTTGCAATATACACGAGCTAGTATATGAGACGAAACCCTGGGGTAAGGAGCAATATCATAATAATTTTGGTTGCTATAGCTTCAGTGCCCGCTCTGGGTCAAGCTATCCCGTGCCAACCTTTCGGAAGAGATGGCCCGGGGAATGGATGAAGGAATGGTTCTATGTGAAGAATGATTTGAAGGATCGGGAAGATATCAAAGACATCATCATGCGCCCTATCTGGCAGCGCTTCGGACTCCGGAAACCAAAGGTAGAAATGGACGAAGCAGCTGAAGAATGTCAGAGGGCCTTCGGCATAGTCTGTTCTTTTATTGGGACCAGGGATTTAATGCAAGAGCACATTGCCTTCAGAGTGTGGCCACTTGTAGATGACTGGGAAATGCCGAAGGAGACCGTTAAAGAAACTGACGAGGGTGGACTAATTAGGCCGAAATATACATTCAAGTATGGAGATAAGTTTGTTGAACCAGATGATGATTGGCTGAAAAGCATTGAGAATGTAAGTGATGAATTGCTTGGGGCATACTCGAAGGCCGAAAAAAGAAGAGACTCAACCGAGTATTTGATGCAATTGGATTTATCTATCCCGACTACTATTATCCAATGCGAGGTCAAAAGAGAAAAAATACTTCTCCTGCAAAGGACACTGCTTCGGCTGCTCCCGGGGAGCCAGCGCCGAAGAGGAAGAAAGTAAAAGTGTCCACACACCCTCCACGCTGTATTGAGCCGGCCACAGTGCCCGAGTTTATTGGCGAGGCCTCTTCAGCCACCGAAGCCAGAGAACCAACTGCAGCGCCAAAATCCGAAAAAATGGCCGAAGCACCAGCAATAAGAAAAGAAAAATCTGAAGAAAGAAAAACACTAGATGTTATAAGTCCTTCGTCAAAAGTTGAGACAGCTAAAAGCCAGAAGGGGCCAGTAGCGACCCCGAAAAGAAAAAGGATGGTTAATGTGCTGGATGTTTTGGAGACAATTAAATCTTCAAGCACAACTCCAAAGAAAACTGTTGAAGTGTCTACTGAAGCCTTTGCTGCCGAAACTTCGAAGCAGTAGTTTGAAACTGAAACTGGGCCTTCGGAATCCACCAAGATACAACCCTTGAAGGCAAGTTTAGAAACTGAAAAAGCAAAAATAGCAGAGCCGATTCTGACTGAGGAAATTGGCGCTACCACCCCCGAAGCATCTTCCAAAATACATGATTATATTGTGCGACATGCTTCGGGGAAGAAACTATCTGAAGAAGAGATTTTTGAAGCCAATCACTATGCCCGAGAACTGAAGTATCCGAGGGGGGCCGTAGTGTTCAATGGGACAAACGAAGATGATTTCCTATACTGTCTCCCAGAGAATAAAGAATTATCCGTGTGTCGGGAGATGGCTAGAAGCATGGGGTTCCCGAAACTCGAAGCTGGCCTTTGCGCCATGACGAAAGAGGATCTTGCGGATAGCCTGGCGTACAATAGTCTGAAGGTACAAAAATTGTGAATTTTGAAGTTTATGAATTTTGAATTAGTTTTTTGCTCTTATGTTAACTCATTCATTCTTTTGAATAGGGCTTAATACTCAGCAATGCCTTAAGGGCTCAGAAGAATGCCGAAGATGAGAGCTGCACCATTGCTCTCAACAACCTTCGAACAGAGGTTATCAGGCTAAGAAACGAAGCCTTGGAGAAGGACAGAATTCTGCTTACATTAGTGGAAAAAATGAAGGAAGACGAAGCTAACTCTAAAACTCAAGCCGAAGCTCAGAAGCGTGAAATTGAAGATCTTCGTAAACAACTAGCCCGAGCCAAAGAAGAACGCACTCTTGAAGAAACAAGACGAGAATTAAGCGATCAATGGGCAGATCATTTGGAAGTTAATGTTAAAGAGCTTCGTGCTTCTCAGAGAAGATGCTATGTTAAATCCACAGAGTGCGTTAAAAAGATAAAATCCAGCTTTGCCAACGTTGGCGCATTCTCTAGCGAAGAGAATTTCTCAAGGGGCAATCCCGAAGGTCCGATGGAATGGATCAGTAACGAAGCTGAGGCCTTCGAAGAAATCCTGAATAGCCGCGGAGACATATGTGCTTTTTTGGGTGCTAGAGGAATTGCTACTATTTTGGAGAAGAAAGGTTGTGAGCATGTAAAATCTTTAGCGCAATCCGAAGCTACTTTGTCCTCCGAAGACATTAAAGACCCCTCAGCCGAAGCAAGCATGATTGGCGGAAAATTTTTCACCGATATCTGGGACAACGGCGGCCGAGAAATGGCGCAAGAAATTATTCAAAAGAGTGAAAAAGGCATCCATGATGCTAGAAAAGTAGCGGCGGCTGCCGAAAAAAGTACAGAGCCCGAAGGGCAAATAGGTATTAATTAGTGATTTTTATTATGTTGTAATTTTTGATTCCAGACTTTGTTCACGGTTTGTAATAGTAATATAGCCGTATCTTCTCTTCGCTCAGAACCTGCTGAGGCATCTCCGGGCCCCCACCCGAAGGGGGACGATGAAATTAGAAAAATGGCCGAAGCCATTATGGACAAGGTTGTTGACCAGCTACTGAACGAAGCTGCAGAAATAGTTCTTAAAGAGGATTAAATGCTACTGTAAAAACATTTGGAACGTAACGTATGTAATATATTGTAACTTTGAATGTAATATATAATCCATGTACAGTTTTAATTCTTTACGATGCACGAAATCTTGCATACCATTTTTTGAGCCTTCGGTGAAAAAACACCTTCCCTTCTTTTCATGCTTTGTGAAGAAAATCTTATATTTTAAGAAATTGCACACTTCCCTGGTGAAGATTATCCAAGCTTCGTGAAATATTCTCCGAAGCTATAGAAAAGTTTTTTGTTGCCTCTCTAATGAAGCTGCACTTCTTCTCGACTTGTTTTGTGCTTTAGTACAATTTTCTCTTTTCCAAAATATTCTCCAAAGATCAATACTGTATGCTCTTCTTGTTCCGCATGCAATATGCTATATGATGCTTATGTTATGCAGAATGATGTGATGATGTTATGTTATGCAAAATGACATTTGTGCCACAGATACATATCCCTGCAATAGAGCACACATACTTTTTATATCAGCGCTGACTTTTCGCTGTAAGCCTCCCTTAGGAGCTTCTTCGCCTTTTACTTTCAGCGGAATCAGCGTTTATTTTTCGCTGTAAGCCTCCCTTAGGAGCTTCTTCGCCTTTTACTTTCAGCGGAATCAGCGTTTATTTTTCGCTGTAAGCCTCCCTTAGGAGCTTCTTCGCCTTTTACTTTCGGCGGAATCAGCGCTGACTTTTCGCTGTAAGCTCAGAAAACTTACTCTGCGCTCCTTTAGGAATGACTTTTCACTGTTTCGAATAATTTGCACTGTGTCCATTATAAAAAATTTTGACAATACAATGGTCCTTCATGCCACCATAAATTCGTATGCTTCGATGACTCAAGCCTATGGAGAAGACATATTTTTGTTATGGTAATTCGGTAAACTGTTACCAGGATTTGAAAACAATAAAAAACATTTAAAACTCCCCATAATTGTTCTTTACTGCGAAGAAAATAAAACTGAATGTGAAAGCATAAAAAGCTGCTGTGGGAATAGGATATTTTGTCAGTAAATGTGCTTCGACTCTGGCACAGTGCTATTGACTGTGCGAGCTTCGGATTCTTCTCTGAAGTCCCTCTGGGGGTGAGAGTGCTGGCTCCCTTCTGGCTGCGAAGCTCGTTGTATTGGTGGTGGCGGTGGAAGCTGTTGCCAGGAAGCTTGGGGTTGGCTTGCTGAAGCAACAGAGGCTGCAGGGTGATTGCCTACATATTCTGGAATGTAAGGCGAATGGTACGAAGCAGTATGCATGACCTGCTTCGGCTGATTCTGTTGTGCAGCAGCTTCTGCTAGCTCCTTTTGCTTCTGGATGGTAATGTGACACATCCTGGTGGTGTGGCCCTTACCTTCACCACAGAATAGGCAATATATTTTTCTTGGTTGATCCCCAAATCTTCCCCCGAAGCCCCTGGCGCCTCTGCCCCTTGGCGCTGGCGGCCGGAAGGAGCTTTGCTGATGCCCCGAAGCTTGCGAGGAGCACTATGGCCTTTGCTGTTGACTCGCTTTGTCGTCATTTTGAGTAGAATTGTGAATTGATCTGACGTGCCTTGGATAAAATCTTCCTCCGAAGCCCCTAGTCATTTCAGAGAACCTGAGGGCTTCCTCCCTTCTTTGGCGAAAATCATTGTTAGCTCGAATGTACTCGTCCATCTTCTGGAGCAGCTTCTCCAGGGTTTGAGGAGGCTTCCTGGCAAAGTACTGAGCTGCAGGTCCTGGCCGAAGCCCCTTGATCATGGCCTCAATGACAATTTCATTGGGCACTGTTGGTGCCTGCGCCCTCAGACGTAGGAATCTTCGGACATATGCCTGAAGATATTCTTCGTGATCCTGGGTGCACTGGAATAAAGCTTGAGCAGTGACTGGCTTCGTCTGAAACCCTTGGAAGCTGGTTATCAGCATATCCCTCAACTTTTGCCATGAGGTGATTGTCCCTGGCCTAAGGGAAGAGTACCAAGTTTGTGCAACGCTTCTGACAGCCATGACGAAGGACTTTGCCATGACCGCCATGTTGCCACCGTACGAAGATATAGTTGCCTCATAGCTCATCAAGAATTGTTTCGGGTCTGAATGCCCGTCATACATGGGGAGCTGAGGCGGCTTGTAAGACTGTGGCCAAGGAATAGCCTGCAGTTCTGTTGACAAGGGAGAAGCATCATCAAAAGCAAAATTTCCGTGATGGAAATCTTCATACCAGTCATCCTCGTTGTAGAAACCCTCTTGATGAAGCTCTCTGCGCGGGGGCCTTTGATTCTGGTCATCTTGAGCGAGATGTCGAAGCTCTTCAGAGGCTTCGTCTATCTGCTTTTGAAGATCAGCTAGACGAGCCATCTTCTCCTTCTTCCGTTGAACCTGTTGATGGAGCATCTCCATTTTTTGTATTTCTTGGTCCAAATCGTCTTCCGGAGGCGTTGGACTGATGGCCTTCCTCTTCTAGCTTCGGGCCTCCCTAAGAGAGACGACATCCTGATTGGGGTCCAGCGGCTGCAGAGTGGCCGCCCTAGTCGTTGAAGCTTTTTTCGGTGGCATGACGAAGGTGACGTTTGCCGAAGGTTTTCAAAACCCAAAAAGTGGAAGTGAGTTGACCGGAGGTGGGCGCCAATGTTGGGGGCTTGTTCTCAAATGCTATGAATTAAGAACAAGACAACATAAAAGTGTTAAATGTCAAGCTCCTTCGTCCTTAGAAACAGTATATCCCTTTGGGTATAATGAATCCCGGACGAAGGTTGCGAAGGAAAAGACCTTCGTTAGATTGATAAATGAGTAAACAGAATAATTATATATAAAATGTGCAAGTAGTAATACCAGCATTATCATCGATACATTTCCGTTATTAAATTCATAAAAACGAATTACAAATGTACCTTAAGACTAATGTAAGGTAAAGGTACAAATCGTGA
The DNA here is from genome assembly GCA_029449295.1 of Zea luxurians. Classification (NCBI taxonomy): domain Eukaryota; kingdom Viridiplantae; phylum Streptophyta; class Magnoliopsida; order Poales; family Poaceae; genus Zea; species Zea luxurians. Next base: position 220,735 of record JAOPSE010000609.1, on the reverse strand, counting down.
TGCAAAAAGGCGTGTGTCAAGTCAGCGTGAACAGTACGAGAGTACTGTTCACCTATTTATAGGCACGGGACGCAGCCCGTACAAAATTACCTTGATGCCCTTTATATTTATCAATAACTACAGTAATTCTTCGAGGTCCAATTCGGCTTTTCATCTTTAAGTCGGTTCCTCTTTTCTGTTATTGTGCCGAAGCCTTTCTGCACATAGCTTCGTGATTGTCTTATCCTTCGTCATGATCGTTTTTCATTCCAGTCGCGCTTCGTCTTAACCATGCTCTTGTATATTCGTGGCCTGAGTCCGAAGGTGCCTGCTCCGAAGGTGCCTGTTCACATATTACACTTGGAAAATATTATCAGACTATACTTTTGAGGACCTTCGGGAGCCGAAGGCCCCCAACACCCCTTATAAAAGTTTACAACAATGACTCAGACCCTTATGGGCTAAAAGGTCATTCTATCTTTAAGTCGATTCGATCCTTCGTCTTCGGGCGTGCTATAACACCGAAGCTTCATGAGTGGTAGCTTCGGTCATCATGTATAAGCAGCTTTAGCCGAAGCTGTTTCTTCCCGCAGGACCTTCGGCAACGAAGCATGGTCCCAACAGGCGTCCCAATGGACGAGGGTTGCACTCAACCCCTTTCAAGTGATCCAATGATCCACTTGAATACCACGGTTTCTTCCTTATAGTAGTTTTCCCATTTGTGAGAATCTCCCCAAGTTGGAGCCTCTCACCCTTACAAAGTTGATCGCAACACAAAACACAAGAGTAAGGGAGGGAAAGAAACACACTCAAGAATATCAGTAAACACACGCGCACAACTCAAGACGTGAGCACACAAACATGGCGCAGGGAGTTTACAACTCAAAAGGTGCTCAAATCTCAAACACGATGATCCAATTGCGTGGTTGCGGAGCTAGGCGTCTTAGAATGTTCAATGGATGCTTGGTGTAGTGCTCCATGCGCCTAGGGGTCCCTTTTATAGACCCAAGGCAGCTAGGAGCCGTTGGAGTTCCATTTGGAAGGCAATTGTTTCCTTCTGTCAAGTGGCGCACCGGACAGTCCGTTGCACCACCGAACATGAACAGTCCCTGTCCGGTGCTCGATCTCCTTCTTTTTCTGGCGAAGCCAACCATTACACCCTCGGTCCCCTTGGTGCACACCAGATAGTCTGGTGTGACCAAGTGACTGTTGGCTTGGCCACGTGTCGCCCGTTGATCGCGCTGCCGACCGTTGGCCATGGGCGCCGTTGGCTCACCGGACAGTCCGGTGAATTTTAGCCACGGCGCCATCGGTTAATTCCCGAGAGCGACGAGTTCGTCGTCGAGTGCTGAGCGCTGGCGTTGATGGCTCATCGGACAGTCCGGTGCACCACCGAACAGTCCGGTGTATTTTAGCCACGTTGCCCCCACCGATTCTCGAGAGCAGTGACTTCACTACTGAACCAGCCTGTGTACCGGGCAGTGGATAGACTTAGCCAAACTTCTCCAATCCATTTCTACTTTTCTTGACAAGGTTCCTAGCACTTAGAGAGCTTGATCTGTGAAAAAAGTCTCTTAGGCTTCGGGAAGCCGAAGGTCCGAAAATCACCTTCCCTGAGCTCGTTGCCGAGAAACGATACAGTTTTCGAGCACGGAGCGGTCCTACCATGCAGGTTCACCTTCTTGGTTTTTGCGGCCCGCCGTGCAGTGGGTGCGAGTGACTGTTTGCCCGATGAAAAAATCCTGACGATTCACCTTCTTACCTGCAGCACTATATAAACAGACAGGTAGGTGTGAAGTTACCACGGCATTCATTGCTATTGCACTGTTTTGCTGCCAAAAATTTAACCACAGCCGAAGCTTGATTTTTGCATTCAAACGAAGCTCCAGTTTGGATTGTGCTTCGTCACGAGGATAGCTTCGGAAAAAAGGTTACTGACTTCCAAAGAATTTTTTCAGGAAAAATTAAAATCAAATGGCCAGAATACGCTGTAACACCCAAATTTTGAGATTGGAAATTGGTAGAAGAAATTAGAACAAAATATCATAATGTTTTGGAAATTGGGAAATAAGAAAAATGAGGAGAAAAAGAATTTTTCTTTTAAAGGAAACCATTTATACATTTCATGAAATAAATAAACAAGGAGAATAAAACTTAAACTAGTAATAATAAAATAGTATGGTTTATGTTCACCCTTGGATTTCAATTGATACATTTGAAAAATCTGAAAACTAAAATAGAAGTATAAATTTGAATTTGGAATAGAAAATAGAAAATAAAAGGAGAAGGGAAGAACTAAGAAAAATATTACATAAAATAAAATAAATATCCTTCACACTTATATTTTTAAATTATACCTTTCAAACTGAGGACAATTTAATCACAAAGTTTGAATTTAAGTTTGAATTCAAATTGGATTTGAAAATGAGAAAAGAAAATAGAAAATAAAATGGAAAAAGAATAAAACCCTACTTGGGCCTCGGAACCACATTCGGCCCACTTGCGTTTAACCCCGCGCGGCCCATTCCAGTCCTCGGCGCCGACATTAGGGCCCCACCGGTCAGTCTCACGCGCCCGGCCACGAATTCGTTCCCTCGCTGCTCGGCGGGCCCCTTTTGCCAGCCGCCCTCCGCGACTCAGTCGCCGATACGCTTCCGCGTTCTCGCCCACTGACCTATGGACCAGCGATGTCAGCTCCATCTTCAACGGAATCGCGCGCATGGCGGAATGCTGCCGCGGCGAATCCGCGGAAGTCCGGCCCGGCCGTTGCGGAACTGCCCCCGTACGCGTCCATATATATGCCACGACCCCGAACCCATCGATTCCATCTCTTGTCTTGCCTTGCGACCGCCATTAACCCCGCAAATCGCCGCATCCGCACGGTGGGTGCCCGCCGCCGGTGACTCTCCTCGGTACACGCGCTCGGGTTCGCGCGTGCGGGTGAGGGCGTTCGCCGGGGACCCGTGAAGCTGACCGCGCCATCAGTTTGAACTGCGGGGCCTCGGGGCGACTGTAATCGCTCGCCGTAGTTCGACCTCCGCCGCGGGACCGCTTCGCACCGTGGTCGGGAGTCCCTGTTTCACCATCACCGGTAAGAAGCCTTCTGTTGAATTTGTTATCATCTCCTCCACGCGTAGCACCGTTGGGTTCTGAGTTTGTGGCGCTAGTTTGCTTGTTTGGAGCTCCCCAGACATGGCGCCACCGTGCGAGATGGCGCACCGCCGCTCTGCCCGCTCCGGCGTCGTCACTGAGATAGGGGTGGGATGACCACCGTCGGATCTTGATCCAGCGCGCGGAATTAGATCAAGTATACCGGTTCGGCACTGGGGCTATCACGTCCGTCCATCGGCTGATGAACGCCTGAGATTAGGTCATAGGATTTTAAATCAGGGCCGCCAGTGGGGAATCCAACGTCTGGGAGCACTTGCCGCCTTGCGAGCCGCCGGATCTAATCTGGGCGCTCGATCTCGGATCCAACGGCTCGGATCGCACCGTACCCTTTCGTCGAGCCAAAATTGTAAAAGAGCCCCTCACCTTTTAGTGATTCAACCCGCCGTCCATGTGTTACTATTCGCTGTGTCTCGGGAATCTTATCCCGAGCCCCCTGCAGTTTCTTATAATTGAGGCCCAGTCCAGAACATAGTAAAATCAGAGAAAATAGTTATTAAATAGATTTTTAATATGAAAATAATTGCTAAAACTTAGATAATTCATAGAAAATCCATTTTAGCTCCAAATTGAACCATTCCAGTTTCTAAAATTTTGTAATAATATTCTTCATCATTTAGTGTCTTTGTTTTGACATGAACTCTGTCAGAAAATTTATTTATCATTTAATCATATTTTAATCACATTAAACCTTTGAAAATTCATAACTTAAAATCTATAACTCCAAAATTAATAATTCTTTTTCCTGTGATCTTATTTTAATATGTAGATTATTAATATGTATTATGCACATATGTTTGGTGTAATGTTAATTTTGCCTATACCATGTTTGTTGAATTGCTACGACTAGCAGTGAGGTCACGAATCATCTGAGGATCATCCTGGTACCTGGATTCTCAAGGCCCAGGCAAGTTGTGCCCTTGATCACTTCTTTTCACCTACTCATGTTCTAATTAATCATAATGATCTGCATAGGTTAATTTTGATGGGACCCAATAGGTCACCCTAGATTGTTTATCTCATTACCTTGTTCACCCCTGAATCACTTGGGTAGTTTGCTATTGCTTTATATGGTTTTGGGATAATCATTTATTACCTCCATGTTCCAATTCTAGTTGTTATTCTGTTTATGTTCATATTGATATCATTAATGTTAATTGGAACATGGAGAACCACCCGGGAAAACAGTGCTACCACAAGGGTAGTATGGGATGCCCTTGGCTGATTAATTAGGAAAGCTAGTGGAAGACTACCTTACCCGAAAGGGGCAAGGGCAGTAGGGGAGAGGTCAGTGCGGGGAGGCCCTCGGGAGGATTTTGCTGCGATGGCGGTCCTGCAAGGGATTCCTGTACTGGATCTTCCTATAAACTGTAGCGGGTTTTCGGAAGCTAGTGGAACTTTGTAAAGGCCTCGTAGTGCTACCCTGCCTCACTTCCTTGGTAGAGGTGTATGGGATTCATGACCCCTTGGCAGATGGGTAACACGGCTTGTGGGTAAAGATGCGCAACCTCTGCAGAGTGTAAAACTGGTATACTAGCCGTGCTCACGGTCATGAGCAGCTCGGACCCTCACATGATTAATTTATGGAACTAAATTCAATTTGTCATATGCATTGCATTGCAGGTGATGTTGTTGTTACTTTTGTTCTATTACTTAATTGGGTTTGGTATTTACTTATACTTAGTAATTGCTAATAAAATTTTGACCAACTTTAAAAGCAATGCTCAGCTCTAACCATCTTCTTTGGTAAGCCTTACACTTCACGTGAGCTCCCACCTTTGGCGAGTTCATGCACATTATTCCCCACAACTTGTTGAGCGATGAACGTATGTGAGCTCACTCTTGCTGTCTCACATACACCACAGGTCAAGACCAGGTACTGCAGGATGATGCTCATGGAGGATGCTGCGATGAGTTCGTGAGAGGTCTAGGTCGTCGTCTCCCAGTCAACTTTTGGGTTGCTGGACCGTTGTCTCCTTATAATGTAATCATTTATTTTGTATAGAACTCCTGTTATATATAAAGATGTGACATTCGATCCTGTGCCACTGTACATCATATGTTTGAGACTTGGTCCCAGCATACCTGGTGTTTATGTTAACCCCGGGTTTTGGACCCCTAAAATCCGGGTGTTACAGAAGTGGTATCAGAGGAATGTTGACTGTAGGACGAAACCTAGATAGAACTGGAACAACCATTATCTACTTACCTTTGCTACTCTGATCATTTCTAAACTTATCTTAATCTTTTCTCATCTAATTCCGCTTTACTCTGATTATTCTTATCTTTTCTTTCTAAAGACAAATGTGGATTTCACACTTTGAAATCCTATGCCTAAAGTGACCTTTAGGAATAGGAGACCTAATATTAGGGACAAAAAAAAAAACAAAACTATTTTTATAAGTGTTTATATATTTGAATGTTTGTTCTTATGACATCTGTCTGATTTGGATCTTTGATTGAGTGTGATGGGTTGTGGAGTAATGTCCACAATTACATCTGCATATATATCTAGGTATAAAGGATAGCACTTGTAAGATAACTAGACAAACTAGATTATCCCCTCAGAAAATATATGTAGTATTCCGTATCTATCTCATCTTAACATATTCTATCTTACCTTTGGACAATCACCTCGTACAACTAATTACCCTAGTCTTGACATAGAATATCTGGCCCAGCCCTGCCAAAGAAATTTCCAGTACATAACCAACTATTAGTTTATTCATTCTATCTATTAAATGGTTCCCTTGTAAAGCTATCTTACCATATGCTTCTAACTTAGATGGTCAATACCAGGCGGGGTGGTGGAATTGATTTACCTGCTAATCAACAACCCCAACCACAGTCAGCAGCAATGAATCCTCCTAATCCTCCACAAGGCGGAGTTGATCCACTCGTCGCAGCTCAAATGAGAATGATGCAGCAAATGGCGGACACCATGGCAGATATGCGCACCCAAATGCGGCAAGAACGCCAAGAAATGCACCAGGAAAGAGAGGATGCACGTCGGGAAATGCGCCAAGAACGGGAAGAGATACGCCAGGAGAGGAGGGTACAACAACAGCAGCTGCAGCAACAACTTCAACAACAGCAGCAACAACAACAAATGCCATTGCCTCCACCCCCAGTTCCACCCCGGGACAAGCACCGGGAATTCATGAGCCACAAACCACCAACCTTCTCCAACTCCGCAGATCCACTGCAAGCAGATGACTGGTTAAAGTCCATCGAGAAGATGCTCAACATAGCCCAGTGCTCGGATCGAGAGAAAGTACTCTATGCTTCGGGTCGTCTTGCTGGTCCCGCTGCAGATTGGTGGGATGCGTACTGTGCAGCTCATGCTGCTGCCGATACAATTACCTGGGAAGAATTCTCCACACAATTCAGGAATTACCATATTCCTGCTGGACTCATGAAGATTAAGAGGAAGGAGTTTCTATCCCTCAAGCAAGGAAGTATGTCCGTAAGCGAATACAGAGACAAATTCATTCAGTTATCTCGATATGCTTCCAGAGATGTTGAAGATGATGAGCAAAAGCAGGAGCTCTTTCTGGATGGATTGATTGGACCCTTGCAATATCAACTGGTATCGCACACATTCCCATCCTTCCAAAGGCTACTTGACAAAGCTATTGCTGTAGAAAACAAGAGAAGTATATTTGGAGAGAAAAGAAAGGCTATCAACCAAGGACAGGCTGGAAGTAGTTCCCGTCCTCGCTATACTACCACTCCCAATACACCAGCTAGTGGCAGTTCTGGGCAACAAACTCAACAGACACCAACTGCTCCTCCAAAGGCAAGCACTCCAGTAGGAACCGTTGCTCCCAACACAACCGCCATCAGGACATGCTTCAAGTGTGGACAACCGGGACACTACGCCAACTACTGTCCCAACAGAGCGGCCTACACTACACCGGCACCAATAAAGCAAGGACAAGCCTCAGCAGGGAAGAGTCAGCCCCTATCCATCAACCGAGGATATGCCCATCATACAGAAATAGAAGCTGAACCCGGTGAACTTGAAATTCAAATTCAAGAAGAAGAGCCAGTTGGAGATGAAGTAGTCGGTGAAGAAGTCAACGAGCAACAAGAATAAAGAGATAAACATAGATATAGATACATATATATATATATATATATATTTTACTATTTGTAAGACCTAAATATTAGTTTAGCCAGTAGTAGTATTCTACTATTTTAGTAATAATAATAAGGTCTAATTGACCCTGTGTTTTGCTAATAAGGTATGCATCATGCCGAGATTTTGTTTATGCATATGTGTTGAATCAATATAAACATGCACCCTTTTTCCTTACAAATCTCGAGGACGAGATTATTTTTAAGGGGGGTAGGATTTGTAACACCCAAATTTTGAGATTGGAAATTGGTAGAAGAAATTAGAACAAAATATCATAATGTTTTGGAAATTGGGAAATAAGAAAAATGAGGAGAAAAAGAATTTTTCTTTTAAAGGAAACCATTTATACATTTCATGAAATAAATAAACAAGGAGAATAAAACTTAAACTAGTAATAATAAAATAGTATGGTTTATGTTCACCCTTGGATTTCAATTGATACATTTGAAAAATCTGAAAACTAAAATAGAAGTATAAATTTGAATTTGGAATAGAAAATAGAAAATAAAAGGAGAAGGGAAGAACTAAGAAAAATATTACATAAAATAAAATAAATATCCTTCACACTTATATTTTTAAATTATACCTTTCAAACTGAGGACAATTTAATCACAAAGTTTGAATTTAAGTTTGAATTCAAATTGGATTTGAAAATGAGAAAAGAAAATAGAAAATAAAATGGAAAAAGAATAAAACCCTACTTGGGCCTCGGAACCACATTCGGCCCACTTGCGTTTAACCCCGCGCGGCCCATTCCAGTCCTCGGCGCCGACATTAGGGCCCCACCGGTCAGTCTCACGCGCCCGGCCACGAATTCGTTCCCTCGCTGCTCGGCGGGCCCCTTTTGCCAGCCGCCCTCCGCGACTCAGTCGCCGATACGCTTCCGCGTTCTCGCCCACTGACCTATGGACCAGCGATGTCAGCTCCATCTTCAACGGAATCGCGCGCATGGCGGAATGCTGCCGCGGCGAATCCGCGGAAGTCCGGCCCGGCCGTTGCGGAACTGCCCCCGTACGCGTCCATATATATGCCACGACCCCGAACCCATCGATTCCATCTCTTGTCTTGCCTTGCGACCGCCATTAACCCCGCAAATCGCCGCATCCGCACGGTGGGTGCCCGCCGCCGGTGACTCTCCTCGGTACACGCGCTCGGGTTCGCGCGTGCGGGTGAGGGCGTTCGCCGGGGACCCGTGAAGCTGACCGCGCCATCAGTTTGAACTGCGGGGCCTCGGGGCGACTGTAATCGCTCGCCGTAGTTCGACCTCCGCCGCGGGACCGCTTCGCACCGTGGTCGGGAGTCCCTGTTTCACCATCACCGGTAAGAAGCCTTCTGTTGAATTTGTTATCATCTCCTCCACGCGTAGCACCGTTGGGTTCTGAGTTTGTGGCGCTAGTTTGCTTGTTTGGAGCTCCCCAGACATGGCGCCGCCGTGCGAGATGGCGCACCGCCGCTCTGCCCGCTCCGGCGTCGTCACTGAGATAGGGGTGGGATGACCACCGTCGGATCTTGATCCAGCGCGCGGAATTAGATCAAGTATACCGGTTCGGCACTGGGGCTATCACGTCCGTCCATCGGCTGATGAACGCCTGAGATTAGGTCATAGGATTTTAAATCAGGGCCGCCAGTGGGGAATCCAACGTCTGGGAGCACTTGCCGCCTTGCGAGCCGCCGGATCTAATCTGGGCGCTCGATCTCGGATCCAACGGCTCGGATCGCACCGTACCCTTTCGTCGAGCCAAAATTGTAAAAGAGCCCCTCACCTTTTAGTGATTCAACCCGCCGTCCATGTGTTACTATTCGCTGTGTCTCGGGAATCTTATCCCGAGCCCCCTGCAGTTTCTTATAATTGAGGCCCAGTCCAGAACATAGTAAAATCAGAGAAAATAGTTATTAAATAGATTTTTAATATGAAAATAATTGCTAAAACTTAGATAATTCATAGAAAATCCATTTTAGCTCCAAATTGAACCATTCCAGTTTCTAAAATTTTGTAATAATATTCTTCATCATTTAGTGTCTTTGTTTTGACATGAACTCTGTCAGAAAATTTATTTATCATTTAATCATATTTTAATCACATTAAACCTTTGAAAATTCATAACTTAAAATCTATAACTCCAAAATTAATAATTCTTTTTCCTGTGATCTTATTTTAATATGTAGATTATTAATATGTATTATGCACATATGTTTGGTGTAATGTTAATTTTGCCTATACCATGTTTGTTGAATTGCTACGACTAGCAGTGAGGTCACGAATCATCTGAGGATCATCCTGGTACCTGGATTCTCAAGGCCCAGGCAAGTTGTGCCCTTGATCACTTCTTTTCACCTACTCATGTTCTAATTAATCATAATGATCTGCATAGGTTAATTTTGATGGGACCCAATAGGTCACCCTAGATTGTTTATCTCATTACCTTGTTCACCCCTGAATCACTTGGGTAGTTTGCTATTGCTTTATATGGTTTTGGGATAATCATTTATTACCTCCATGTTCCAATTCTAGTTGTTATTCTGTTTATGTTCATATTGATATCATTAATGTTAATTGGAACATGGAGAACCACCCGGGAAAACAGTGCTACCACAAGGGTAGTATGGGATGCCCTTGGCTGATTAATTAGGAAAGCTAGTGGAAGACTACCTTACCCGAAAGGGGCAAGGGCAGTAGGGGAGAGGTCAGTGCGGGGAGGCCCTCGGGAGGATTTTGCTGCGATGGCGGTCCTGCAAGGGATTCCTGTACTGGATCTTCCTATAAACTGTAGCGGGTTTTCGGAAGCTAGTGGAACTTTGTAAAGGCCTCGTAGTGCTACCCTGCCTCACTTCCTTGGTAGAGGTGTATGGGATTCATGACCCCTTGGCAGATGGGTAACACGGCTTGTGGGTAAAGATGCGCAACCTCTGCAGAGTGTAAAACTGGTATACTAGCCGTGCTCACGGTCATGAGCAGCTCGGACCCTCACATGATTAATTTATGGAACTAAATTCAATTTGTCATATGCATTGCATTGCAGGTGATGTTGTTGTTACTTTTGTTCTATTACTTAATTGGGTTTGGTATTTACTTATACTTAGTAATTGCTAATAAAATTTTGACCAACTTTAAAAGCAATGCTCAGCTCTAACCATCTTCTTTGGTAAGCCTTACACTTCACGTGAGCTCCCACCTTTGGCGAGTTCATGCACATTATTCCCCACAACTTGTTGAGCGATGAACGTATGTGAGCTCACTCTTGCTGTCTCACATACACCACAGGTCAAGACCAGGTACTGCAGGATGATGCTCATGGAGGATGCTGCGATGAGTTCGTGAGAGGTCTAGGTCGTCGTCTCCCAGTCAACTTTTGGGTTGCTGGACCGTTGTCTCCTTATAATGTAATCATTTATTTTGTATAGAACTCCTGTTATATATAAAGATGTGACATTCGATCCTGTGCCACTGTACATCATATGTTTGAGACTTGGTCCCAGCATACCTGGTGTTTATGTTAACCCCGGGTTTTGGACCCCTAAAATCCGGGTGTTACATACGCTCCACTGCTAGGGTTGAGCGTGATGGAGACGAGATCGAAGCCGTTGAAACTGTTCCGATTTCTGAAGCGATGAGGCGTTCCGGGCTGGTTCCATCAGAAGACACACCTGCTGCCGAAGCAACGCAAGCTGATGTTGAAGAAGTTGGTTCCGAAGATGAGTACAACCGCGGGATGCCAAGCAAACCTAGTCATTTGGACTTTGGAAAGTCCACCATCTCTGAAGCTGATCTTCCAAAAATGGTGAAGCTGGGCTACTTTAGTGAAACAAAAAAGGAGCTGGTTCATTTTGCCGGGGAGGAGATTACTCCGAAGCCGGAAAAGAATGAAGTGGTTGTGTTCAAAAGCTTCTTTAAAGCAGGATTAAGGTTTCCTTTGAATGGGATGATTGCTGATGTGTTGAAGAAGTTTGGGGTTTACCTACATCAACTAACCCCTAACGCTATTGTTAGATTAAGTGTTTATATTTGGGCCCTTCGTAGCCAGGGAGTGGAACCGTTCGGTGAAGGTTTCTGTCGAGTCCATGAACTACACTATCAGACTAAAGCTAGAGGAGATGGTCTTCATGAGAATTTTGGATGTTACAACTTTGCTTATCGCAAAACTTCGAAGTTTCCAATGATAAGCTACCGAAGCAAATGGCCAGCCGGATGGAAATCTGAGTGGTTTTATGTTAAAGTTGATAAAGATGAAGATAAATTGGTCCAGAGTCCACTAGAGCTAACGTTCGGAGAAACGAGGCCCCGATGCAACATGATAAGTGGAAGCCCGAGCCAAATTGCTTTGGCTGAATTTCGCGTGATTTCAGATCATATTGGCACTAGAGACTTGGTGCAGGAATTTCTGGCTTTTAAAGTGTTTCCAACAATGAGGGATTGGGAGATGCCGAAGCTGGAGGGAGAAAAGAAAAAGGGAGAATTTGTTCGATTGCCGTATTACTACAAGTTTAAAAAACACTTTAAAAAGCCCTGTCGAGATTATGTGCAACGATATCCTCGAAAATTACTCTAAGAAAGAAGATCAGTTGATGACTGCAGCCTTCGGCACTCGTTCGAAGCCAAGATTAAATCGTGTGCTAGATGCTTTGAATTTTGATTACCCTGATTACGAGCAACTAGGCGGAGATGCCGAAGGCCCGAAGAGAAAGAGGATTGCCAGTGCCCTGGACAAAGAAAGCACCAAATTGGCCAAAAAGGAAAAGAAATTTCTGAAAAACTGAGCCCTGGACCGAGGGTAGCTGTTTCAAGGAAAAGAAAAGATGCATCTCCAAAACCTGCATCTCCAAAACCAAAGACGTCGGCCCAGGAGGAGGAAGCTCCTGCGACACTTTCTGCTGCCGAAGTGGAAGAGATTCTGAAGGTATTGACTGAACCTTTGCCTGTCAAGCTAAGCCCGCTGGCGCTAGAACTGACGAAGTTTTTTCAGAAGGGCAAAGAAGCTTCGGCAGCAGAAAGTCCCGCAAAGCCGAAAAAACGAAGAATTATCCAAGTGGCTGATGTCATTCATCAGACACCGCCACCGACCTCGGCGTCAAAAATTGTCACTGCCGATCCCACAGCCATCGGAGCCGAAACCGCCGGAGCCGAAACCGGAGGAGCCGAAGCCATCGGAGCCGAAACCACCGGAGCCGAAGTCACCGGAGCCAAAGCCACCGGGGCCGAAACCGAGACCAACGAAGATCCTAACCTGGAAACTACACTTGATGATATTGACAATATGCTTCTGAGAATGGCTGAAGAAGAAACTGCTGTGGTTACAGTGAACACGGTAATAGAAAAAGGAAAAGAGCAGATTGAAGACATTTTGGAAAAAGAAGATTTTAATTTTCAAGATATACTTGGACAAGAGTTGTCAGACGCTGAAAAAGAAGAGCTAAAGAAATATGCTATATCCTGTGGATACAAACCAGGGTCTCTGCTATTTGGTGGAGTCAATGAAGGGAAGCTGAGATGCCTTCGGAACCGAACCGAGGCCAAGGTTGTTAGGACCTTCTCCAAAAGCGTTGGCCTGCCGAAGATAGAAGCGGACCTGTGCAGATACCAGCGACAGCATATCGCCGGTAGCTTGCTCTATGCTAATTTCAAGGTAAAAAAGTCTCGATTTTTTATTATTATATATTTTTTATTTTGAATTAATTTGTTTTCTGACGAAGGTTGTTTTGGCAGAGTATACTTCTAAGTAAAGTGCTGAGAATGCAACAAGATCTTGAGGATGAAAAGAACGAAGCTACTATCACAGATCTAGAAAACAAAGTAAAAAATTACGAAGCTGTTTTGAAGGAAAAAGACTCCGTTGTTCAAGATCTTAAAATCAAAGTTAAAGATCACGAAGCTGCCTTAGAAAAGAAGGACTTCGTCATTCATTCTATGGAAGGTTCATTGGCTGAAGCCCAAGCCGAAAATAATAGGTTAAACAATGAATTACTCAAAAAGTCAGAAAAATCTAAGCAGTAAAAGAAGAACCTCGAAACAAGTCCCAAGACCAAAATCGAGAAGAATTCAAATTTGCAAAAATCATTGAAGGAGCTTCAGGAGAAATGCTTAAATTTCGGCAGCCGATGCGTGCAGTGGCTGAAGGATGTGTTTCACTCATTGGAGCCAGCTCTGATATATTTACACCTTCAGTTGAGAACCTGCCCAGCACCCTAGAATACATTGAAGGCGAGGTTGATGCACTTGACGAAGTTATTGCTGGGCATGCTGACTTCTGAGCCCTGCTAGCTTCTCGAGGCACAGCCACCGCTTTCCTGAAGGCTGGCTGTACGCACGGAAAAATTGTAAATAGGCCAAACTTCAGCTTGTCACCAGCAGATTTGGTTGACATCCCAAGCCTAGCCCGAAGCATTGGAAACAGATTTATGACTCAGATTTGGGTAAATGGCAGACGAAAAATGGCTGGTGACGAAGCTCGGAGCCACCTTAAGCCGGTGAGAAACTTATACTTGTTACTTTTACCTTCTCCTTGAAATTTGCACCTTTCTTATTCTGCTTTAATATGTGCAGGATGATGAAGCTGAAGAATGACGGGCTGAAGCTTAACAGTTGCTGTAAAAGACTTTCCTGCAAAAAATTCTGAAGAGATCTTTGTAATATAATTGTGGAAAAAACTTATGTAAATTTGTGCATACCTTGTAATATATCTTTTCTTCTTTATCCGTGTACAATCTGCTTTGCTGTGAACGAAACTTTACTTTTGAGCCGAAGGCGAAAAACACCTTCCCTTCTTTTCGTACACAACGAAGCATGAAAATTTCCTCTTTCTCTGAAGTTTTTCCTCATAGCCGAAGCATCTGCCTTTTCTGTATGATACGATGATGATGATCCTATATATGTCTAAATGAATGTTTATGAATGCAAATGTCATGATGTAATGCATTGTGCAAATGATTATTTGAATGTACATCCAAAAAACCATAATCATAGCCCTCATTCTCTTGAGAATGACTCAAATCTTTTTGCCGTTTATCTTTCGGTTTCACCGTTTACTTTTCGGTGTATCAGCGCTGACTTTTCACTGTAAGCCTCCCTTAGGAGCTTCTTCGCCTTTTAATTTCGGCGGAATCAGCGTTTATTTTTCGCTGTAAGCCTCCCTTAGGAGCTTCTTCGCCTTTTACTTTTGGCGGAATCAGCGTTTATTTTTCGCTGTAAGCTCTGCATTCCCTTGGGAACGACTTTTGAGCTTCTCCTTCTTTTCTTTTTCCATTGCACTCGATGGTGCGTTGTCAGCTTTTACATTTACATTTTTGGGGGATATCACTCTTATAGAATTGAAATAAGAAAAAGAAAAATTACATGGTGTGGCCCCATTAAAAACCTTTCTCCCCCTTTGGAAAGGAAAAGGGTGCCATAAGGAAAAACTAAAACAACAATAAAAAATAATAAAAAAAACGATTACATCAAGTTACACATAATACCGCCGAAGCTCATCCGCATTCCACGATCTAGGAATGTCGTTGCCGTCCATATCCTTTAATCTGTAGGAACCGGGTCTTGACGAAGATACTACCAGAAAGGGGCCTTCCCATTTTAGTTGTAGTTTGCCCACTGTGTCTGGGTTGGCCACTCTTCGAAGCACCAAATGTCCTGGCTTAGTGTTCTTCAACCGAACCTTTCTATCACGCCATTTTATTGTTTCGGCTTGGTATTTATTGATGTTTTCCACAGCCTGAAGCCTGATCCCTTCTATAGCATCTTTGTCCATAGAACAATCAGCTTCGTCTATCGCCGAAGCCAGTGTTCTTATTGATCCTGCCTTAGCCTCTTCTGGGGTTATTGCTTCATCACCAAATAGCAATTTGAATGGTGTAAAACCTATTGACCTTGATACTGTTGTGTTGTGGCTCCACACCACTTTAATTAATTCTTCTGGCCACTTTCCCCTTGGCTGATTGAATATTAACTTCATTATTCCTGTCATTATGATGCCATTAGCCCTTTCAACTAGTCCATTTGATTCCGGATGTCTAACTGACGTAAAATGGATCTTTGTGCCAATTTGTTCACAAAATTCTTTGAAAGCTTCAGAGTCAAACTGCGTTCCATTGTCCATAGTGATAGCCTTCGGCACTCCGAAGCGACAAACAATGTTTTGCCAGAAAAACCTTTGAACAGTAACCGAAGTTATTGTGGCTAAAGGCTTTGCCTCAATCCATTTAGAAAAATATTCCACTGCCACTACAACATATCTTAAATTCCCTTGTGCTGGTGGTAGCGGACCTAACAAATCAAGGCCCCACCTTTGCAACGGCCAAGTGGGTTGTATTAACTGAGTTAGAGACGAAGGTTGTTTTTGATCTCTTGCACATTTCTGACAACCTTCGCACTTTTGGACTAGTTCTGCTGCATCCGAAGCTACTTTTGGCCAATAAAATCCTTGGCGAAAAACTTTTCCTAGCAAAGGCCTAGATCCAATGTGAGATCCACACAAGCCTGCATGTATTTCCTTCATCAATTCTATACCTTCGACTCTGGATAAACATTTGAGTAATGGAGAGCAGACACCATGCTTGTACAGCTCCCCTTCTATTATTACATATGGACGAGCTCTTGCCTCTATTCTCTTGTTATAAGCTTCGTCATCTGAAAGGAAATTACCCTTAAGGTAAGAGATGATCTCAGTTCTCCAGTCTTCACTATAAACATGAGATATGTTGAGGACCGCTCTTTCAAGAAGTTCAACCGAAGGTGCTTTTATTGTTTCAAAAAATACTTCCGAAGGTAAGGGCAGCCCCTATGCTACTGACTTGGCTAGCAAATCAGCATGCTCATTTTCGCCTCGAGGAATATTTTTTACAGAAAACCCTTCAAAGGAAGCTTCAATCCTTCGGACAGTATCTAGATACTTCTCAAGCTTCGGGTCTCTTGCCTTACAACTCTTGTCAATATGACCAGAGATGACCTGGGAATCAGTTTTAAGAACCGCCCTTCTGATTCCCATTGCCTTTAACTTCCGAAGACCCAAAAGTAAAGCTTCGTACTCAGCAATGTTATTTGTGCAGTGTTGGGGGCTTGTTCTCAAATGCTTCGAATCAAGAACAAGGCAACACAAAGAATGTTAAATATCAAATGCCCTTCGTCCGCTGAAGCATTATCTCCCCTAGGATTTAATGAACTCCGGACGAAGACTACGAACATAATATTACGAAGGTTTCACCTTCGTAATTAAATTTACAAAGATAATATAAAGTAATGTAAAATGTAAAACATCAAAGATAAACATGTCGGAAATAAATGGCATCATTCACATACTCTATCATATGAATATAAGATGTTTGAATACAATGTTTTAAGGTACGTTTATACCTTCGCTTTGACAAGTAATGATTCCCGAGAGATTCACTTGCAATTATCAGAATGCGTGAACAGTAAAGAAATACTGTTCACTATTTATAGGCACAGGACGCAGCCTGTGAAGAATTACAATCATGCCCCTCATAAGAGTTTACAACGTTGACTCAGACCCTTAAGGACTAAAAGGTCATTCTATCTTTAAGTCGGTTCGATCCCCCATCTTCGGACATGCTGTAATACCGAAGCTTCATGAATGGTACCTTCGGCATTACGTTCAAGCAGCTTCAGCCGAAGCTGTTTTCTTTCCGCAGGACCTTCTGCGATGAAGCATGGTCCCAACAGTAGCCCCTTCGCGGTGCTAGATCGTTTTTCGTAACGAGCTTGATCCGTGAAAAAAGTCTCTTAGGCTTCAGGAAGCCGAAGGTCCGAAAAACACCTTCCCTGAGCTCGTTGTCGAGAAACGATACAGTTTTCGAGCGTGTAGTAGTCCCACCATGCAGGCTCACTGTTTTGGTCTTTGCGGCCCACCGTGCAGCGGGTGCGAGCAACTGTTTGCCTGGTGTAAAAATCCTGACGATTCACCTTCTTACCTGCAGCACTATATAAACAGACAGGTAGGTGTGAAGTTACCACAGCATTCATTGCTATTGCACTGTTTTGCTGCCAAAAATTTAACCATAGCCGAAGTCTGACTTTCGCATTCAAACGAAGCTCCAGCTCTGTGCCTGCTTTGTCAGAAGAAGAGCTTCGGAAGAAAGGTTATTAATTTCCAAGAAATTTTTAAGAAATTCAAAATCAAATGGCCAGAGTGCGCTCTATTTCTAGGGTTGAGCGCGAAGGAGACGAAGCCGATGCTGCTGAAACTGTTCCGATTTCTGAAGCGATGAGGCGTTCTGGACTGGCTCCATCAGAAGACACACCTACTGCCAAAGCAACGCAATCTAATGTTGAAGAAGTTGGTTCCGAAGATGAGTACAGCTTCGGGATGCCAAGCAAACCTAGTCATTTGGACTTTAGAAAGTCCACCATCTCTGAAGCTGATCTTCCAAAAATGGTGAAGCTGGGCTACTTTAGCGAAGCAAAAAAGAAGCTGGTTCATTTTGGCGAAGAGGAAACTACTCCGAAGCCAGAAAAGAATGAGGTGGTAGTGTTTAAAAGCTTCTTCAAAGCAGGATTAAGATTTCCTTTGAATGGGATGATTGCTGATGTTTTGAAGAAATTTGGGGTTTACCTTCATCAGCTGACCCCTAATGCCATTGTTAGATTAATTGTTTATATCTGGGCCCTTCGTAGTCAAGGAGTGGAACCGTTCGGCGAAGGTTTCTGTCGAGTCCATGAACTACACTATCAGACTAAAGCCAGAAGAGATGGTCTTCATGAGAATTTTGGATGTTACAACTTTGCTTATCGTAAAACTTCGAAGTTTCCAGTGATAAGCTACTGAAGAAAATGGCCAGCTGGATGGAAGTCTGAGTGGTTTTTTGTTAAAGTTGATAAAGATGAAGATAAATTGGTCCAGAGTCCACTAGAGCTAACCTTCGGAGAAACAAGGCCCCGATGCAACATGATAAGTGGAAGCCCAAGCCAAATTGCTTTGGCTGAATTTCGAATAATTTCAGAACATATTGGCACTAGGGACTTGGTGCAGGAATTTTTGGCTTTTAAAGTGTTCCCAACAATGAGGGATTGGGAGATGCCGAAGCTGGAGGGGGAAAAGAAAAAGGGCGAACTTGTTCGATTACCCTATTACTACAAGTTTAAGAAAAACTTTAAAGAACCCTGCCAGGAATGGTTAGACACAATCGAGATTATGTGCAACGATATCCTTGGAAATTATTCTAAGAAGGAAGATCAGTTGATGACAGCAGCCTTCGGTAGTCGCTCGAAGCGAAGGTTGAATCGGGTGTTAGATGCCTTGAATTTTGACTATCCTGATTACGAGCAATTGGGCGGAGATACCGGAGGCCCGAAGAGAAAAAGAATTGCCAGCGCCCTTGACAAAGAAAGCACCAAATTGGCCAAAAAGAAAAAGGAAATTCCTGAAAAGCTGAGCCCTGAGCCAAAGGTAGCTGCTTCAAGAAAAAAAAACTGCATCTCCGGAACCAAAAACATTGGTCCAAGAGGAGGAAACTCCTGCGACACCTTCTGCTGCCAAAGTAGAAGAGATTCTGAAGGTAATGACTGAACCCTTGCCTGTCAAGCTAAGTCCGTTGGCACCGCAACTGACGAAGTTTTTACAGAAGGACAAAGAAGCTTCGGTAGCAGAAAGCCCTGTAAAGCTGAGAAAATGAAGAATTATCCAAGTAACAGACGTGATTCATCAGACACCGCCACCGGCAATGGAGTCAAAAATCGTTTTTGCCGAGACCGCTGAAGTCGAAGGCGCCGCAGCAGAAGCTACCGGAATGGAAACCATTGAAGCTGAAACCGGCGAAGCCGAAGCTACTAGGGCCGAAGCTGGGACCACCGAAGATTCGAACCTGGAAACCACACTTGAGGTTATTGACAATATTCTTCTGAAAATGGCTGAAGAAGAAGCTGCTATGACTGCGGTGAACACGACAACTGAAAAGGGAAAAGAGCAGGTTGTTGACATTTTGGAAGAAGGAAATTTCAACTTTCAAGATTTGCTTGGACAAGAGTTAACAGGCGCCGAAAAAGAAGAGCTGAAAAAATATGCCATATCTTGCGGATATAAACCAGGGTCTATGCTATTTGGTGGAGTCAACGAAGGGAAGCTAAGATGCCTTCGGAATCGCACCGAGGCCAAAATTGTTAGAACCTTCCCCAAAAGTGTTGGCCTGCCGAAGATAGAAGCGGACATTTGCAGGTACCAGCGACAACATATCGCCGGTAGTTTGCTCTATGCTAATTTCAAGGTAAAAAAGTATCGATTTTTTATTATTATATATTTCTTATTTTGAATTAAGTTGTTTTCTGACGAAGGTTGTTTTGGCAGAGTATACTTCTAAGTAAAGTGCTAAGAATGCAGCAAGATCTTGAGGATGAGAAGAACGAAGTTATTATCAAAGATCTAGAAAGCAAAGTCAAAAATTATGAAGCTGCTCTGACGGAAAAAGACTCTGTTATTCAGGATCTTAAAATCAAAGTTAAAGATTACGAAGCTGCCGTGGAAAAGAAAGACTTCGTCATTCAATCTTTGGAAGGTTCGCTGGCTGAAGCACAAGCCAAAAATAGTAGGTTAAACAATGAGTTACTCAATCAGTCAGAAAAATATGAGCAAGAAAAGGAGAAACTTGAAGCAAGTCTCAAGACTGAGGTCGAGAAAAATTCAGATTTGCAAAAATCATTGAAGGATCTCCAAGAGAAATGCCTAAATTTCGGCAGCCGATGCGTGCAGCGGCTGAAGGACGTATTTCACTCTATCGGAGCCAGTTCTGAAAAATTTTCACCTTTAGCCGAAAACCTGCCCAGCACCTTGCAACATATTGAAGGCGAGGTTGATGCTCTTGACGAAGTTATTGGTGGGCATGCCAATTTCTGCGCCCTGGTAGCTTCTCGAGGCACAGCTGCCGCTTTTCTGAAGGCTGGCTGTACTCATGGAAAATTGTGAATAGACCGAACTTTAGCTTGTCAGTAGCAGACTTGATTGATATCCTGAGCCTAGCCCGAAGCATCGGAAATAGATTTATGACCCAGATTTGGGTAAACGGCGGGCGAAGGATGGCTGGTGACGAAGCTCGAAGTCACCTTAAGCCGGTAAGAAACTTGTATTTGTTACTTTTGCCTTCTCCTTGAAATTTGCACCTTTCTTATTCTGCTCTTTAATATTTGCAGGATGATGAAGCTGAAGTATGACGAAGATGAAGTATGACGACCTGAAGCTTGATAGTTGCTATAATAGACTCTCCTACAAAAAATTCTGAAGGGATCTTTGTAATATAATTATGGAAAAAACTTATGTAAATTTGTACATACCTTGTAATATATTTTGTCTCCTTTATCCGTGTACAATCTGCTTTGCTGTGGACGAAACTTCTCTTTTTGAGCCGAAGGCAAAAAACACCTTCCCTTCTTTTCGTACACAACGAAGCATGAAAAATTTTCTCCTTCTTCGAAATTTTTCCTCATTGCCGAAGCATCTGTCTTTTTTGTGTGGTATGATGATGATTCTATATATGTCTAAATGAATGTTTATGAATGCAAATGACATGATGTAATGTATCGTGCAAATGAATATCGAAACACATATTCAAAAACCATAATCATAGCCCTTCATCCCCTTGGGAATGATTCAAATCTTCTGGCCGTTTACTTTTCGGCTTCACGATTTACTTTTCGGTGTATCAGCGTTGACTTTTCACTGTAAGCCTCCCTTAGGAGCTTCTTCGCCTTTTACTTTCAGCGGAATCAGCGTTGACTTTTCGCTGTAAGCCTCCCTTAGGAGCTTCTTCGCCTTTTACTTTCAGCGGAATCAACGTCGACTTTTCGCTGTAAGCTCTGCATTCCCTTAGGAACGACTTTTGAGCTTCTCCCTGATTTCTTTTCTTTTTCCTTTTGCATTTACATTTACATTTTTGGGGGATATCACTCTTATAGAATTAAAATAAGGAAAATTACATGTTGTGGCCCCATTAAAAACCTTTCTCCCCCTTTGGAAAGGAAAAGGGTGCCACAAAAAAGAACAGAAAAAGAAAATTACATCAAGCTAAACATAATATCGCCGAAGCTCATCCGCATTCCATGATCTAGGAATGTCGTTGCCGTCCATATCCTTCAATCTGTAGGAACCGGGTCTTGACGAAGATGCTACCAAAAAAGGTCCTTCCCACTTTAGCTGTAATTTGCCTACTGTCTCAGGGTTGGCTATTCTTCAAAGCACCAAGTGTCCTGGCTCAATGTTCTTCAGCCTAACCTTTCTGTCATGCCATTTTATTGTTTCAGCTTGATATTTGTTAATGTTTTCCACAGCTTGAAGCCTGATCTCTTCTATAGCATCTTTCTCCACAGAATGCTCAACTGCATCTTCGCCTTCTGCCGAAGCTACTATTCTTATTGGTCCTGCTTTGGCTTCTTCCGGGGTTATTGCTTCGTCACCAAACAATAGTTTGAATGGCGTAAAACCTGTTGATCTTGACACTGTTGTGTTATGGCTCCACACCACTTTGATTAATTCTTCTGGCCACTTTCCCCTAGGCTGATTGAAGATTAGCTTCATTATCCCTGTCATTATGATCCCATTAGTTCTTTCAACAAGTCTGTTTGACTCTGGGTGTCAAACTGATGCAAAATGGATCTTCGTGCCAATTTGATCGCAAAATTCTCTGAAAGCATCAGAATCAAACTGTGTCCCATTATCCACAGTAATGGCCTTCGGCACTCCGAAGCGACAAACAATATTTTGCCAGAAAAACTTTTGAATAGTAACTGAAGTTATTGTGGCTAAAGGCTTTGCCTCAATCCACTTAGAAAAATATTCCACTGCCACTACAACATATCTTAAGTTCCCCTGTGCTGGTGGTAATGGACCTAGCAAATCAAGGCCCCACCTTTGCAACGGCCAAGTGGGTTGTATTAATTGAGTTAAAGACGAAGGTTGTTTTTGATCTCTTGCACATTTCTGACAACCTTCGCACTTTTGAACTAAATCCGCTGCATCTGAAGCTGCCTTTGGCCAATAAAATCCTTGACGAAAAACTTTTTCGAGCAAAGGCCTAGATCCAATGTGAGATCCACATAGGCCTGCGTGTATTTCCTTCATCAATTCTATGCCTTCAGCTCTGGATAAACACTTGAGTAATGGGGAACATACCCCCCGCTTGTATAATTCCCCTTCTATTATGACATATGGTCGAGCCCTTGCTTCTATCCTCCTGTTATAGGCTTCGTCATCTAAAAGAAAATTGCCCTGAAGAAAAGAGATGATCTCAGTTCTCCAATCTTCACTATAAACAGGGGATATGTTGAGAACTGCTCTTTCAAGAAGCTCGACCGAAGGTGCTTTTATTGTTTCGAAAAATACTTCCGAAGATAAGGGCAGCCCCTGAGCTGCTGACTTGGCTAATAGATCAGCATATTCATTTTCTCCACGAGAAATATTTTTAACAAAGAATCCTTCGAAGGAAGCCTCAATCCTTCGGACTGTATCTAAATTTTTTCAAGCTTCAGATCTTTTGCTTTGTAGCTTTTGTCAATATGACCAGAAATAACTTGGGAATCAGTTTTAAGAATGGCCCTTCTGATTCCCATTGCCTTTAACTTCTGAAGACCCAGGAGCAGAGCTTCGTACTCAGCAATATTGTTTGTGCAACTGAAATCAAGTCTTGTCGCATAGCAAGTTTTAACTTTGGAAGGTGAAACCAACACAGCAGCTGCTTCTGCTCTGAAGGTTCCCCAAGACCCATCGCAAAACACTGTCCATACTTCGGCATCTTTATTCGTTTCTTCCTCTTGAGCCCCTGGCGTCCAGTCAGCAATGAAGTCTGCCAATGCTTGGGATTGAATCGAAGACCTATGCACATAATCAATACAAAATTCATTGAGCTCTGCAGCCCATTTTCCAATCCTTCTAGTAGCTTCTCGATTTCTCATGATGTCCTTCAACGGTTGTGAGGAAGGAACAATTATATTGTAAGCTTGAAAATAATGCCGAAGCTTCCTGGAGGCCATCAAAACAGAATACAGTACCTTCTCCAATTCCGTATAATTTTTCTTTGATAGACTAAGAACTTCTGATACGAAGTATATTGGGGCTTGCTTTTTGACTTGGCCTTCAAGCTTCTCCTGGACGAGTGCTGCACTTACCGCTGAGTGCGAAGCTGCCACATATAACAACAGGGGAGCCCCTGGCGTTGGTGGAGTTAGTGTTGTTAGGTCTATCAAATATTGCTTCAGCTCTTCGAAGGCTTTCTGCTGAACTGGTCCCCATTGAAAAACTTCAGCTGATTTCAGTACTTCGAAAAATGGTAAGTTTCTCTGTGCTGATCTAGATATAAATCTGTTGAGAGATGACAGTCTTCCTGTCAATCTTTGAGCCCCCTTCTTTGTACTTGGTGGCTCCATTCGAAGGATAGCTTCGATTTTGTTTGGATTAGCTTCAATCCCTTTTGTTGAGACTAGACAGCCAAGAAATTTCCCTTTCTTCACTCCGAAGACACATTTTTCTGGGTTCAACTTTAAACCAGCCTGTCTAAAATTAGCGAAGGTCTCCAGCAGATCAGCAATGTGATTATCTTGCTTCGTGCTTTTTACAATGATATAATCAACATAAGTTAGCACATTTCTGCCTATCTGGGAATGAAGAACCTTCGCTGTCATTCTGCTGAAGCTTCCTCCAGCATTCTTAAGCCCCTCAGGCATCCGAAGGTAACAATATGTTCCACTAGGGGTTATGAAGCTGGTTTTCGGTTCATCCTCCTTCTTCATCCAAATTTGGTGATAGCCTAAATAACAATCCAGCAGACTCATAAGCTCTGATGAAGCTGCTGCATCAACTAGGGAATCTATCCTTGGCAATGGAAACTCGTCCTTCGGACAGGCTTTATTGAGATCAGTAAAATCGATACACATTCTCCATTTACCATTGGCCTTCTTTACCATAACAGTGTTAGCCAACCATTCTGGGTATTTTACCTCTCTGATAACTCCGGCACTGAGGAGTCTTTTCACTTCATTCCGAGCACCTTCGACCTTGTCATCAGACATCTTCCGAAGCCTCTGCTTTCTGGGTCTGAAAGATGGATCAACATTGAGCGAGTGCTCAATAACATCCCTGTTAACTCCGCAAAGATCATTAGCTAACCAAGCAAAAACATCTTTATTGTTGAACAAAAACCTTATCAAGGTTTTCTCCTGTTCTTTGGACAGTTGAGATCCCAATAGCACCTTCTGCTCTGCTATGTCCTCACATAAGAGCATGGGCTTCGGCTGATCAGCCGAAGCAGCTTTTTCCCTTCTGAACTTGTATTGCTGACAAGCTTTAGCTCCATCTATATTATGGATTGCATTTGAGTCTGTCCAATTTCCTTCGGCCCTTCTGGCAGCTTTCTGACTTCCATGAATAGCAATGGGCCCTTGATCCGAAGGTATTTTCATGCAAAGATAAGCTGGATGAAGAATTGCTTCGAAGGCATTGAGAGTACCACGACCAATGATTGCATTGTAAGGGTATTCCATGTCAACAATATCAAACACAACTTGTTCAGTCCTTGTGTTGTTGATAAATCCGAAGGTCACTGGCATTGTAATTTTTCCAAGTGCCACGATCTGCCTTCCTCCGAAGCCACAAAGGGGATGTGTGGCATCATGGATTTTGTCTTCGGGATCTTGCATCTGTCTGAAGGCCTTAGCAAATATGATATCAGCTGTGCTGCCTGTATCAACCAAAACATTGTGGACCAGAAATCCTTTGATCACACAAGAGATAACCATAGCATCGTTGTGTGGGTAATCCTTGAGTTGAAGATCCTCTTAGGATAAGGTAATTGGAATGTGAGACCATCTTGACTTGATGAAGGGTCCCTGCACCCCGACATGCTATACCCTTCTCTGTGCCTCCTTCTTCTATTTCTTGTTAGCTGGCTCTGAGCATGAACCGCCTGTTATCGGGAGTACCAGCTTCGGAGCCAAAGCAGCTCCAGCTTGATTGTTGAACGAAGCCATCAGCTCAAAAAAGTGGAAGTGAGTTCACCGGAGGTGGGCGCCAATGTTGGGGGCTTGTTCTCAAATGCTTCGAATCAAGAACAAGGCAACACAAAGAATGTTAAATATCAAATGCCCTTCGTCCGCTGAAGCATTATCTCCCCTAGGATTTAATGAACTTCGGACGAAGACCACGAACATAATATTACGAAGGTTTCACCTTCGTAATTAAATTTACAAAGATAATATAAAGTAATGTAAAATGTAAAACATCAAAGATAAACATGTCGGAAATAAATGGCATCATTCACATACTCTATCATATGAATATAAGATGTTTGAATACAATGTTTTAAGGTACGTTTATACCTTCGCTTTGACAAGTAATGATTCCTGAGAGATTCACTTGCAATTATCAGAATGCGTGAACAGTAAAGAAATACTGTTCACTATTTATAGGCACAGGACGCAGCCTGTGAAGAATTACAATCATGCCCCTCATAAGAGTTTACAACGTTGACTCAGACCCTTAAGGACTAAAAGGTCATTCTATCTTTAAGTCGGTTCGATCCCCCATCTTCGGACATGCTGTAATACCGAAGCTTCATGAATGGTACCTTCGGCATTATGTTCAAGCAGCTTCAGCCGAAGCTGTTTTCTTTCCGCAGGACCTTCGGCGATGAAGCATGGTCCCAACATGCAGCTAAAATCAAGTCTTGCTGCGTAGCAAGTTTTAACTTTGGAGGGTGCGACCAACACAGCAGCTGCTCCTGCTCCGAAGGTTCCCCAAGAACCATCGCAGAATACTGTCCATGCTTCGGCATCTTTATTTGCCTCTTCTACTTGAGCCCCTGGCGTCCAGTCAGCAATGAAGTCAGCTAACGCCTGGGACTGAATCGAAGATCTGTGTACATAATCAATGCAGAATTCATTAAGTTCCGCAGCCCACTTTCCAATCCTTCCAGTAGCTTCTCTATTTCTCATAATGTCCTTCAATGGTTGTGAAGAAGGGACAATTATATTGTATGCTTGGAAATAATGCCGAAGCTTTCTAGAAGCCATCAAAACAGCATATAGCACCTTCTCCAATTCTGTATAATTTTTCTTTGATAAACTAAGAACTTTAGATACAAAGTATATTGGAGCTTGCTTCTTGATTTGCCCTTCAAGCTTCTCTTGGACAAGTGCCGCACTTACCGCTGAGTGCGAGGCTGCCACATATAACAACAGAGGAGCCCCTGGCGTTGGTGGAGTTAGCGTTGTTAGGTTTATCAAATATTGCTTCAGCTCTTCGAAGGCTCTCTGCTGGACCGGTCCCCATTGAAAAACTTCGGCTGACTTCAGCACTTCGAAAAATGGTAAATTTCTCTCTGTTGATCTAGATATTAATCTGTTGAGAGATGCTAGTCTTCCTGTCAATCTTTGAGCCCCCTTTTTTGTACTAGGTGGTTCCATTCAAAGGATAGCTTCGATTTTATTTGGATTAGCCTCAATCCCTTTTGTTGAAACTAGGTAGCCAAGAAATTTCCCTTTCTTCACCCCGAAGACACATTTTTCTGGATTCAACTTTAAACCGACCTGTCTGATATTAGCGAAGGTTTCCTGGAGGTCAGTAATGTGATTCTCTTGCTTCGTGCTTTTTACAATGATATCATCAACATAAGTTAACACATTTCTGCCTATCTGAGACTGAAGAACCTTCGCTGTCATTCTGCTGAAGCTTCCTCCAGCATTCTTGAGCCCCTCAGGCATCCGAAGGTAACAATATGTTCCACTAGGGGTTATGAAGCTGGTCTTCGGCTCATCCTCCTTCTTCATCCAAATTTGATGATAGCCTGAATAACAGTCCAGCAGACTCATAAGCTCTGATGAAGCTGCTGCATCAACTAAGGAATCTATCCTTGGCAATGGAAACTTGTCCTTCGGACAGGCCTTGTAGAGATCAATAAAATCGATACACATCCTCCATTTACCATTGGCCTTTTTTACCATAACAGTGTTAGCCAGCCATTCTGGGTATTTTACCTCTCTGATAACTCCAGCACTGAGAAGTCTTTTCACTTCATTTCGAGCACCTTCGGCCTTGTCATCAGACATCTTCTGAAGCCTCTGCTTTCTGGGTCTGAAGGATGGATCAACATTAAGCGAATGTTCAATAACATCCCTGTTAACTCCACAAAGATCATTAGCCGACCATGCAAAAACATCTTTGTTGTTGAACAAGAATCTTATCAAGGTTTTCTCTTGTTCCTCAGATAATTGAGATCTCAGCAGCACCTTCTGCTCTGCGATATCTTCGCATAAAAGCATGGGTTTCGGCTGATCAGCCGAAGCAGCCTTCTCCCTTCTATGCTTGTACTACTCACAAGCTTCGGCTTCATCTATGTTATGGATTTCCTTTGAATCAGTCCAATTCCCTTCGGCCTTTCTAGCGGCTTCCTGACTCCCATAAATAGCAATAGGTCCCTGATCCAAAGGTATCTTCATGCAAAGATACGCTGGATGAAGAATTGCTTCGAAAGCATTGAGGATTCCGTGACCAATGATAGCATTCTAAGGATACTCCATGTCAACAATGTCAAACACAATTTGCTCAGTCCTTGTGTTGTTGACGAATCCGAAGGTTACTAGCATGGTAATCTTACCAAGTGCTACAATCTGCCGCCCTCCGAAGCCACAAAGAGGGTGCGTAGCATCATGAATCTTGTCTTTGGGCTCTTGCATTTGTCTGAAGGCCTTAGCAAATATGATATCTGCTGCACTGCCTGTATCAACCAAAACATTATGGACCAGAAATCCTTTGATCACACAAGAAATAACCATGGCATCATTGTGTGGGTAATCCTTGAGCTGAAGATCCTCTTGAGAAAAGGTAATTGGGATGTGAGACCATCTTGACTTGATGAAGGGTCCTTGTACCCCTACATGTTGTACTCTTCTCTGTGCCTCCTTCTTCTGTTTCTTGTTAGCCGGCTCTGAGCATGAACCGCCTGTTATCGGGAGAATCAGCTTCGGAGCCGAAGCAGTTCCAGCTTGGTTCTTGAATGAAGCCATTGTCTCAGGAAAGTGGAAGTGAGTTCACCGGAGGTGGGCGCCAATGTTGGGGACTTGTTCTCAAATGCTATGAATTAAGAACAAGGCAACATAAAATGTTAAATATTAATGCTCTTCGTCCGTTGAAGCATTATTTCCCCAAGGATTTAATGAACTTCGGACGAAAACCATGAGAAAAGTATCACGAAGGTCATGCCTTCGTGATTAAACTTACAAAATAATATGAAATAATATATAAAACATGAGACATTAAAGATAGATGTATCAGAAATAAATAACATCATTCACATATTTTATTATATGAACATAAAAATGACAGAACATAGAGTTTAAATACATTTATACCTTCTCCTTGACAGATAATGATTCCCAGGCAATGCGTTTGCAATTACAGGAATGCGTGAACTGTAAAGGAATACTGTTCACTATTTATAGACACAGGACACAGCCTGTAAGGAATTACAATCATGCCCCTTATAAAAGTTTACAAAAATGACTCAGACCCTTATGGGCTAAAAGGTCATTCTATCTTTAAGTCGGTTCGATCCTTCGTCTTCGGGCGTGCTATAACACCGAAGCTTCATGAGTGGTAGCTTCGGTCATCATGTATAAGCAGCTTTAGCCGAAGCTGTTTCTTCCCGCAGGACCTTCGGCGACGAAGCATGGTCCCAACAGGCGTCCCAATGGACGAGGGTTGCACTCAACCCCTTTCAAGTGATCCAATGATCCACTTGAATACCACGGTTTCTTCCTTATAGTAGTTTTCCCATTTGTGAGAATCTCCACAAGTTGGAGCCTCTCACCCTTACAAAGTTGATCGCAACACAAAACACAAGAGTAAGGGAGGGAAAGAAACACACTCAAGAATATCAGTAAACACACGCGCACAACTCAAGACGTGAGCACACAAACATGGCGCAGGGAGTTTACAACTCAAAAGGTGCTCAAATCTCAAACACGATGATCCAATTGCGTGGTTGCGGAGCTAGGCGTCTTAGAATGTTCAATGGATGCTTGGTGTAGTGCTCCATGCGCCTAGGGGTCCCTTTTACAGACCCAAGGCAGCTAGGAGCCATTGGAGTTCCATTTGGAAGGCAATTGTTTCCTTCTATCGAGTGGCGCACCGGACAGTCCGTTGCACCACCGGACATGAACAGTCCCTGTCTGGTGCTCGATCTCCTTCCTTTTCTGGCGAAGCCAACTGTTACGCCCTCGGTCCCCTTGGTGCACACCAGACAGTCCGGTGTGACCAAGTGACTGTTGGCTTGGCCACGTGTCGCCCGTTGATCGCGCTGCCGATCGTTGGCCATGGGCGCCGTTGGCTCACCGGACAGTCCGGTGAATTTTAGCCACGGTGCCATCGGTTAATTCCCGAGAGCGACGAGTTCGTCGTCGAGTGCTGAGCGCTGGCGTTGATGGCTCATCGGACAGTCCGGTGCACCACCGAACAGTCCGGTGTATTTTAGCCACGTTGCCCCCGCCGATTCTCGAGAGCAGTGACTTCACTGCTGAACCAGCCTGTGCACCGGGCAGTGGATAGACTTAGCCAAACTTCTCCAATCCATTTCTACTTTTCTTGACAAGGTTCCTAGCACTTAGAGAAATATGTTAGTATCTAAAACAATTTACTAAGGCTGGAGACATACTTTGATTCTTGATTTGCACTTCTTTAGCATTTAGCACATTTGAACTAAACCAATATGTGTTGGACATCTAATCACCAAAACATTTATAGAAATGGCCCAAGGGCACATTTCCCTTTCAACTACACAAGGAGGAATTGGACTAGGAAATCAGAGTCTAGAAGCTATACATCAGCAAGTATAGAGGAAAAGGGAGAAGATGCTTCGGCTAGCCAAACTTTAGAGGAAGATCGATGAAGCCGCTGAAGAAATGCACAGAAACATATATGGGGTTGCCTTGTCCTTAATACTTAACAATTGTGTTGCCTTGTTCTTGATTCACATCATTTGAGAACAAGTGACCAACAGAAACATATATGGGGTGAGGTGTACGTGCCTCTATTCGATGATCAATAGCCACACAACCCCCATTATTGACGAAAATTGTCATGAACGACCATTTTCTATAATAAGGAAGGCTAACATCTATGGATTTTTGACCAAGAAATGGTCTCCACTAGAAATCCAAGAATGTGACCTATGACAAGGAAACATGTGGGGTGACGTGTACAAGTCTCTGATCGATGATCAATGCCCACACAACCCCTATTCTTGTCGAAAACAGCCATGAACGACAATTTTCAATAATACCGAAGGCTAACACCTACGGATTTTTGACCAAGAAATGGTCTCCACCAGAAATTGAAGAATGTGACTTATGGCAAGGAAACATATGTGGGGTGAGGTGTACGAGCCACTGGTCCATGATGAATAGCCATTAAACCCCCATTTTTTGTAGAAAATATTTATGAACGACCATTTTTAATAAAATTGAAGGCTAACACCAACGGATTTTGACCAACAATTGGTCACCAGACAAAATCCAAGAATGTGACTTATGGCAAGGAAACATATGTGGGGTGATGTGAACGAGCCTCTGGTCGATGATCAAAGGCTACACTACCCCTTTTTTGTTGAAAATAGCCACAAACGACCATTTTGAATAATACTAAAGGCTAACACCTATGGATTTTTGACCAAGAAATGGTCTGCCACAGAAATCCAAGAATGTGACCTATGGCACAGAAACATATGTGCGGTGAAGTGTACGAGCCTCTGGTCCATGATGAATAGCCATTAAACCCTAGTTTTGTCGAAAATAGCAATGAACAATCATTTCAATAATATCGAAGGCTAACACCTACGGATTTTGACTAAGAATTGGTCTACAGACAAAATCAACGAATGTGACCTATAACAAGGAAACATTAGTAGGGTGACGTGAACAAGCCTATGGTCGATGATCAATGGCCCCACAACCCCCATTTTTGTCGAAAATAGCCATGAACGACTATTTTGAATAATACTGAAGGCTAAAACCTACGGACTTTTTTTACCAAGAAATGGTGTCCAGCCAAAATCCAAGAATGTGACCTATGGTAAGGAAACAAATGTGGAGTGAGGTGTACGAGCCTCTTGTCGATCATCAATAGCAATACAACCCCATTTTTGCCGAAAATAGCCATGAACGATCATTTTCAATAATACCGAAGGCCAACACCTATAGAATTTTTGACCAAGAATTGGTCTCCACCAGAAATCAAAGAATGTGACCTATGGCAAGAAAACATATGTGGGGTGAGGTGTACAAGCCTTTGGTCCATGATTAATGGCCATTCAACCCCCATTTTTGTCGAAAATAGCCATGAACGACAATTTTCAATAATATCGAAGGCTTACACCTATGGAATTTGACCAAGAATTGGTCTCCAGGCAAAATCCAAGAATGAGACCTATGGCAAGGAAAAATATGTTGGGTGAGGTGTATGAGCCTCTGGTCAATGATCAATGGCGAGCCAACCCCATTTTTAGTAATACCAAAGGCATGAATGACCATTTTCAGTAATACCGAAGGCTAACACCTACGGATTTTTGACCAAGAAATGGTCTCCACCAGAAATCTAGAAATATGACCTATGGCAAGGAAACATATGTGGGGTGAGGTGTACAAGCCTCTGGCCCATGATCAATGGCAACACAACCCAATTTTGGTCGAAAATAGCTATGAATGATCAAGTTCAATATTACCAAAGGCTAACACCTTTAGAATTTTGGCGAAGAAGTGGTCTCTACTAGAAATCCAAAAATGTGATCTATGGCAAGGAAACATATGTAGGGTGCCATGTAAGAGCCTCTAGGCCATGATGAATGGCCATTCAAACCTCATTTTTGTCAAAAATAGCCGTAATGACCATTTTCAACAATACCGAAGGCTAACACCTACGGATTTTTGATCAAGAAATGGTCTCCAACCAAAATCCAAGAATGTGACCTATGGAAAGGAAACATATGTGGGGTGATGTGAACGAGACTCTGGTCGATGATCAATGGCCACACAACCCCGATTTTTGTCGAAAATAGCCATGAACAACCATTTTGAATAATACGGAAAACTAACACCTACGGATTTTTGACCAAGCAATAGTCTCCATCCAATATCCAAGAATTTGACATATGGCCAAGAAACATATATGGGGTGAGGTGTATGAGCCTCTGGTCGATGATCAATGGCAACACAACCCCATTTTTGTTGAAAATCGCCATGAACGTTCATTTTCAATAATACCGAAGGCTAACACCGACAGATTTTTGACAAAAACTGGTCTCCACCAGAAATCCAATAATGTGAGCTATGACAAGGAAACATATCTGGGGTGAGGTGTACGAGCCTCTAGTCCATGATGAATGGTCATGCAACACCAAGTTTTGTCGAAAATAGCCACGAATGACCATTTTTAATAACACCGAAGGCTAACACCTACGAATTTTAGACAAAGAAATGGTCTCCACTAGAAATCCAAGAATGTGACCTATGGCAAGGAAACATACATGGGGTGACGTGTTCGAGCTTCTGGTTGATGATCAATGGCCACAGAACCTCCATTCTTATCGAAAATAGCCATGAACGACAATTTTCAATAATACCAAAAGCTAACACCAACGGATTTTTGACCAAGAAATGGTCTCCACCAGAAATCCAAGAATGTGACCTATGGAAAGGAAACATATGTGGGGTGAGGTGTATGATCCTCTAGTCCATGATGAATGGCCATTCAACCCCCATTCTTGTTGATAATAGCCATTAGCGACCATTTTCAATAATATCGAAGGCTAACACCTATGGATTTTGACCAAAATTGATCACCAGACAAAATCCAAGAATGCGACCTATGGCAAGGAAATTTATGTGGGGTGAGGTGTATGAGCCTATGGTCGATGGTCAATGGTTAGACAACCCCCATTTTTTCAATAATAGCCACGAACGACCATTTTCAACAATATTGAAGATTGACACCTATGGAATTTTGACCAAGAACCGGTCTCCACCAGAAATCCAATAATGTGACCTATGTCAAGGAAACATATGTGGGGTTAGGTGTATGTGCCTCTGGTCGATGATCATCGACCACAGAATCCCCATTTTTGACGAAAATAGCCATGAACGATCATTTTCAATAATACCAAAGGCTTACATCTATGGATTTTTGACCAAGAAATGGTCTCCACCAGAAATCCAAGAATGTGACCTATGGCAAAGAAACATATGTGGGGTAAGGTGTATGAGCCTCTGATCGATCATCAATGGGCACATAACCTCCATTTTTGTCCAAAATGGCCATGAACGACCATTTTGAATAACACCGTAGGCAAACACCTATGGAATTTTGACCAAGAAATGGTCATCCCCAGAAATCCAAGAACATGATCTACGGCAAGGAAACATATGTGAGTGAGGTGTACGAGCCTCTAGTCGATTATCAATGGCCAAACAAACCCCATTTTTGTCGGAAATAGCCATGAACAACCATTTTTCATAATAGAGAAAGCTATTATTGGATTTCTGGAGGAGACCATTTCTTTGTAAATAATCCATATGTGTTAGCCTTGGGTATTAATGAAAAGAGTCGTTCATGGCTATTTCCGACAAAAATGGTGGTTGTGTGGCCATTGAACATCGACCCGAGGCTCGTACACCTCACCACACATTTGTATCCTTGCCATAGGTCACATTCTTGGATTTTTGGTGGTGGCCATTTCTTCGTCAAAATCCATAGGTGTTAGCCTTCGGTATTATTGAAAATGGTCGTTTTATGGCTATTTTGACAATAAATGGTAGTTGTGTGGCCATTTATCATCGACCAGAGGCACGTACACCTCAACCCACAAATGTTTCCATGCCATAGGTCACATTCTTGGCATTCTGGTGGAGACCATTTCTTGGTAAAAAATTCGTAGGTGTTAGCCTTCAGTGTTATTGAAAATGGTCATTCATGGCTATTTTTGCTAAAAATGGGGTTGTGTGGCCATTGATCATCCACTCGAGGCTCGTACACGTCAACCCACATATGTTTCCTTCCCATAGGTCACATTCTTGGTATTCTGGTGGAGACCATTTCTTGGTAAAAAATTCGTAGGTGTTAGCCTTCGGTATTATTGAAAATGGTCGTTAATGGCTATTTTCGCCAAAAATGGGGGTTGTGTGGCCATTGATCATCGACTTGAGGCTCGTACACGTCAACCCACATATGTTTCCTTACCATAGGTCACATTCTTGGTTTCTAGTGGGGACCATTTCTAGGTACAAAATCGTAGGTGTTAGCCTTCGGTATTATTGAAAATGGTCGTTTATGGTTATTTTTGTCAAAATGGGGGTTGTGTGGCCATTGATCATCGACTAGATGTCGTACACCTCACCCCACATATGTTTCATTGCCATAGGTCACAATATTGGATTTCTGGTGGAGATCGATTATTGGTTAGAATCTGTAGGTGTAAGCCTTCGGTATTATTGAAAATGGTCCATCATGGCTATTTTCGTCAAAAATGGGGGATGTGTGGCCATTGATCATCGACCAAAGGCTCGTACACCTCAGACCACATTTGTTTCCATGCCATAGGTCACATTTTTTGATTTCTAGTGGAGACCAATTCTTGGTCAAATATCCATAGCTGTTAGGCTTCGGTATTATTGCAAATGTTCCTTCTTGGCTATTTTCGAAAAAAGTGGGTTGTGTGGCCATTGATCAAAATCCGTAGGTGTTAGCCTACGATATTTTTGAAAATGGTCATTGATGGCTATTTTCGACAAAAATGGGGGTTTAATGGCTATTCATCATGGACCAGAGGCTCGTACACCTCAACCCACAAATTTTTCCATGCCATAGGTCACATTCTTGGTATTCTTGTGGAGACCATTTCTTGGTAAAAAAATTCATAGGTGTTAGCCTTCGATATTATTGAAAATGGTCGTTGATGGCTATTTTCGTCAAAAATGGGGGTTGTGTGGCCATTAATCATCGACTTGAGGCTCGTACACGTCAACCCACATATGTTTCCTTACCATAGGTCACATTCTTGGTTTTCTCGTGGAGACCATTTCTGTGTAAAAAATCGTAGGTGTTAGCCTTCGATATTATTGAAAATGGTCGTTCATGGCAATTTTTGTGAAAAATGGGGGTTGTGTGGCCATTGATCATCGACTAGAGGTCGTACACCACACCCCACATATGTTTCGTTGCCATAGGACACAATATTGGATTTCTAGTGGAGACTGATTCTTGGTTAGAATCCATAGGTGTTAGCCTTCAGTATTACTGAAAATGGTCCATCATGGCTATTTTCGTCAAAAATGGGGGGATGTATTGTGGCACCCAAGGTGTCAGTTTCGTGTTATGTCGGGAGATTTGTCCCTAACTTGAATGCTCAGTGAAATATTTCCTATTTCTCGATCGTGTCTATCTTAGTTTATCAGGATTATTCATGGAAGCTCTCCGAAGAAACATCCAATTTTGGAGCCTGGTAAAACTTCTATTCTCGGAACGAATGCAAACTCAACAATAATTCTCAAATTATAAATCTCATCTGAAGCTCATTAAATCAAACTCTCGATGGCTGTTATTTGATTTGAGCCCGAGTCTAATTCCTCGAATTTGATCTATATCTGACTATTTTATCTGAATCCGTACTCCCAAACGGAATACTCAGTATGTCGTCCTCTAATTAATTGTATCCGACTCGGCTTGATATCTCTGTGTCCAACTCAAATTCAAAAGAATCAACATCGGCGATGATTTTTAAATTTCGCGAAGTGCCTCTTTCAATTATAAATCTGAAAGCCAGTCATATCTCAAGATGATTTATTTTCAAACCGAGCAAAATCAAATCGAACTCTCGGCCAAACTAATCGCTCAATCTTCCGTTCGTCCGAACTCTATTTGCTCTGTTCAGCGTACAGACGAATTCCACAGGAGCATTTTTTATTCCAGGAAGTAATTTAGCGCGGCCCGATTTAGTGTTTTGGGCCAAGTCTAGCCCAGCCCACTAAGAAACCCTAACCCTAGCCATTTTCTATAAATAGGGGTGCTCCTTCCTTGCTTGGCTTTTATCCATCTACCCCCTAGCCGCCATTTGCTTTTCTCCCAGCCACCTCCACTTCTCGCCACGCCATCCTCCTCTCCTCCCATCCATGGAGCAGCAGCAGCAACATCTCACCATGGCGCCTCCCCCTTCATCCCTAGAAATCGAGCAAGAGCTCTCCATGGCGTGGATCGGCGCCCCTGCTATCTCCTCCAATGGAGCATGGAGCAGGGAGCAGCCATCCCTGGCTCAACATCAGCCCGATGCCCCAGCCATGGTGCCCTTCTTCCCCGCGCAGCGCCTCTGCTCTCCCTCCCCCAAGCTCCAGCGCTCACGGAACAGTAGATCACCGGCGCCCCTGTTTCTCTGAGACTTCCATGGCCGCGAGCTCCCCCTGGTCGCCATATCTCTAGCGCGTCCCCTGCAGACGAGCAGCGACTTCCATCTCCCTGCAACCTCCACAGCCGAGCTCCCTCCCTGCTCCATGGGTGCAGGTCCCTCTGCTCCAGCCGGCCATCTCCCGCAGCATACGCTGAGCTCGCCCCCTGCAATCTTCCCCCTTCCTCCCTCTGCTCCTCTCCATGTTTCAGCACCTGGAATAATCCCTGTTGCGCCTGAGATCTGGACAGCCATGGAGGACAACCAAACTCCTCTCCCATGGCAGCATTTTCCCCCATCCGAGCTCCACCCATGGCAAGAGGCCGATGCCGCCCAGCTTTAGGCCCCTCCTCTTCCTCTCTTCCCCACAAAATAGCAGACCCTATGACAATCTTGTTTCGTCTTGCTGCCACCGCTGCACGCATGCCAAGTGTTCGGCATAATGTCGAGGGAGATGTGTTGTTGCAGCATGCCGTGATGCTCGCTGGGTGTTTGCTGTTTTTTGGCGCAGACCCGCTCGCGACGTCGTCGACCCTTGGTGAGACATCCCGCTACCCTTCCTGTTTTTATGTCCATGGTGTCGATGATATGCCAAGTCCCTAAACTCGTGTATTATCGCAGCCACCGTCAAAGTCGCGCTCCGTGCCTTGCAGTTCGATGAAATGCCGAGCCATGTGGATTGTCCATGGCTAAATCCCGACTCGTTCAGGTTGAATCCATGTGATTGACTTGCTTGCACATTTGTCATTGTCATGTATATATATATGTATGTGAATATGTTGTATGCGAATTAAAATTAATGGAGGAGAAAGTGGTACGCGTAGATGTGTTTGCGATTGGAATACCAACAAGTGTTTGTCTGCCTGCAATGGTCCAATTGTGCGTCATAGGGATTGGTCGCGGATGCATTAATTGTTTGTTAAAACGCTTCATCGTAAAGTAGTGTGTTAGCTGTGGTAAATTAATAAAGCATAAAACATGCAAATTTCTGCAGTCGGCTAAGCTGTTCGTCTATGTTAAAAATATTTTATGTATTCATCGTGGTGTAGGATAGAGTGGATCGAAAATATAAATTATGTGACATGTGATTCGTATTTTAAAGATGAGATGTGCGAATGATCGGTTAGTGTTTCACTTATCTAGTCGATAAACATTGTCATAAATAATTATGCTAAAATTTGTCATGAGAATGCAGTGGGGACACGTATGTGCGTGTGTGTCGTGGTGTATTATAATGGTGGTGGCGTAATATATTTGATTGAGGTGTGCGGGTATATGCCGTAATGTGGTTATACTCGCGGCGAGGAAAGATGTATGCATTGGGTAACACGACGCTTAGGTCGCTGTTGTATAATCGAAAAAAGGATGTATTATTGAGCTTGAGTCAATATATGGAGTACTAGTGGTGTCGGCGTTTCGAGACCGGGGGATCCCTAAGCCAACGAGTGAAATGTCGCCGCGTGCCCCAGCCAGATGGGTCAACGCGAGGCCGAACGCGAAGGGGGGAAAGTGAGGTGGTCGGAGATGGGCGAGAGAGAGGTGGAAATCCCGCGGCCTTCGTGTTCGTCCCGCGCCTAGGTTGGGTGCGCTTGAAGTAGGGGGTTACAAGCGTCCACACGGGGGAAGGAGCGAGCGGCTTCACACGAGCGCCCGTCTCGTCCTCGTCCCCGTGCGGCCAACCCTCTCTAAGAGGGCCCTGGTCCTTCCTTTTATAGGCGCAAGGAGAGGATCCAGGTGTACAATGGGGGGTGTAGCAGAGTGCTACGTGTCTAGCGGAGGAGAGCTAGCACCCTAAGTACACGCCATCGTGGCGGCCGGAGAGATTTTGGCGCCTGGTTTGTGTGATGTTGTGGCCGTCGGAGGAGCGCTGGAGCCTGGCGGAGGGACAGCTGTCGGGGCCGTCGAGTCCTTGCTGACGTCCTCTTGCTTCCGTAAGGGGGCCGAGAGCCGCCATCGTCAGGGAGCGTGCGGGGCACCATCATCGCCTATCTAGCGGAGCAAGCCAGATGGGACGCCGGTCTTGTTCCCCGTAGCCTGAGTCAGCTTGGAGTAGGGTAATGATGGCGCCTCCTATTGACGTGGCCGGTCTGCACCCTAGGTTGGGCGATGTGGAGGCTCCTCCGAGGTCGAGGTCGAGTCCGTCTTCCGTCGTCGAGGCCGAGTCCGAGCCCCTAGGTCGGGTGAGGCGGAGGCCGTTGGCTGAGGCCAGGGCGGAATTTGAGTCCTGGGGTCGGGCGAAGCGGAGTTCGTCGTCTTCTGGGGCTGAGCCCAAGTTCGAGCCCTGGGTCGGGCGGAGCGGAGTTCGCCGTCTTCCGGGGCTGAGCCCAAGTCCGAGCCCTGGGTCGGGCGGAGTGGAGTTCGCCGTCTTCCGGGGCTTAGCCCGAGTCCGAGCCCTGGGTCGGGCGGAGTGGAGTTCGCCGTCTTCCGGGGCTTAGCCCGAGTCCGAGCCCTGGGTCGGGCGGAGCGGAGTTCGCCGTCTTCTGGGGCTTAGCCCGAGTCCGAGCCCTGGGTCGGGCGGGGCAGAGTTCACCGTCTTCCGGGGCTTAGCCCGAGTCCGAGCCCTGGGTCGGGCGGAGCGGAGTTTCCTATGGTGCGTGCGGCCGGGCCTGACTGCCTGTCAGCCTCACTCTGTCAAGTGGCACCGCAGTCGGCGCAGGCGGCGCTGTCTTTCTGTCAGACCGGTCAGTGGAGCGGCGAAGTGACGGCGGTCACTTCGGCTCTGTCAGCTGAGGGGTGCGCGTCAGGATAAAGGTGTCAGGCCACCTTTGCATTAAATGCTCCTGCGATTTGGTTGGGGTTGTTTCTTGGCGAAGACAGGGCCTCGGGCGAGCCGGAAACGTGTTCGCCGCTGGAGGGGGGCCTCGGGCGAGGCGGAGATCCTCCGGGGTCGGCTGCCCTTGTCCGAGGCTAGGCTCGGGCGAGGCGTGATCGAGCCCCTCGAATGGACTGATCCCTGACTTGATCGCACCCATCAGGCCTTTGCAGCTTTATGCTGATGGGGGTTACCAGCTGAGAATTAGGAGCCTTGAGGGTACCCCTAATTATGGTCCTCGACAGTAGCCCCCGAGCCTCGAAGGGAGTGTTAGCACTCGCTTGGAGGTTTTCGTCGCACTTTTTTGCAAGGGGACCAGCCTTTCTCGGTTGCGTTTTGTTCTGGTGGGTGCGCGTGAGCGCACCCGCCGGGTGTAGCCCCCGAGGCCTCGGAGGAGTGGTTTGACTCCTCCGAGGTCTTAACGCCTCGCGCAATGCTTCGGCTGGTCTGGTCGTTCCCTCATGCGAGCTGGCCATAGCCCGGGTGTACGGTCGGGTCCCAAGTTCTCGGGCTGGTATGTTGACGCCGTCAACGGTCTGGCCGGAGCCGGGTTTGCGAGAGCAGCCCCCGAGCCTCTGCACAGGGCGAGAGGGCGATCAGGGACAGACTCGACTTTTTTACATACGCCCCTGCGTCGCCTTTCCGCAAGGAGGAGGGGGGGAGAGCGCCATGTTGCCCTCGGTGGGCGCCGAACATGGTGTCTCCGGTGAGCTGCAGGCGGGTGATCCGAGCGGACGTCCGTGCCCCATTCGTTAGGGGTCGGCTAGAGGCCTAGAGGCACGCCCAAAAGTACCTGCGGGTGATCTGCCGGACCTGGTCCCCTGGCGATAGGGTTCGAGGGCTTGATGCCTCCCTCTAATGGGATTCCGTTACAAGATCGTTCCCGCTGGTCTCGGAAATGTCCTAGGGTACCTCGGGAGCGCAGCCCGAGCCTTGGTTATGTATCGAACGTACCTATGGTCATCCCTCGCTCTGTGTCTGAGGCGGCTGTGAACCCTTCGGGGGCCAGCCTTCGAACCCCTGATCAGTAGTGGGCGCGGAGCCCGAGTAGCCTGAGGCGGCCGTCGAACCCTTCCGAGGGGCCGGCCTTCGAACCTCTGACCAGTAGTGGGTGTGGAGCCCACGTGCTCTGAGGCGGCTGTTGAACCCTTCCGAGGGGCCAGCCTTCGAACCTCTGATCAGTAGGGAGGCTCGGAGCCTGGTTCCTTCACGGGGAAGGGTCCTTTTCGGGGTATCCCCCTTTCCCGGTCCCTATTGCAAGAGAGAGAAAGAGGAAAAAAGGAAAAGGATACGAAATCGAACGACGCGGCGCACCTTTTTTAACGCGGTCATTACGGCGAAGGCGAAGCGTCGCTCGCTTCTCCTGCCAGAGGCGCCGCCTGTCCCGCCGCGGAGTTAATGCGACGGGGGAGTGGTTCGCAGGGCAGTCGTTGCGCGTGCGCGAGCCGTTCGAGGAACGGAACACGGGCGCGTTGTCTTCACGCCGTGAGAGAGGGTTCTCTCGCTGCCCCCGGATGGGACGTAAGCTTGGCTGACGACATGACCGCTGCTCCTGCCCGCCTGCCACCACCATTACTGCCGGCCCGTTTTCGGCCGCATTGACCGTCGCGCCAGGCTGGAGCCGCTGGGTCGTGCGCTGGGTCGCCTCGAGTCACGGTATTGGTTCCGCAGTCGAGGAGGCGCGGTGGTGGCGCAGGTGGCGGTGCAGTTGCATGCACGAAGCATTCGGCTTGCCGGTTGCATGACGCGTGGGTCTGGGCCTCCATGCCGGGCGTGTTGGGAGTCGGAGAAGCGCGCCCACTTGGTGTGGTTGCATGCCGCCTGCATGGCTGCCCACCCTTTCACCCGCTGGTCTGGGCAAAAGTGGAGAGCCGCTTGTAACCGCTGGGCGGTTACACGCACCGCGCACGGCGGTTTGGCTTCTTCTGCTCTGGGCCGGCTTGCATGACGTGTGGGACCCAGCCCCCGCGTCGTAGGGGGAGGACCTTGGAGCGTGTTGGAGAAGACTCAGCCCACGATGGCTGGGGACGCAAGTAGGGAGAGTCGCCTTTAAAAGGAGGGCGACCCTCTTGGAAGGTGACCGTGTCTTCGTGCTCCCTTATGCATCGTGTCTTTCCATCTTCCAAGCCCCCAGATGGGGGATATCCGCCGTCTTTCCGCTTCGTCGTTGGAGGAACGCAACTCTGCGGGAGTTGGTACCTTTCAGCCGTCGTTCGACTTCAAGGATTTTCATCATGCAGCCCGGCTGCACCCCTCCGCCGGCGGTCACCCAAGACGGTGACCTCCAGCCCCTGGATGGGGAGAGGCAAGCCGAGATGCGATCTTGGTCCTGCCCTCAGCCTCAAGGATGTTCATCATCCTCGCTGGGGCAGGGAGTGAGGCGAGCCGGGGCTCTACCTCCCGCGCGGGCCGACTGGCCACCTCTTCTTCCAGCTTCTGGTGGTGGCGACCATCCTCCAGCTCTACGGAGGAGGCGTCCTCTAGCCATGCCGGGGAAGGCGAACTGTTGCTGCCCAGCTAGGATGCAACATTCCGCCTTCTCCCTCGCTTTCGTGGCGAGGACGGGAACGAGGACCTGCCGGTGCACTTTGGAGCGACCCGCTCTTTGGCTTTGATGGCTAGTTTGTGTCCCTTGAGCGGGAACGCGAACGAGAGCCTTCCGGTGGCCACGTTCGCCCTGGGACCATGGCTGCTGCTGCAGAGGTCGCTGGCGGGTCACCCGGAGCTCGTTGCCCCACAGGCTCCCCGGAGTGGAGGTTGTTC
The DNA here is from genome assembly GCA_029449295.1 of Zea luxurians. Classification (NCBI taxonomy): domain Eukaryota; kingdom Viridiplantae; phylum Streptophyta; class Magnoliopsida; order Poales; family Poaceae; genus Zea; species Zea luxurians. The sequence goes on along the minus strand of JAOPSE010000609.1, from coordinate 178,475 downwards.
ATACCCGTGGGGACGGAACCAGAGTTCCGTTTGTAATGGCACTTCGAATGCCAGTGTTTTTGTTCATTGTGGCTGTCGAGGCCCGAATATGTATGTAAATTCGGCACGGAGCCGTGTTTTTCCCCGTTTTCGAGCACTAAGACTCGCCTGTTGGTTGTCTGAACCGCTTCACCAAGCGTGAGTCGCCCCGTGTAAAGGTGACGAGTGAGGTATCCGTATCCCGGAGGCGTAGGAGTCCCTCGGCTCGGTCAGCCTTTTTGTCCGAGGCTTCCCTTGCTTGGTTAGAGGAAACCCTCGGCCGCTCTTCGATGAGCCGAGGCCAGGGGTAGCGGTGCCAGCGCGAACAGAGGCAGAGTTGGCTCGAAAAGAAGACCAGGTCGGCCGGAGCCTGGCCGGGTCGTCCGTTAGCGGGAGCGGTGCTGGAATTGACCTGCCGAGGCCTCGGGCCGGGCTGATGTCCTTGGGGGACAGCTAGCCGAGGCCCCGGGGTGACCGGCCGAGCCGCCTGCTCGGGCCGGATTTTTGGAGAAGACCCTGGCGGCGATGGCCCGGGCTTGGTGATGACGTTGTCCTTCAGAGCGGAGATCCTTGGACCGCATCGCCGTCCGAGGCTAGGTCGGACCTCGCCAAAGGTGTTGTCGACGCCGAGGGTGCTGCTGCTCCCTTTAGCCGTCAAGATCCGAGCCTGCAGGATCGGATTATCTTGTAGCGTGTGTTTTCTGCGGCCGCCGAGGCCGAAACACACCCTCGCCGTATTGTAAAGCCGCGTCTCCTTTCCTCTTGTTTCGAGTATCTGGACTTTTTTGTCGGTAACAGAACTGTTTGTGCGAGCGAGAGTTGCTTCTCACGGAAGGTGATGAGTGAGGTATCCGTATCCCGGAGGCATAGGAGTCCCTCGGCTCGGTCGGCCTTGCCGCTTACGCGCACTCTTACCCGCCCATGGGGTTCTGTCATCGACGCAGTCGAGAAGGCTCGAAGAACCGCTCCAGCAGAAGAGCTTCCGAACGTGAAGACTTGTTCGGTCCGTGGAATCACTTATCCGAACATGAGTTACTTATGGCAGAAGGTGATGAGTGAGGTATCCGTATCTCGGAGGCGTAGGAGTCCCTCGGCTCAGTCAGCCTTGGCTGCTTATGTGTACTCCGTCGTTTTCAGGATCCACTTTCGAAGTAGTCGAAAAGCACGAAAGACATTCCGGCAGAAAAGATCTTTTTTCGAGGAAAATTTCGACGCAGAGGGGGTTCCCCCCTTTTAGCCCCCGAGGGAGGGTCAGGCTTTGCCGAGGCAAGGCTGACCCTTCCTTGACGACTAAACTTTGCGTGAGAGCGAGGTATATGAACAACTTGAAAACATCTTAAGGGTAGAAGTGACGTAGCTTTTGGATGTTCCAAGCGTTGCTGTAGACCTCGCCTTGACTGTTGGTCAGCTTGTATGTTCCGGGTTTTAAAACTTTGGCGATGACGAACGGCCCCTCCTAGGGGGGCGTGAGCTTGTGTCGACCTCGGGCGTCTTGTCGCAGCCGAAGCACCAGGTCGCCCACCTGGAGGTCTCGGGACCGGACCCCTCGGGCGTGGTATCGTCGCATGGACTGCTGGTACCGCGCTGAGTGTAGTAAGGCCTTGTCCCGAGCCTCTTCCAGCTGGTCCAGCGAGTCTTCTCGACAAGCTTGGTTGCTTTGGTCGGCATAGGCCCTTGTCCTCGGGGAACCGTACTCCAGGTCTGTGGGCAAGATGGCCTCGGCCCCATAGACTAGAAAGAACGGCGTGAAGCCCGTGGCTCGGCTCGGTGTCGTTCTCAGGCTCCAGACCACCGAGGGGAGTTCCTTCATCCATCGCTTGCCGAACTTGTTGAGGTTGTTGTAAATCCGAGGCTTGAGTCCTTGTAGAATCATGCCGTTGGCACGCTCTACTTGCCCATTCGTCATGGGATGAGCCACGGCGGCCCAGTCCACCTGGATGTGGTGATCCTCGCAGAAGTCCAGGAACTTTCTGCCGGTGAACTGGGTGCCGTTGTCGGTGATGATGGAGTTCGGGACCCCGAAACGATGGATGATGTTGGTGAAGAACGCCACCGCCTGCTCGGACCTGATGCTGTTCAGGGGTCGGACCTCGATCCACTTGGAAAATTTGTCGATGGCGACCAACAGGTGTGTGTAGCCCCGGGGTGCCTTCTACAAGGGGCCGACGAGGTCCAGACCCCACACGGCAAAAGGCCATGTGATGGGTATCGTCTGCAGAGCCTGAGCGGGCAGGTGGGTCTGCCTTGCATAGAACTGACACCCTTCGCAGGCGCGAACAATTCTAGTGGCGTCGGCCACCGCCGTTGGCCAGTAGAAACCTTGTCAGAAAGCATTTCCGACAAGGGCTCGAGGTGCTGCGTGGTGGCCGCAAGCCCCCGAGTGTATTTCTCGGAGGAGTTCCTGACCTTCGGTGGTGGAGATGCATCGCTGGAGGATGCCTGAAGGGCTGCGGTGGTAGAGCTCCTTCCCTTCTCCCAGCAAGACAAACGACTTGGCGCGCCGCGCCAACCGCCGAGCTTCGGCTCGGTCAAGGGGTAGCTCTCCTCGGTGGAGATATTGCAGGTACGAGGTCTGCCAGTTTTGATCAGGCGTGACCCCGCTTTGCTCCCCCTCGACGCGCAGCATCTCGCCCTCGGGGGCCGAGGGTACCTCGGGCCGAACCGAGGGTGCCTCGGACTGTGCCGAGGGTGCCTCGGGCTGGGCCGAGGGTGCCTCAGGCTCGGGCGCGTCGTCGATCTTGACGGAGGGTTGATGCAGATCTCGGGAGAAGACGTCCAGGGGAACCGTTGTTTGCCCCGAGGCTATTTTAGCCAGCTCGTCCGCAGTCTCGTTGTAGCGCCGAGCGATGTGATTGAGCTCAAGCCCGTAGAACTTGTCTTCCAGGCGCCGAACCTCATCGCAGTAGGCCTCCATCTTCGGGTCGCGGCAGTGGGAGTTCTTCATGACTTGGTCGATGATGAGTTGCGAGTCACCACGAGCGTCGAGGCGTCGGACCCCTAGCTCGACGGCAATCCGCAACCCATTGACCAGAGCCTCGTACTCAGCTACATTGTTGGACGCCGGGAAGTGGAGGCGTAGCACGTAGCGTAGGTGCTTCCCGAGGGGCGAGATGAAGAGTAGGCCTGCGCCGACTCCTATCTTCATCAGCGACCCATCGAAGAACATGGTCTAGAGCTCCGGTTGGATCGGAGCTGTTGGTAGCTGGGTGTCGACCCATTCGGCCACGAAGTCCGCCAAGACCTGGGATTTGATGGCCTTCCGAGGGGCGAACGAGATTGTTTCGCCCATGATTTCCACCGCCCACTTTGCAATCCTACCCGAGGCCTCTCGGCAATGGATGATCTCCCCCAGGGGGAAGGGTGACACCACAGTTACCGGGTGAGACTCGAAGTAGTGTCGCAACTTCCGCCGTGTCAGGATCACCGTGTACAGCAGCTTCTGAACTTGTGGGTAGCGGATTTTGGTTTCGGACAGTACCTCGCTGACGAAGTAGACTGGCCTCTGAACGGGCAATGCATGCCCCTCTTCTTGCCTCTCGACCATAATCGCGGCGCTAACCACCTGAGTGGTCGCGGCGACGTAGACCAAGAGGGCTTCTCCGGCAGCTGGGGGCACCAAGATAGGCGCCTTCGTGAGGAGCGCCTTCAGGTTCCCGAGGGCTTCCTCGGCCTCAGGGGTCCAAGTGAAGCGCTCGGACTTCCTTAAGAGGCGGTACAGGGGTAGACCTCTTTCGCCGAGGCATGAGATGAAGCGGCTTAGAGCCGCGAGACATCTCATGACCCTCTGTAAGCCTTTCAAGTCCTGGATGGCCCCCATGCTGGTGATGGCTGCGATCTTCTCCGGGTTGGCTTCGATGCCCCGCTCGGAGACGATGAACCCCAAGAGCATGCCTCGGGGCACCCCGAAGACACACTTTTCGGGATTGAGCTTGACACCTTTCGCCTTGAGACATCGGAATGTCACTTCAAGGTCAGAAAGGAGGTCGGAGGCTTTCCTCGTCTTGACTACGATGTCATCGACGTAGGCCTCGACCGTGCGGCCAATGTGCTCGCCGAACACATGGTTCATGCACCACTGGTACGTCACGCCCGCATTCCTCAAGCCGAACGGCATGGTGACATAGCAGTACATGCCGAAGGGTGTGATGAAAGAAGTCGCGAGCTGGTCGGACTCTTTCATCCTGATTTGGTGATACCCTGAGTAGGCATCGAGGAAAGACAGGGTTTCACACCCAGCAGTGGAATCCACGATCAGATCGATGCGAGGCAGAGGGTAGGGAACCTTCGGACATGCTTTGTTCAGACCAGTGTAGTCTACACACATCTGCCATTTCCCCCCTTTCTTTCTCACAAGCACAGGATTGGCAAGCCATTTGGGATGGAATACCTCTTTGATGAACCCTGCTGCCATTAGCTTGTGGATCTCCTCGCCTATGGCTCTGCGCTTCTCCTCGTCGAATCGGCGCAGAGGCTGCTTGATGGGTCGGGCTCCGGCTCGGATGTCCAGCGAGTGCTCGGCGACATCCCTTAGTATGCCGGGCATGTCCGAGGGACTCCACGCGAAGACGTCGGCGTTCGCGGGAGAAAGTCGACGAGCACTGCTTCCTATTTGGGATCGAGCCCGGAGCCGATCCGGACTTGCTTGGAGGCGTCGCTGCTGGGGTCGAGGGGGACGGACTTAACCGTCTCCGCTGGCTCGAAGTTGCCGGCATGACGCTTCACGTCTGGCACCTCCTTAGAGAGGCTCTCTAGGTCGGCGATGAGGGCCTCGGACTCGGCGAGGGCCTCGGCGTACTCCACGCACTCCACGTCGCATTCGAACGCGTGTTTGTACGTGGGGCCGACGGTGATGACCCCGTTGGGGCCCGGCATCTTGAGCTTGAGGTAGGTGTAGTTGAGAACGGCCATGAACTTTGCGTAGCAGGGCCTCCCCAATACCGCGTGGTAGGTTCCTCGGAACCCGACCACCTCGAACGTTAGGGTCTCCCTTCGGAAGTTGGAGGGTGTTCCGAAGCAGACGGGCAGATCGAGTTGTCCGAGGGGTTGGACACGCTTCCCGGGGATGATCCCATGGAAAGGCGCAGCGCCCGCCCGGACCGAGGACAGATCGATACGCAAAAGCCCGAGGGTCTCGGCGTAGATGATGTTGAGGCTGCTGCCTCCGTCCATGAGGACCTTGGTGAGCCTGACGTTGCCGATGACGGGGTCAACGACGAGCGGGTATCTCCCCGGGCTCGGCACATGGTCGGGGTGGTCGGCTTGGTCGAAGGTGATGGGCTTGTCGGACAAGTCTAGGTAGACTGGCGCCGCCACCTTCACCGAACAGACCCCCGGCGCTCTTGCTTGCGGTGCCGAGCCGAGGCGTTCGCCGCTTGCCCACCGTAGATCATGAAGCAGTCGCGGACCTCGGGGAAATCTCCTGCCTGCTGATCTTCCTTCTTGTCGTCGTCGCGGGCCCTGCCACCCTCCGCGGGTGGCCCGGTCCTGTGGAAGTGGCGCCGAAGCATGACGCACTCCTCAAGGGTGTGCTTGACGGGCCCCTGGTGATAGGGGCACGGCTCCTTGAGCATCTTGTCGAAGAGGTTGGGACCTCCGGGGGGTTTCCGAGGGTTCTTGTACTCGGCGACGGCGACAAGGTCCGCGTCGGCGGCGTCGCGTTTCGCTTGCGACTTCTTCTTGCCCTTCTTCCTGGCGCCGCGCTGAGCTGACGCCTCGGGGGCATCTTCCGATGGGCGGCCCTGGGGCTGCTTGTCCTTCCGGAATATAGCCTCGACCGCCTCCTGGCCGGAGGCGAACTTGGTGGCGATGTCCATCAGCTCGCTCGCCCTGGTGGGGGTCTTGCGACCCAGCTTGCTCATCAGGTCGCGGTAGGTGGTGCCGGCGAGGAACGCGCCGATGACATCCGAGTCGGTGATGTTGGGCAGCTCGGTGCGCTGCTTCGAGAATCGCAGGATGTAGTCCTGGAGGGACTCTCCCGGCTGCTGTCGGCAGCTTCGGATGTCCCAGGAATTCCCGGGGCGCACGTACGTGCCCTAGAAATTGCCGGCGAAAGCTTGGACTAGGTCGTCCCAGTTGGAGATCTGCCCCGGAGGCAGGTGCTCCAACCAGGCGCGAGCGGTGTCGGAGAAGAACAGGGGGAGGTTGTGGATGATGAGGTTGTCATCGTCCGTTCCACCCAGTTGGCAGGCCAGACTGTGACGGAACCTCCGAAGTAATTAGGCCCACCTACAGTTGTCCTTGTCCAACAGACTTCAGACAACCCTGTAGGTGCCCCTGAATTACTTGACAAGTTCGGTATCTTTCTTTACCTTACCAGGAACGATTCACCCGTCTTGCAGACATTACAGAACATCGGAGATAAAGACTTGCGGAAGCGATTACATAATCCACATTTATTTAAAAGCAAGCACAAGTTGTTTTATTACAGACCAGAACTAAGAGCGAGTGCTGAGTAGTAATATTATACAAACCAAGGGAGGCAAAAACTCCTCCCGAGAAGAATTAAGTAAAAGATCTATATGGAGGACCAAGTCCTCCCGCACTTCAGTCTTGTGTTTCTTCTTTGGGAACCACCTTGGCACAGAAGCAGCAGAAATCTGCTACTTCCTCACCTAAAAACAACGAAGGGATAAACCCTGAGTATGGAATTACTCAGCAAGACTTACCCGACTAAAGAAAAGACTCTCAAGGGTATGCTGGTTATATGGGAGTCAAGGTAAGGCTTTTCAATAATCAAAGACTCTGTTTTGCAGAAATGCTTACTAAAGTGGATCCTTAAAAATCCAATTTTATTTGTCAAGTTAAGTACAATTACCTGCAACTAGAGTTCTATCTACCCTAGTTCAATCACTGGTCCTGCACTAGCCAATTTTCTTAACAAAAACCCATCATCTTTAGTGGAGTGCTACGTGTAGGTCAGTGACCAAGTCTTCATAACCGCGAAGGTACGGCGATCCGAATCGATTATACTCAGCTGAGGATTTCCAATCACACGACATATGTAGCACTTAACCCTTGCATATGTCAACCCGCCACCGGGGTTCTTAAGACCGGATCAGGTTCACGCAAACCGAGAGCACAGATACACCACCGTCCAGCCTCTTGCTACGGAGGGTACACGCTACTCTCGCCACCGCTCCACGCCCATTTCGTGTTATCTTATTCCGGCCTTAGTCTACCCGAGGCAAGGCTTACCCATGACGAGGCATGTGACCAGCTAAAGGGTCCTCGATCATCAAGCCTACATCGAGACAGTCCTTAATCGACTCAGACGGAGACACTACACCAAGACTCTCATCTCGTGCAAGTCAACCGCCCGGTCTCAGCTTAATCTTTTCAACCCAAAAACTTGGTACCTAGCAGAGGTACATCTTTTCCGATGTTGAACCCATCATGGCCATGATGGATTCACCATCAAGTTTTATTTTCGAAAACATCCCACCCACTTTTGCCACATCAACTTTTGTGAAAACAAAACATTTTGTTTTTCTAAAGCAAGACTGAGCATCAAAATCTTTTGTAAAAAGGGTGATCAAGGAAGGTAATCAAATTCAAGGAAGGTAATGCAGGAATTGTTTTATCAATCAACTCCTATCACCTAATGCATCAAGCAAGTGAGAAAGATTTAAAACGACAAGGAGGGTGGAAAATGCACCGGGGCTTGCCTTTGTTAGCAGGTGAGTCCTGCTCGGATCCACAAATATCGAAATAAAAGCAGTTGCCTGCTTGAGGATCTGAGGTTGGTGGAGTCCCCTCTTCAGTGACTTCTTCTTCTTCTTCGTGTTCTAACATAACCATATATATGCATAAGAATGGATGCCATGGGATGCTCATGAGGATGCGAAGATAATATAAACTTATTATCTAAGTCTTGAGTACAACTTTCCTTCACGGTACTCCGAGAACCTAGGGTTTCCGGAGTCAGTAAAGGAGTTCATAGGGCAGGGGGGTGTTTTGGGGTTTAGTGATCAAACAAAGTCCAAATCAACCTAATTCTACCCAAGGCTTCTAAATATTGTTTTAAGTGCCCATAAAAGTTTGGGCATTTTTGGACTTACCAATTATTTTCTAAAAATCCATAACTATTACCTTTAACCACTTTAAATACCCTAAAATTTCTTATTTCCACTAAAAATCACAAAACTATTTTTACTAAATTCTAGGGAAAATAACAGGCCTAGGAAAATTAGTTTCACAATTTTAGCATTTTTCTACATTTTTCGATGAATTTCTAAAGTTCTGCCGAAAAAGAAAAGGAAAAAGCTTCAACAGCAATGGGCTGGTTTCAGCCCATACGGCCCAATCCAGAGAGAAAGGCGCCCGCGCCCGCGGTGGGATTCTTGCAGAAGGGCCCTCGGGTTATAGACTAACTGGATACAAGTTCGTTTACTGTTTCTTGTGTCGCTGACCGTTTGCAGTGAAGTCCCTCGGTTTCTATTTATTCGCAGGGTGAAGTCCTCGTCGTCGAGCGGCGCTGCAGAGCTCCGGCGAGCTCACGCACCGGCCGATTTACGCAAGGACCGGTGCTAATCTTTGGTAGAGATCAAATCTGAGACCTAACGAGGGTTTCCCCTCAAACAATTTCATGAATAGCTACCCGGTTTGCTCTGGCTACGGCGACCGTGGATGTTGCGGGTGGATGAACGCGTTCCCGTGGATTCATGGCGATCCAGTACAATTAAGGGGTTTAGGAAGCTTTAGAAGAGCCTAGGGATGCTAGAACGAGCAACAAAGCAACATGAACCGACCTGAAATGGGCTGGCCGCGACGAGCTTGGTTCACGGCGGCGGAGAATGGATTTGGGAAGAAACCCGAATTGCGGGGCTACGGTGAACGAGTGGAGATGAGAGTGGGTGCTATAGCTGCGTGAATACTTGACGGAGTTGAAGACGCGCTCAATTTATAGACGGCTGGCCGGCGACGGATGAGGCTTGGGGAGCTCGGGATCGCGCTGGCGAGCGTACCACGCGGCGGATTCCGGGGACAGCGCGGCGGTCGCCGTTTAACCGGAGCCTGCCACCTCGGTAACTCATGGACACGTCGCCGGTAACTTTTTCCGTGACCGCCGACGACCATACTGGGCCACCGCGGCATCCCTATCGCCGGCGACGAGCGATCCAGCTGGCGGTCTGATCTCCTTCAGTCGTGACACTGTACCATGGTGAGCGCTTCAAAGAGCAACTGACAGAGCAACATCAGAGCTCTTTTTCTCCAGATTTTCTATGGTACCAAGTCCAAATCTCTACAGCAATAGTGGAGTGCTATAAACCAGCTACAACTTTGCTACATGGTGTTGTCACAAAAAGTCACTGAATCATGTCTGAAATTGGGTTTGAAGTTGGTGATAATTCACTGCTAGTCTGAAAATTCAGACCAAATAAGTCTGACAGCCAAAGTTTGAGCACGATAATCTCTAAATTTCTCACTAGAACATAACTTGCCCACTTAAGCAAAGTTGTTCACCTAAGATAGATCTACATAGTTGATGTGGTGACCTAGGGCAAATTCTCAATAATTTGGAAAATGTAGAGCTCCAAAGTTGAGCCAATATCACTGAAATTTCAGACTTAGTATAGACTTCAAATGAGGTCCATTTTGCACTTAAGTCCAAAACTTAGGGTTTGGCTTTCAAGTCCACATATTTGTGAACCAACGGACTTAAGAAACTTATTTGGCTTGGTTTTTGCACTTTAACCCAAAAGTGGGCTAATTTTGCACATAAGCCCCTAGGGTTTAGTTTTAGGGTTTTCCAGGGTTCCAATTAGGGTTTCTGGTACCTTAGGGGTATAAAGGTGATTCAACCTTGTTTCTAGGGACATTTTGTGACTCTTTCCTTAAAGTCTTTAGGTTTTCTCATCTTGGGTTAAGTTTTACCCCTTTAATCCCTATTTAGGGTTAAGTTTCCTATCTAGGGTGCTATTTGCAAAAACACTTAAAACAATACAACTTGTTTGAAATTTTTGCCTAGTGAATGCACTCTAGGTGTGTCAAACATATGCAATGCCAATGTTTATGATGCCATGCTCAAATTTTAGTTACAGTAACACCAGGGGTGTTACATCCTTCCCCCCATAAAAGAATCTCGTCCCGAGATTTAAAGTCCTAGGGTGAGTAATGGAAAAGGAAATGTGTCACATTTTTATTTCCTTATTTCTGGTACAAGGCAGGGTGGTGTGGGGGTTCACTCCTTTATTGCAATACTATATACACTTTACAAATTACATGAGGCTAGAAAGCTTGGGAAATTCTTATTCAAGAAGTCTTGAGTTTCCCACGTAGCCTCTTCCTCAGAATGTTTGTTCCATTGTACCTTGTAGAACTTGAGAGTCTTTCTCCGGGTAACCCTGTCCTTTTGATCCAGAACTCGAATAGGATGTTCCGAGTACGTTAAGTCTGGTTCCAGGACAACATCTGTCACTTCAATGGTTCGATCGGGAACCCGTAGACACTTCTTTAATTGCGATACATGGAACACATTATGTACAGCAGACAATGTTTCGGGAAGTTGAAGTCGATACGCCACTGGCCCATATCTTTGAAGAATAGGAAATGGACCAATGTACCTGGGTGCAAGTTTTCCCTTTACCCCGAAACGCGATACTCCTTTCATTGGTGAGACTTTCAGGTAAACATAGTCACCTTCCAGAAAATATAAGGGCATTCGCCGTGTGTCTACATAACTCTTCTGATGAGCTTGTGCTTTCTTCATATTATGAATAATTTTCTGAACCTTATTCTCGGCTTCTTTCACCAGATCAGGTCTAAAGAAGCACCTTTCACCAGGTTCAGACCAATTTAGCGGAGTCCGACACCGTCGTCCATATAAAGCTTCAAAGGGTGCCATCTTGATACTTTCTTGATAGCTATTATTATATGAAAACTCCGCCAAAGGTAAACATTCATCCCATTTCTGTGAGAAGTCCAAAACACATGCCTGCAGCATATCTTCAAGTATTTGGTTTACTCTCTCAGTCTGTCCACTGGTTTGAGGATGATAGGCCGAACTGTGGAGTAACTTAGTACCCAGGGATTTATGAAGTTCTTCCCAAAATTTGGATACAAATTGTGGTCCACGATCCGACATTATAGTCTTTGGGACACCATGCAAACTGAGAATACGGGCAATGTATAACTCCGCATAGGTAAGTACCGGATAATAGGTTTTGACCGGTAGAAAGTGAGCAATCTGTGTAAGTCGATCAACAATCACCCAGATAGAGTCATACCCTTTTGTGGTCCTGGGCAATCCCACAATGAAGTCCATGCTTATGTCTTCCCATTTCCATGTTGGTATTGGTAATGACTGCAATGGACCGGCAGTTTTCATGTGTATTGCCTTGACACGTCTGCAAGTGTCACACTTAGCCACATAGCGTGCAATTTCAATTTTCATCTTCGTCCACCAGTAGTGCTGTTTTAGATCATGATACATCTTAGTGCTTCCCGGATGCATAGAATAGCGACTAAGATGCGCTTCATCTAAGATTTGCTGGCGGAGTTCTTCATTCTTTGGCACTACTATGCGGTTGTTAAACCATAACACACCTTAATCGTCTTCCTTAAAACATTTGGCTGTTCCAGCCCTTATCTTCTCTCGTATGTGCTTCATACCCAGATTATCCTTTTGAGCATCAATTACCCTTTGTAAAATGATTGACTCAAGCTTTAGCTGATTCAGAGTCCCTTGTTGGATTATCCCCAGGTTTAGCTTCTCCATTTCTTGACATAAAGTGTTCTCGGAGGTCTTCGCCATAAGACAGTGGCAGGAAGTCTTACGACTCAATGCATCTGCCACCACATTGGCCTTGCCTGGGTGATACTGGATCTCCAGTTCATAGTCTTTAATGAGCTCAAGCCATCGTCTTTGCCTCATATTTAACTCTGACTGGGTAAAGATGTACTTCAAACTTTTATGATCTGTATATATGTGACAGATATTTCCCAGCAGATAGTGACGCCATATTTTCAGGGCATGAACCACAGCAGCTAGCTCCAGATCATGAGTTGGATAATGCTCCTCATGTCGGCGCAACTGCCTTGAAGCATACGCAATTACTCGGCCTTCTTGCATCAGTACACAGCCGAGCCCACTGCCAGATGCATCACAATATACATCAAAAGGCTTAGTGATGTCCGGTTGAGCCAATACCGGAGCAGTGGTTAATAATGTCTTCAATTGCTCAAAGGCTTCTTTACACTTAGAAGACCAATTGAACTTAATATCATTCTTCAATAAACTTGTGATTGGCTTCACAAGCTTAGAAAAATCGGGTATGAATCAGCGATAATATCCAGCTAGTCCAAGAAAACTCCGGACTTGGTGAACAGTGGTTGGGGGTTTCCACTCCAGAATATCTTTGACCTTGCTAGGATCTACCGCAATTCCTTTAGCTGATAATACGTGCCCCAAAAATTGAATTTCCTCCAGCCAGAACGCGCACTTGCTGAACTTGGCATACAGCTGATGTTCCCTCAGGTGCGTCAATACAATCCGTAGATGCTGAGCATGCTCCTCTTCATTTTTAGAGTATATTAAAATATCGTCGATGAAGACCACGACGAACTTGTCCAACTCGGGCATGAACACCGAGTTCATCAAATAGGTGAAGTGGGCAGGAGCATTTGTGAGCCCGAAAGACATTACCAAGTATTCAAATAATCCATACCGCGTAGTAAATGCGGTCTTCGGTATATCCTCGGGCCGAATACGGATTTGGTGATAGCCCGACCTGAGATCAATTTTGGAAAATACCCTCGCCCCAGTCAGTTGATCAAATAAGATGTCGATTCTTAGAAGAGGGTACTTATTCTTGATGGTGACCTCATTTAGGGGTCGATAGTCCACGCACATCCGCAAGGTTTGATCCTTCTTCTTAACAAAAATGGCGGGGCAACCCCATGGGGACGAGCTTGGCTGGATAAATCCCTTATTCAGTAGATCTTGTAATTGAATCTTCAATTCTGCCAACTCATTAGGGGGCATACGGTACGATCTTCGGGAGATGGGAGCCGTACCGGGCTTTAGCTCAATTACGAATTCTACATCTCTTTCAGGGGGCAGTCCAGGCAAATCTTCCGGAAATACATCTGGAAACTCACATACTACCGGAATGTTCTTGATCTCCGGTACAATGGCTTCATATATTCTACCAGAAGCTTTGGCTGGATTGGTCACGGGGAGAGACAAAAGAATTTCTTCTTGATTATAGCTCAACCTGACGGTTCTGAGTTCAGTGTTGAGAATTGCCTTGTGTTGGGTTAACCAATTCATACCCAAAATTACATCTATATCCTGGCCTCTTAGAACAATCATGTTAGCAGGAAAGTTCCGTCCGGCCATTGTTACTGGCACTTCATAGGCCACTTCTCTAGTAAAAATGTGTCCCCCAGGTGAATGAATTTTAAATCCCTCTCTTGATTCATGGCATGCAATGTGATGTTGCTCCACAAATTTCTTGCTAATGAAGGTATGCGAAGCACCAGAATCAAAAAGAATAATTGCAGGGTGACTGGCCACGGAAAACGTACCCATCATCACCGGCTCTCCTTCCGGTGTAGTGGCCACTTGAGTGTAGTATACACGCCCCATCTTCTTGGTATTCCTCCCCACAGCATTTCCCTTGGGCTGAGTGGATTTCCCAGTTCCTTGCTGAGCATTGGATTGATTTTGCTTGGGGTGTGGGCAGTCTTTGATAAAATGTCCTGATTTGCCGCAGTTGAAACACCCAGTTGAAGAGCTGGGCAAGGCAGGGAATCGAGTGCCTGGGGCACCCGGCTGATTTGGGGAAGTGGAGGTATTGTTGGGGCGGATAATAATGGGCTGTTTGAAAGGGAATGCTGGTGGACGGGAAAAAGTATGGTTTTGGCTAGAAGGCCGGATGACGAACCGTTGCCTCTTCGCCTGGCCCTGATTAGGCCTCTCACCACTGAATCCCTTATTCTTCCCAGAACTTGCGTATTTTGCTTCCACAGATAAGGCTGTACTGACAGCCTTTCCATATGTGAGATCAATACATGTGGCCATCTTTCGCTGCAACCGGTCATTTAGACCTCTCATAAAACAGTTCTTTTTCTTCAAATCAGTATTCACCTGGTCAATGGCATACTGCGACAGGTGATTAAACTTGTTAAGATACTGATTGATGGTGTCTCCTCCTTGTTTCAGCTTCATGAATTCCTCTTGTTTCATATGTAGCACCCCTTCCGGTATGTAGTGCTCACGGAAGGCTGCTTTAAATTCTTCCCAGGTGATTTGATGGTTGTCAGGTTGGATAGCCACAAAATTTCCCCACCAAGTACTGGCAGGGCCACGTAGTTGCTGTGCCGCGAACAATGGCTTCTGCGTTTCAGAACAATGAAGAAGACCAAACTTTTGTTCAATAACTCGTATCCACTCGTCGGCTTCTAGCGGGTCTTCTGCCTTGGTGAATAGAGGTGGACGAGTTTCGGAGAAGTCCAGATAGGTGGTTTCACGGGGACCTTGCTGAAAACCTCTTCCTGCCTGCTGCTGGAACTGCTGCTGACCCGCCATTTCCCTAAGGAAGCGGGTATTGTCTGCGGTGGCATTCACCAAGGCGGCAATCGCCTTGGCTAGCGTGGGTGGAACCGGAGGTGGATTTGGGGTGACATCCCGACCCCCAGAAGTTCCGGCTGCGTCCTGTCCGCGAGTCCTAGTCGGCATCTGAGGCAAAAACATTTGAATAAACATAATATGCCAAAGAGACCTTCCATTTTACATTACTATAAAAAGTAATGATACAGACTCGATATTACATAACAGGATACATTACCCATTATACAAAAGTTCAACCTATTATACAACCGTGCATTCTACAATACACTACTCTACTTCTATTACACCATTAGTCCTGCTTTCCGTTACTTTTGGCGGCCTCATCGTCAGGTGTGGGAGTCCAGACGTCAACCAACCTCAAAGAAGGAGGGGGTTCAAAAAGGTCTAACTCCCCACCCAACGAGCGTCCCGCAACGTGAGAGGGTCCGGCTTCCGCCTCAGCAGAGTGTGCAGGCACACTAGGGTGTAATTGTGAGTATAGTATATGGACTTCCTCATGCAACGTATTGCAGTAGACCTGCAGGTCGTCGACAGTTGAGCTAAGTTCCTTAATTCGGGCCTGAGCCCTTGCTTCCTTAGCACATGCCAGCAAATGAGACTGTACTGCCCAGTCAAGTGCTAAGTCTCGATCAGCAAGCTGATCCTGCAGGTGACGGATGTCCCTTCTTAGTTCATTGATTCTATCTCTGTCTACGACCCAAGCATTGGTCCTGTGTTGCAGCTCTGCTTGAAGTCGACTCACTCGGGCTTCAAGGTCTCCTATGGGGTCATTACTTCCGCTGCTGCTGCTTTCGTGTCGAGGGGCTAGTTGATGCCGGGGTACTCCAATTGGTCCCGTTGACTTACGTGCCGTTAGCCTTGTGCGTGGCGGCATCTTTCTAAGGGGGAAAATTTATTAGCATAATTCTTAGCATGATGCATGAATAAGTACAGAATCAACCTTAGTCGATTCAACCTTCTATACATTGCACTCTTCCTATCTGGTCTTTAAGATAGACTCTTCAGAATACTTAGGTAAGAAGAGAAAAGAATTTTTAGGTAAGACTTTCGAAAATCCTTTTGAAGATGCCTCATAATGTCTGCAAAGAAAGGCTACGCTCCGATACCAGCTGTGACGGAACCTCCCAAGTAATTAGGCCCACCTACAGTTGTCCTTGTCCAACGGACTTCAGACAACCCTGTAGGTGCCCCTGAATTACTTGACAAGTTCGGTATCTTTCTTTACCTTACCAGGAACGATTCACCCGTCTTGCAGACATTACAGAACATCGGAGATAAAGACTTGCGGAAGCGATTACATAATCCACATTTATTTAAAAGCAAGCACAAGTTGTTTTATTACAGACCAGAACTAAGAGCGAGTGCTGAGTAGTAATATTATACAAACCAAGGGAGGCAAAAACTCCTCCCGAGAAGAATTATGTAAAAGATCTATATGGAGGACCAAGTCCTCCCGCACTTCAGTCTTGTGTTTCTTCTTTGGGAACCACCTTGGCACAGAAGCAGCAGAAATCTGCTACTTCCTCACCTAAAAACAACGAAGGGATAAACCCTGAGTATGGAATTACTCAGCAAGACTTACCCGACTAAAGAAAAGACTCTCAAGGGTATGCTGGTTATATGGGAGTCAAGGTAAGGCTTTTCAATAATCAAAGACTCTGTTTTGCAGAAATGCTTACTAAAGTGGATCCTTAAAAATCCAATTTTATTTGTCAAGTTAAGTACAATTACCTGCAACTAGAGTTCTATCTACCCTAGTTCAATCACTGGTCCTGCACTAGCCAATTTTCTTAACAAAAACCCATCATCTTTAGTGGAGTGCTACGTGTAGGTCAGTGACCAAGTCTTCATAACCGCGAAGGTACGGCGATCCGAATCGATTATACTCAGCTGAGGATTTCCAATCACACGACATATGTAGCACTTAACCCTTGCATATGTCAACCCGCCACCGGGGTTCTTAAGACCGGATCAGGTTCACGCAAACCGAGAGCACAGATACACCACCGTCCAGCCTCTTGCTACGGAGGGTACACGCTACTCTCGTCACCGCTCCACGCCCATTTCGTGTTATCTTATTCCGGCCTTAGTCTGCCCGAGGCAAGGCTTACCCATGACGAGGCATGTGACCAGCTAAAGGGTCCTCGATCATCAAGCCTACATCGAGACAGTCCTTAATCGACTCAGACGGAGACACTACACCAAGACTCTCTTCTCGTGCAAGTCAACCGCCCGGTCTCAGCTTAATCTTTTCAACCCAAAAACTTGGTACCTAGCAGAGGTACATCTTTTCCGATGTTGAACCCATCATGGCCATGATGGATTCACCATCAAGTTTTATTTTTGAAAACATCCCACCCACTTTTGCCACATCAACTTTTGTGAAAACAAAACATTTTGTTTTTCTAAAGCAAGACTGAGCATCAAAATCTTTTGTAAAAAGGGTGATCAAGGAAGGTAATCAAATTCAAGGAAGGTAATGCAGGAATTGTTTTATCAATCAACTCCTATCACCTAATGCATCAAGCAAGTGAGAAAGATTTAAAACGACAAGGAGGGTGGAAAATGCACCGGGGCTTGCCTTTGTTAGCAGGTGAGTCCTGCTCGGATCCACAAATATCGAAATAAAAGTAGTTGCCTGCTTGAGGATCTGAGGTTGGTGGAGTCCCCTCTTCAGTGACTTCTTCTTCTTCTTCGTGTTCTAACATAACCATATATATGCATAAGAATGGATGCCATGGGATGCTCATGAGGATGCGAAGATAATATAAACTTATTATCTAAGTCTTGAGTACAACTTTCCTTCACGGTACTCCGAGAACCTAGGGTTTCCGGAGTCAGTAAAGGAGTTCATAGGGCAGGGGGGTGTTTTGGGGTTTAGTGATCAAACAAAGTCCAAATCAACCTATATTCTACCCAAGGCTTCTAAATATTGTTTTAAGTGCCCAAAAAAAGTTTGGGCATTTTTGGACTTACCAATTATTTTCTAAAAATCCATAACTATTACCTTTAACCACTTTAAATACCCTAAAATTTCTTATTTCCACTAAAAATCACAAAACTATTTTTACTAAATTCTAGGGAAAATAACAGGCCTAGGAAAATTAGTTTCACAATTTTAGCATTTTTCTACATTTTTCCATGAATTTCTAAAGTTCTGCCGAAAAAGAAAAGGAAAAAGCTTCAACAGCAATGGGCTGGTTTCAGCCCATACGGCCCAATCCAGAGAGAAAGGCGCCCGCGCCCGCGGTGGGATTCTTGCAGAAGGGCCCTCGGGTTATAGACTAACTGGATACAAGTTCGTTTACTGTTTCTTGTGTCGCTGACCGTTTGCAGTGAAGTCCCTCGGTTTCTATTTATTCGCAGGGTGAAGTCCTCGTCGTCGAGCGGCGCTGCAGAGCTCCGGCGAGCTCACGCACCGGTCGATTTACGCAAGGACCGGTGCTAATCTTTGGTAGAGATCAAATCTGAGACCTAACGAGGGTTTCCCCTCAAACAATTTCATGAATAGCTACCCGGTTTGCTCTGGCTACGGCGACCGTGGATGTTGCGGGTGGATGAACGCGTTCCCGTGGATTCATGGCGGTCCAGTACAATTAAGGGGTTTAGGAAGCTTTAGAAGAGCCTAGGGATGCTAGAACGAGCAACAAAGCAACATGAACCGACCTGAAATGGGCTGGCCGCGACGAGCTTGGTTCACGGCGGCGGAGAATGGATTTGGGAAGAAACCCGAATTGCGGGGCTACGGTGAACGAGTGGAGATGAGAGTGGGTGCTATAGCTGCGTGAATACTTGACGGAGTTGAAGACGCGCTCAATTTATAGACGGCCGGCCGGCAACGGATGAGGCTTGGGGAGCTCGGGATCGCGCTGGCGAGCGTACCACGCGGCGGATTCCGGGGACAGCGCGGCGGTCGCCGTTTAACCGGAGCCTGCCACCTCGGTAACTCATGGACACGTCGCCGGTAACTTTTTCCGTGACCGCCGACGACCATACTGGGCCACCGCGGCATCCCTATCGCCGGCGACGAGCGATCCAGCTGGCGGTCTGATCTCCTTCAGTCGTGACACTGTACCATGGTGAGCGCTTCAAAGAGCAACTGACAGAGCAACATCAGAGCTCTTTTTCTCCAGATTTTCTATGGTACCAAGTCCAAATCTCTGCAGCAATAGTGGAGTGCTATAAACCAGCTACAACTTTGCTACATGGTGTTGTCACAAAAAGTCACTGAATCATGTCTGAAATTGGGTTTGAAGTTGGTGATAATTCACTGCTAGTCTGAAAATTCAGACCAAATCAGTCTAACAGCCAAAGTTTGAGCACGATAATCTCTAAATTTCTCACTAGAACATAACTTGCCCACTTAAGCAAAGTTGTTCACCTAAGATAGATCTACATAGTTGATGTGGTGACCTAGGGCAAATTCTCAATAATTTGGAAAATGTAGAGCTCCAAAGTTGAGCCAATATCACTGAAATTTCAGACTTAGTATAGACTTCAAATGAGGTCCATTTTGCACTTAAGTCCAAAACTTAGGGTTTGGCATTCAAGTCCACATATTTGTGAACCAAAGGACTTAAGAAACTTATTTGGCTTGGTTTTTGCACTTTAACCCAAAAGTGGGCTAATTTTGCACATAAGCCCCTAGGGTTTAGTTTTAGGGTTTTCCAGGGTTCCAATTAGGGTTTCTGGTATCTTAGGGGTATAAAGGTGATTCAACCTTGTTTCTAGGGACATTTTGTGACTCTTTCCTTAAAGTATTTAGGTTTTCTCATCTTGGGTTAAGTTTTACCCCTTTAATCCCTATTTAGGGTTAAGTTTCCTATCCAGGGTGCTATTTGCAAAAACACTTAAAACAATACAACTTGTTTGAATTTTTTGCCTAGTGAATGCACTCTAGGTGTGTCAAACATATGCAATGCCAATGTTTATGATGCCATGCTCAAATTTTAGTTACAGTAACACCAGGGGTGTTACACAGACGGTAGTCCGTGAGCCACAGTTCCGGTCTCGTCTCCCCCGAGTACTTTGTGATAGTAGTCGGGGGTCGGAACCGGGTCGGGAACGGCGCCCGTCGTATGGCCCGGCTGAAGGCCTGCAGACCGGGTGGTTCGAGCGAGGGACTCCGATCCTCCCCGCTGTCGTAGCGTCCCCCACGCCTGGGGTGGTAGCCTCGGCGCACCCTCTCATTGAGGTGGGCCTGACGATCGCGGTGATGGTGCTCGTCGCCGAGGCGACCCGGGGCCGCAGGCGCTGTGTTGCGCGTGCGCCCGGTGTAGACCGAGGCTTCCCGCATGAATCGGGAAGTCGCGGCATGATGTTCCGAGGGGTACCCCTGCCTTCGGGAGGCGGAGCTCTCGGCCCGCCGGACCGCGGCGCCTTCCAGGAGATCCTTGAGCTCTCCCTGGATTCACCGCCCCTCGGTGGTTGATGGCTCTGGCATCGTGCGGAGGAGCATTGCTGCTGCAGCCAGGTTCTGGCCGACCCCACTGTATGCGGGTGGCGGCCTGACCCTGACATCGTCGGTGATGCGGTGCTGGAAGCCCTGGGGTAGATGACGCATTTCTCCGGCCGGAGGTTGGCCCGCCCATGCCTGCCCGACGTCCCGGCGGATTGACTCAAGCGCTCCTGCTCCCTCGTCGAGCCTGGCCTGCACCCCGCGGATTTGCTCGAGTTGTGGGTCGTGACCCCCCGCCGGAACGGGGACCACAGCTAGCTCCCGCGGGATGTCAACGCGAGGCACCGACCTAGGGAGATCACCGTCCTCCGGCATGCCGAGATGGTTGCCTTCGGAGGGACCCCCTAGATCGACGTGGAAACATTCGCGGCTCGGGCCGCAGTCCTCGTTGCCGAGGCTATGGCTACCGTCGGAACAGTCGGAAAGGCAGTAGTCGCATGCGGTCATGAAGTCCCGCATGGCACTGGGGTCGCCAAGTCCGGAGAAATCCCAACAGAAGCTGGGCTCATCGTCTTCCTCGGACCCAGAGGGCCCGTAGGTCGAGACGTCCGTCAGCCGGTCCCAAGGTGACCGCATACGAAACCCCAGAGGGTTCGGATTCGCTGCTACGAAAGCGTCCGCCAAAGCGGAGCCGCTAGGCGGGTCGAGGCTAAATCCGAGAGGCGTGGGATGGGAATCGGTCGGAACCTCTTGGTCGACAGGTGGTGATGAGGTCACGTCAGGGACTGACTGCACCGTCGTCTCAGGTACGAGGGTGACACCCAGCAAATCTTTCGCAAGCGTGCTGGCGTCGTCTGTTTGCTCGGGATTGACGTGTCACGGGGAGACAGCGCTCGTCTTCGTCTCAAGCGCGAGGCCGATGCCCGGCGCGCCCCCCGTTGGAGTGCTGGCGTTGTCGACTCGCTCGACGGCCGACGAGGCGCCGCCTCCTGCTTGGCCTTGGTGCCCCGCCTCCTCGTCCTCCGTCGACGGGGAAGAGGACGGGGCGAGCTCGAAGGTTGTTCTTCCACCACACGGGGAAGACGTCGTCGATCCCGCCGCCGGCGGGCGGACCGTCGGCCGCCATTGTCGCTGTCACCCGGCGGTGGAAAGAGTATCATGTCGTAGCTGCCGTCGGGGGACATGAACTCAAGGCTCCCGAAACGGAGCACCGTCCCGGGCCGGAGAGGTTGCTGGAGACTACCCATCTGGAGCTTGACGGGAAGCTGTTCGTCAACACGCAGCAGGCCCCTACCTAGCACGCCAACTGTCGGCGTTTCGAGACCGGGGGGTCCCTAAGCCGACGAGTGAAATGTCGCCGCGTGCCCCAGCCCAGATGGGTCGACGCGAGGCCGAACGCGAAGGGGGGAAAGTGAGGTGGCCGGAGATGGGCGAGAGAGAGGTGGAAATCCCGCGGCCTTCGTGTTCGTCCCGCGCCCAGGTCGGGTGCGCTTGCAGTAGGGGGTTACAAGCGTCCACACGGGGGAAGGAGCGAGCGGCTTCACGCGAGCGCCCGTCTCGTCCTCGTCCCCGTGCGGCCAACCCTCTCTAAGAGGGCCCTGGTCCTTCCTTTTATAGGCGCAAGGAGAGGATCCATGTGTACAATGGGGGGTGTAGCAGAGTGCTACGTGTCTAGCGGAGGAGAGCTAGCGCCCTAAGTACACGCCATTGTGGCGGCCGGAGAGATTTTGGCGCCCGGTTTGTGTGATGTCGTGGCCGTCGGAGGAGCGCTGGAGCCTGGCGGAGGGACAGCTATCGGGGCTGTCGAGTCCTTGCTGACGTCCTCTTGCTTCCGTAAGGGGGCCGAGAGCCGCCATCGTCAGGGAGCGTGCGGGGCACCATCATCGCCTATCTGGCGGAGCGAGCCAGATGGGACACCGGTCTTGTTCCCCGTAGCCTGAGTCAACTTGGAGTAGGGTAATGATGGCGCCTCCTGTTGACGTGGCCGGTCCGCGCCCTAGGTTGGGCGATGTGGAGGCTCCTCTGAGGTCGAGGTCGAGTCCGTCTTCCGTGGCCAAGGCCGAGTCCGAGCCCCTAGGTTGGGTGAGGCGGAGGCCGTTAGCTGAGGCCAGGGCGGAATTTGAGTCCTGGGATCGGGCGAAGCGGAGTTCGTCGTCTTCTGGGGCTGAGCCCAAGTGCGAGCCCTGGGTCGGGCGGAGCGGAGTTCGCCGTCTTCCGGGGCTGAGCCCAAGTCCGAGCCCTGGGTCGGGCGAAGTGGAGTTCGCCGTCTTCCGGGGCTTAGCCCGAGTCCGAGCCCTGGGTCGGGCGGAGTGGAGTTCGCCGTCTTCTAGGGCTTAGCCCGTGTCCGAGGCCTGGGTCGGGCGGAGCGGAGTTCGCCGTCTTCCGGGGCTTAGCCCGAGTCCGAGCCGTGGGTCGGGCGGGGCGGAGTTCGCCGTCTTCCGGGGCTTAGCCCGAGTCCGAGCCCTGGGTCGGGCGGAGCGGAGTTTCCTATGGTGCGTGCGGCCGGGCCTGACTGCCTGTCAGCCTCACTCTATCAAGTGGCACCGCAGTCGGCGCAGGCGGCGCTGTCTTTCTGTCAGACCGGTCAGTGGAGCGGCGAAGTGACGGCGGTCACTTCGGCTCTGTCAGCTGAGGGGCGCGCGTCAGGATAAAGGTGTCAGGCCACCTTTGCATTAAATGCTCCTGCGATTTGGTCGGGGTTGCTTCTTGGCGAAGACAGGGCCTCGGGCGAGCCGGAAACGTGTTCGCCGCTGGAGGGGGGCCTCGGGCGAGGCAGAGATCCTCCGGGGTCGACTGCCCTTGTCCGAGGCTAGGCTCGGGCGAGGCGTGATCGAGCCCCTCGAATGGACTGATCCCTGACTTGATCGCACTCATCAGGCCTTTGCAGCTTTATGCTGATGGGGGTTACCAGCTGAGAATTAGGAGCCTTGAGGGTACCCCTAATTATGGTCCCCGACAAGTGGTACGCTAGGCAGGCGGTGTCCAAATAAATTAACCGGTTGATGTGGTAATTGTCGTACGTGATTTATTGTTAGTGAGTAGTGGGATTACGAGTTATGTAAGGATTATGTTAGAAACTAGTATGCGGCGTGTAATTGTGTTCGTGTGGTGAATAGTAGGTCAGTAGGTGTTGTTGGTATCAGTATCAAATGCAGTCTTATGGAGTTTACGCCATGCGTAAATGCCTCCATGATAGACCCCCAAAAATGTGCTATTTAGGTTACTTGTGTGTTAACTAATTCAAGTTGAGCAATGGTTGAGAAACACTGATCAATCTGCTCCAACCCATGTTTTTGAGTTGCGATGTCAAAAATAGTTTGCTAAGTTTTATACTGTGTTGGCTAACTTCTGTTAAGAAAGAGTCGATTGCGATAAGTGATTGCTATATACATATTGTGTCTCGGAGCGCTATAATAATGGATTAGCAAACTTGTTAGATGGTTTTGGGTTAAGTTCGTGGTCACGATGAATTGCTTGTTGTAGTCTAAATGCGTATGGGTATGGTCGCGAGTAAAAAATTAGTAGTGCTCATGTGGTATCTAAGATAAAATGCGAACTAGTGGGTGAAAAGCGCGTCAATATACATATATGCCAAATTTGATGATTGTGGTGAATGCGTTGAGTAAATGTGTATGTTAGTTCTAGCGCGTGAAATAACTTGTATAAAAATTAGTAAGTCTACTTGTTAGTTCTCACTTGGTTATTTTAACTCTAACAATTGTCAAAGTGTTAGAATAATTCAAGTACCTAGAACGTGGCAATTCTTGAATTGTATAGGAGCTGAAATTTATTAATTGCTGTTTTGAACTGTACGCAGTGATTTCCCCGTGCTGTAGATTTGATGAATAAAATTGTGTTTTCTGTAGATATATGCTATAGAAAAGTGGTAGATAATTTTATTATCTTTCTGGTGTTAAAATTTGACAGCCATAAGTCTGATCGTTTAGGAGTTATGCTTTTTACAAATTCAGTAACTAAATCTGTCCAAATTCTGTACAGATTTCAGAAACTGTATTGTTTGCCTAATTTAATTTTACAGTCTGTTCATGGTCGCTATAAGAAAGTTGTAGATGCTTTTTATATCTTGCTTGTGTTAAAATTTCATAACCATAGGCATGATAGTTTAAGAGTTATGAATTTTACAAACTGGTTGCTGTGTTCTGTCCACTGTCAGAACAGATTTCAAAAACTGTAATGTTTGATTTGCTTAAACCTGGAATCACTTCTTGGTGATTATAAAAGTTATGTAGTGCTTTTGCCAAGCTTTCCAAAAAGTCTAAGATCACTTTGTTTGGATGTCTGAATCTTTAGTTATGAATTTTTAAAGTCACAAGTCTGAATCTGCCCAAATCTGGACAGATCTGTTGTGTTAGCACATTTAACCTTGCTAAGTGTTGAATCTTGTTGAGGTGAAAATACCAAAGTGGTAGAGCACATTTTAGGCTTTCCAGAAAGTCCTAGTTTGCTATTTTTGGATTAATATTTGAAAAGTTATGATTAAAACAAGTAACTGCTGTATTGCTGTCCAAAAATCAGAAGTGCGCATTTGATTGTTTAGTTCACCTGTTGGCTAAAAATGCTTAGTTAGCACTTAGAGGACATAGACTTGTAATGTCTAAACTTAGGATAACATGCGTTCCATGATTAATGTGCTTGCTTAAGTAGTTGGTTGTGGATAGGAATTCCTCCTCTGTTGAACTAGTGCTTGGGATGCTTTTGTGTGATAAATAGAAGAACTAATGAAAAGCCGTAGCAAGTTAAATAAATGCTCGTACTTATGGGGTCGTATTTGCGTTGCGTAAATATATAAAATGTTTGTTGTCTTTTAGTGGTGTTAATGTTGTGCGCTCAATGATATGTAGTAGCTAACGCTAGTATGTGTGGTTGCTTATGATGTCTCGCTACTTAGTGTTTGATTCGCTAACATGTACTTAAAGTATCTTGTGCTATTTCATTATATTCATACATATGCATCTTGCATCTCATTTAGGACTGAGAGAGGATGATCGTGCAAGTGATGTGGTGCCACCCACAAGATGCAGTCGGTGGACGACCCAAGGAAGGATGGACATAACCAGTGGATGCTCGCCAAGTGAGTACCTCCCCCAGCAAACACTATCTAAGTGTTAAATTAAAGGCAAGCCCCAGTTTTATGCATAACCGTTTATATATGCTATTTTACTACACTTAATGTTTGTAGGCTTGTACTGTGCACTTAAGTTTAGGAGTTGTCTGAAACCCTAGTTGCATGAACTCAAGATTCCTTTGAGATGGACACTAGTATGCTAGGTCGAGTAGTTGCTTTGCTAATTAGGGATCTCGGTAGAAGTCGAGTGATTTTTCTAGCACTCGCGCGAGGTCAGGAATTGGTTGTATCCATTTTTATATCGTAATGATGATGGTCTGTGGACAACGATCCATGGAGATTGGTTGTCTACGAGACGTAAATTGGAATAAGGATTAAGGTGTGGTACCGTGTGTCAAGCGTTTGAACGTACTAAACACATGCCGAGAAATATGGTAAATCAGTAAGCCTAGTACCTGAGTGAACTTGCCCGCAGACTCTACCCCTCACGTGACCTGAGACGTGGTCTCCCATTCCGGTTATGGTGGGTACAAGTGCGGTCACTTCACGACGGGAGTCGGGGTCAGTGAGGCATTGTACGCCAAGGCGGTGAGCCCTGATCTGTTGACAGGGAATCGATGGGGACGGTTGATGTGTGTGGGGACGGAGTGCCTCGCCATGTCGGGTGTTTAGGTTTACCTTGCAAGATTTAAAAACTCGATTCGAATCGTCTGCTTCTCGCAGCTAATGAGACTGCTTGATCCATGTTGCTACATTGAGTAACAAGTGAAAATGTGTTGATCTGGCAAAATATGTTGAATGCTAAAAATGATTGCTATCATGTATGATTAGATAGGGATACATCTAGTCTTAAGAGAGTCACAATAAATTTAAAAAAACGAAAACTTGATTTTAGACTCAGCTAGTGCTTTTGGCAAACCAAACCCCTCAGCCAAACAGTTGCATGTCTAGAGGTAGAGGAGTAGACTCCTCACACCGGTTAAGTCTAGCTGAGTATTAGTATACTCAGCCTTGCTTGTGGCATAATTTTTTGCAGGTACCTCCTTGTTTTGGTTGATGGTGTGACTTGGCCTCCATCCCTACCACCGGGATAGACGGTCGAGTGGGTTACTGCTTCCGAAGGAGAGGACTAGGAGGAGTAGTGTGGCTAGGCTTCGCCATGTTACTCGGTTTTCTCCGTTAGTTATTTCCGCTGCATTAAAATTTATGGTTATTATTTCTGAAACTCCGATAATGTAATCACTAATGATACTTATTAAATTTGTGGTATTATGATTTATTGTATTTCTCTGTGCCTCACCTTCGAGTGAGCTAGTGGTATTCGATCCTAGTTAAGTGGCTTTATCGGACTAGATCTGAGGGACTGACAGTTTATTCCTATTTAAGTGTGATCTAGCCTTTCAGGCGGCACTTAGACACTTAAGTTGGAATAATTCGGGCGGTTCCGCCACAGCTGGTATCGGAACGAATA
Source organism: Zea luxurians (assembly GCA_029449295.1). Lineage (NCBI taxonomy): Eukaryota > Viridiplantae > Streptophyta > Magnoliopsida > Poales > Poaceae > Zea > Zea luxurians. The sequence goes on along the minus strand of JAOPSE010000609.1, from coordinate 151,930 downwards.
CCATTACAGAGAAGTCAATAAGTCATAGATACCAACTTTTTAAAAGTAAAACTTGCTTAGAAACCAAAGTTGGATAGATCGTCAGGACGATAAGATAGACCTAGGACGTGAAGCCTTAGAAAATAGATGGGTAGCTAGGTGGCTAGTTATTTAGGCCATAAAGGCTACTACTATTAATAAGGATGTTGTAGAAGCACCCGAAAAGTAGTTAGGTCTGAGAAGATGTCTAGAATGAGCATGCATCATGATTGTCGCATCGTTGTCTCTTATGCACCAACATGCTTATCTCACCTTTATTCCAATAATAAGAACTTGTGAATAATGTGATGTATTGTTATGTTAGGAACTATAAGAAATGTCTTACCTCGTGTCAGATTGGTAAGTCTTGTTAGATTGTGCTATGTGTTTCTCTTGCCTTGCTATCTAGGTGGTATTGTAAATGTTCAACTCTTTTTGCAAAAAAAATTGTTGCTTGTTCTATTCATAAAAAAAGTCCCATCCAAACAACCTTGAGTTTAGCAAGTGAAACCTCTTTAAAAAAATCCTGCTTGTGTTGGTATTTTCTAGCCCTTGAGTGTTCTACCCTTAAAGTTGCACCTGCACAACTTATAGACACCCATAGCTTGACCCCTAAATCGACTAAAGCTTCCTTGTGCACTTGTTCTGTCAAAAAAATTGTTGTTTGGTGTCTGGTTGCATGAACCCTATCAAGGCCATGTTCCTTTCCATAGATCCTGTCCCGAATCTTCATAACCTTTCTTGTGCTCATCCTAATCGATCTCATGTGGCTACCTCTCTTTTCACCTGGATCTGGTAATTTTTTTCTTGTGAATCATGTTGTGGCTTAATCATCCGAATCTCCGGATCCTTTAATGATTCTACCCTATTATCTGGTTAACTGCTATAACCCATTCTCAAGTATCGGATGTTGATTTGCCTAAATCTCTCATTTATGGTCATTCTCATACCCCTTCTCCGAGGATCATGACACTTGTCTTATCAACCTTATCTCTAAACAGCGTATCCATTCGGTTCCATGGATTTTGCTTTTATCTTCAGTCTTCTCATGTCTCTGCAAGCTTATCGATTTGATCTCATGACTGCCTCCTTCTCATATCCATTCTCGTATAAATCTCTGACTTGATAATCCCCGTAATGATCATGAAATAGTTCTCAAAGTTGACGAAAATTCTCATGTGATGCTCTTTTGCCAGTAATCCCTGCTTCAACTCTAGTCACATTCTTATTTTCTGAGCCATACTCTCAAGGGCTCCATCTATCTGTGCTATGTGGATTCCTCATTGGTTGCATTTGGTAATGGCATTACGACTAAACGACTGATGGTGTTGCGATGAAACCGAGAGCCTCCTGTGGGCGCGCACACAAGGTTGAGCTGCTCGGCACGCGCTGGTATCACGGTTAATGGTCGTGATCCATTATGGAACTATACTGATGTGCTATCTTTTGTGGATATTCTCTGCATTTTGTCTCCACATGCCGCAATATTCTACCCAAATCTATCTTCAGTATCTTGTCAGATACGCTCTTATGGATTGGCATCAATCTTCAGCCTGGGAGTTACATGCTTCTCCACCTTTAAAGATCCTCATTCGAATCTCGGGACAAGATTCTTTTTAAGGGGGGAAGGCTGTGACACCCCAGGTGTCAGTTTCATGTTATGTCGGGAGATTTGTCCCTAACTTGAATGCTCAGTGAAAAATTTCCTATTTCTCGATCGTGTCTATCTCAGTTTATCAGGATTATTCATGGAAGCTCACCGAAGTCGGAGTTATTCGATCATGAGAAACAGCCAATTTTGGAGCCTGTTAAAACTTCTATTCTCGGAACGAATGCAAACTCAACAATCATTCTCAAATTATAAATCTCATCTGAAGCTCATTAAATCAAACTCTCAACGACTGTTATTTGATTTGAGCCCGAGTCTAATTCCTCGAATTTGATCTATGTCTGACTATTTTATCTAAATCCGTACTCCCAAACGGAATATTCAGTATGTCGTCCTCTAATTAATTCTATCTGACTCGGCTTGATATCTCTGTGTCCAACTCAAATTCAAAAGAATCAACATTGGCGATGATTTTTAAATTTCGCGATGCCTCTTTCAATTATAAATCTGAAAGCCGGTCATATCTCAAGATGATTTATTTTCAAACTGAGCGAAATCAAATCGAACTCTCGGCCGAACTAATCGCTCAATCTTCCGTTCGTCCGAACTCTATTTCGCTCTATTCAGCGTACAGACGAACTCCGTAGGAGCATTTTTTATTCCGGGAAGTAATTTAGCGCGGCCCGATTTAGTGTTTTGCGCCAAGTCCAGCCCAGCCCACTAAGAAACCCTAACCCTAGCCATTTTCTATAAATAGGGGTGCTCCTTCCTTGCTTGGCTTTTATCCATCTACCCCCCTAGCCGCCATTTGCTTTTCTCCCAGCCACCTCCACTTCTCCCCACGCCATCCTCCTCTCCTCCCATCCATGGAGCAGCAGCAACAACATCTCACCATGCCGCCTCCCCCTTCATCCCTAGAAATCGAGCAGGAGCTCTCCATGGCGTGGATCGGCGCCCCTGCTGTCTCCTCCAATGGAGCATGGTGTAGGGAGCAGCCATCCCTGGCTCAACATCAGCCCGACGTCTCAGCCGTGGCGCCCTTCTTCCCCGCGCAGCGCCTCTGCTCTCCCTCCCCCAAGCTCCAGCGCTCACGGAACAGTAGATCACCGGTGCCCCTGTTTCCCTGTGACTTCCATGGCCGCGAGCTCCCCCCGGTCGCCATATCTCCAGCGCGTCCCCTGCAGGCGAGCAGTGACTTCCATCTCCCTGCAACCTCCACGGCCGAGCTCCCTCCCTACTCCATGGGCACGGGTCCCTCTGCTCTAGCCGGCCATCTCCCGCAGCACACGCCGAGCTCGCCCCCTGCAATCTTCCCCCTTCCTCCCTCTGCTCCTTTCCATGTTTTAGCGCCTGGAACAATCCCTGCTGCGCCTGAGATCTGGACAGCCATGGAGGACAACCAAACTCCTCTCCCATGGCAGCATTTTCCCCCATCCGAGTTCCACCCATGGCAAGAGGCCGATGCCGCCCAGCTTTAGGCCCCAGCTCCTCCTCTCTTCCCCACAAAACAGCAGACCCTATGCCAATCTTGTTTCGTCTCGCTGCCACCGCTGCGCGCATGCCAAGTGTTCGGCATAATGTTGAGGGAGATGTGTTGTTGCAGCACGCCGTGATGCTCGCTGGGTGTTTGCTGTTTTTTGGCGCAGACCCGCTCGCGACGTCGTCGACCCTCGGTGAGACATCCCGCTACCCTTGCTATTTTTGTGTCCATGGTGTCGATGATATGCCAAGTCCCTAAACTCGTGTATTATCGCAGCCACCGTCAAAGTCGCGCTCCGTGCCTTGCAGTTCGACGAAATGCCGAGCCATGTGGACAGTCCATGGCTAAATCCCGACTCGTTCAGGTTGAATCCATGTGATTGACTTACTTGCACATTTGTCATTGTCATGTATATATATATATATGTGAATATGTTGTATGCGAATTAAAATTCATGGAGGAGAAAGTGGTACGCGTATATGTGTTTGCGATTGGAATACCAACAAGTGTTTGTGTGCCTGCAATGGTCCAATTGTGCGTCGTAGGGATTGGTCGCAGATGCATTAATTGTTTGTTAAAACACTTCGTCGTAAAGTAGTGTGTTAGCTGTGGTAAATTAATAAAGCGTAAAACATGCTTGGTAATTTCCGCAGTCGGCTAAGCTGTTCGTCTATGTTAAAAATATTTTATGTATTCATCGTGGTGTAGGATAGAGTGGATCGAAAATATAAATTATGTGACATGTGATTCGTTTTTTAAAGATGAGATGTGCGAATGATCGGTTAGTGTTTTACTTGTCTAGTCGATAAACATTGTCATAAATAATTGTGCTAAAATTGGTCATGAGAATGCAGTGGGGACATGTATGTGTGTGTGTGCCATGGTGTATTATAGTGGTGGTGGCGTAAGATGTTTGATTGAGGTGTTCGGGTATATGCCGTAATGTGGTTATACTCGCGGCGAGGAAAGATATATGCATTGGGTAACACGACGCTTAGGTCGCTGTTGTATAATCGAAAAAAGGATGTATTATTGAGCTTGAGTCAAAATGTGGAGTACTAGTGGTACGCTAGGCAGGCGGTGTCCAAATAAATTAACCGGTTGATGTGGTAATTGTCGTACGTGATTTATTGTTAGTGAGTAGTGGGATTACGAGTTATGTAAGGATTATGTTAGAAACTAGTATGCGGCGTGTAACTGTGTTCGTGTGGTGAATAGTAGGTCAGTAGGTGTTGTTGGTGTCAGTAGCAAATGCAGTCTTATGGGCGTAAATGCCTCCATGATAGACCCCCAAAAATGTGCTATTTAGGTGACTTGTGTGTTAACTAATTCAAGTTGAGCAATGGTTGAGAAACACTGATCAATCTGCTCTAACCCATGTTTTTGAGTTGCAATGTCAAAAATAGTTTGCTAAGTTTTATACTGTGTTGGCTAACTTCTGTTAAGAAAGAGTCGATTGCGATAAGTGATTGCTATATACATATTGTGTCTCGGAGCGCTATAATAATGGATTAGCAAACTTGTTAGATGGTTTTGGGTTAAGTTCGTGGTCACGATGAATTGCTTGTTGTAGTCTAAATGCGTATGGGTATAGTCGCGAGTAAAAAATTAGTAGTGCTCATGTGGTATCTAAGATAAAATGCGAACTAGTGGGTGAAAAGCGCGTCAATATACATATATGCCGAATTTGATGATTGTGGTGAATCGTTGAGTAAATATGTATGTTAGTTCTAGCGCGCGAAATAACTTGTATAAAAATTAGTAAGTCTACTTGTTAGTTCTCACTTGGTTATTTTAACTCTAACAATTGTCAAAGTGTTAGAATAATTCAAGTACCTAGAACGTGGCAATTCTTGAATTGTATAGGAGCTGAAATTTATTAATTGCTGTTTTGAACTGTACGCAGTGATTTCCCCGTGCTGTAGGTTTGATGAATAAAATTTTGTTTTCTGTAGATATATGCTATAGAAAAGTGGTAGATAACTTTATTATCTTTCTGGTGTTAAAATTTGAAAGCCATAAGTCTGATCGTTTAGAAGTTATGCTTTTTACAAAATCAGTAACTGAATCTGTCCAAATTCTGTACAGATTTCAGAAACTGTATTGTTTGCCTAATTTAATTTTACAGTCTGTTCATGGTCTCTATAAGAAAGTTGTAGATGCTTTTTATATCTTGCTTGTGTTAAAATTTCATAACCATAGGCCTGATAGTTTAAGAGTTATGAATTTTACAAACTGGTTGCTGTGTTCTGTCCACTGTCAGAACAGATTTTAAAAACTGTAATGTTTGATTTGCTTAAACCTGGAATCACTTCTTGGTGATTATAAAAGTTATGTAGTGCTTTTGCCAAGCTTTCCAAAAAGTTTAAGATCACTTTGTTTGGATGTCTGAATCTTTAGTTATGAATTTTTAAAGTCACAAGTCTGAATCTGCCCGAATCTGGACAGATCTGTTGTGTTAGCACATTTAACCTTGCTAAGTGTTGAATCTTGTTGAGGTGAAAATACCAAAGTTGTAGAGCACATTTTAGGCTTTCCAAAAAGTCCTAGTTTGCTATTTTTGGATTAATATTTGAAAAGTTATGATTAAAACAAGTAACTGATGTATTGCTGTCCAAAAATCTGAAGTGCGCATTTGATTGTTTAGTTCACCTGTTGGCTAAAAATGCTTAGTTAGCACTTAGAGGACATAGACTTGTAATGTCTAAACTTAGGATAACATGCGTTCCATGATTAATGTGCTTGCTTGAGTAGTTGGTTGTGGATAGGAATTCCTCCTCTGTTGAACTAGTGCTTGGGATGCTTTTGTGTGATAAATAGAAGAACTAATGAAAAGCCGTAGCAAGTTGAATAAATGCTCGTACTTATGGGGTCGTATTTGCGTTGCGTAAATATATAAAATGTTTGTTGTCTTTTAGTGGTGTTAATGTTGTGCGCTCAATGATATGTAGTAGCTAACGCTAGTGTGTGTGGTTGCTTATGATGTCTCGCTACTTAGTGTTTGATTCGCTAACATGTACTTAAAGTATCTTGTGCTATTTCATTATATTCATACATATGCATCTTGCATCTCATTTAGGACTGAGAGAGGATGATCGTGCAAGTTGTGTGGTGCCACCCACAAGATGCAGTCGGTGGACGACCCAAGGAAGGATGGACATAACCAGTGGATGCTCGCCAAGTGAGTACCTCCCCCAGCAAACACTATCTAAGTGTTAAATTAAAGGCAAGCCCCAGTTTTATGCATAACCGTTTATATATGCTATTTTACTACACTTAATGTTTGTAGGCTTGTACTGTGCACTTAAGTTTAGGAGTTGTCTGAAACCCTAGTTGCATGAACTCAAGATTCCTTTGAGATGGACACTAGTATGCTAGGTCGAGTAGTTGCTTTGCTAATTAGGGATCTCGGTAGAAGTCGAGTGATTTTTCTAGCACTCGCGCGAGGTCAGGAATTGGTTGTATCCATTTTTATATCATAATGATGATGGTCTGTGGACAACGATCCATGGGGATTGGTTGTCTACGAGACGTAAATTGGAATAAGGATTAAGGTGTGGTACCATGTGTCAAGCGTTTGAACGTACTAAACACATGCCGAGAAATATGGTAAATCAGTAAGCCTAGTACCTGAGTGAACTTGCCCGCAGACTTTACCCCTCACGTGAACTGAGACGTGGTCTCCCATTCCGGTTATGGTGGGTACAAGTGCGGTCACTGCACGACGGCAGTCGGGGTCAGTGAGGCATTGTACGCCAAGGCGGTGAGCCCTGATCTGTTGACAGGGAATCGATGGGGACGGTTGATGTGTGTGGGGACGGAGTGCCTCGCCATGTCGGGTGTTTAGGTTTACCTTGCAAGATTTAAAAACTCGATTCAAATCGTCTGCTTCTTGCAGCTAATGAGATTGCTTGATCCATGCTGCTATATTGAGTAACAAGTGAAAATGTGTTGATCTGGCAAAATATGTTGATTGCTAAAAATGATTGCTATCATGTATGATTAGATAGGGATACATCTAGTCTTAAGAGAGTCACAATAAATTTAAAAAAACGAAAACTTGATTTTAGACTCAGCTAGTGCTTTTGGCAAACCAAACCCCTCAGCCAAACAGTTGCATGTCTAGAGGTAGAGGAGTAGACTCCTCACACCGGGTAAGTCTAGCTGAGTATTAGTATACTCAGCCTTGCTTGTGGCATAATTTTTTGTAGGTACCTCCTTGTTTTGGTTGATGGTGTGACTTGGCCTCCATCCCTACCACCGGGATAGACGGTCGAGTGGGTTACTGCTTCCGAAGGAGAGGACTAGGAGGAGTAGTGTGGCTAGGCTTCCGAAGGAGAGGACTAGGAGGACTAGGAGGGGCGCGGGCAGGACGGGGGCACGGCCGTGGCCGGGCGCGGGGGCGCGGGGACGGCCGGGCCGGGGCCGGGGCACGGAGCGGCCGAGCCGGGGTCGGGGGCGCGGGGGAGGGGCGGCGCGGGCGGCCGAGCCGGGCGGGGGCAGCCGAGCAGGGGCCGGGCGGCCGAGGCCGAGCGCGGGGGCGGCGCGGGCGGCCGAGCCGGGCGGGGGCGGCCGAGCAGGGGCCGGGCGCGGGAGGCGGCCGAGCCAGGGCCGGGCGCGGGAGGCGGCCGAGCCGGGGCCGGGCGGCCGAGGCCGAGCGAGGGGGAGGGGCGGCGCGGGCGGCCGAGCCGGGCGGGGGCGGCCGAGCAGGGGCCGGGCGGCCGAGCCGGACGCGGGGAAGGAGGAGGGAGAGGGGGAAAAGGAGAAGGGAGGAGGGGGGTCTCACCACGGCGGAGGAGGGCGGAGCGGCGGGGCACGGGGAAGGGAGCGGCGGCGGCGGCGCTAGGGTTAGGGGAGGGCGGCGGCGGCGCTAGGGTTAGGGAGAGGGAAAGAGAGAGAGAGGGAGGGGATTTTTGGAAAAAAAAAAGAAAGGGGAGGGGGCGGTTGGGCCGGCTGGGCCCAAAGGGGGAGGGGGGGCGCGCGGCTGGGCCGAAAATGGGGAAGGTGGGGAGAGAGGAGAAGGAAAAGGTTTTCTTTTTCTAAAATCTATTTTCCTCTAGACGAATGCATTCACCTTTTTAAACAATCAAAGGGTATGCATGGTTCGGCATGGTGCATCACACAAAATAAAATATTTTAGGGTTTTGCTTTACATGGGACCTCAAGCCGAATCCCGCTATACTTTGGAAAAGATCAAGGTTTAACGAGGAGAAAAGGGAAAAGGAAAGGGTAACGCCTGAATTTGGTGAGGGAAAAGAAGAAAAAATCTACCCCCAAATTCAGGGCGTTACAAACCTATCCCCCTTAAAAGAATCTCGCCCTCGAGATTTAGGGTTGGCTAGCAAAGAGCTCTGGGTATTTAGCCAACAGATCATCTTCACGCTCCCAGGTTGCTTCTTCCTCAGAGTGATGATTCCATCTGACTTTGCACATTCTGATGGTCTTCCTTCGGGTGACTCTGTCTGCAACCTCAAGGATCTGCACTGGCTTCTCAACGTAGGTCAAGTCCTCCTGGACTTCAAGACCTTCCACTGGCAACTGCTCTTCTGGCACACACAAGCACTTCTTCAACTGAGACACATGAAAAACATCATGCACAGCGGACAAATTTTCTCGCAAACTGAGCTGATAGGCCACTTCTCCACGCCTTGAGAGAATTTGGTACGGACCAATGTAGCGGGGTGCTAGCTTGCCCTTGACTCCGAATCTTCTGACTCCTCTGATCGGTGACACTTTTAGATAGACGAAGTCTCCGACTTCGAAACTCAGCTCTCTTCTTCTTGTGTCTGCATAGCTTTGCTGCCTTGATTGCGCTATCTTCAGGTTCTCTCGAACCATCTTGATGTTCTCTTCGGCTTCAAGCAAAATGTCTGGCCCGAACACTTGCTTTTCCCCAAGCTGATCCCATTGCAACGGAGTTCTACAACTCCTCCCATAGAGCGCTTGAAATGGTGACATCTTCAAACTGGCCTGGTAACTGTTGTTATAGGAAAACTCTGCATAAGGCAATCGCTTATCCCATCCAGACTGATCTTGCAGCGCACAGGCTCTCAACATGTCTTCAAGAATTTGATTGGTCCTTTCGGTCTGACCATCTGTCTGCGGATGATAAGCTGAACTGAAATTCAGATGTGTACCCAAGGCTTCGTGCAACTGCTGCCAGAAATGAGAGGTGAACTGTGTTCCTCTGTCTGACACTATCTTCTTTGGTACACCATGAAGACAAACGATCCGAGACATATACAATTCTGCCAACACTGCACTGCTGTAGTTGGTCTTGACAGGTATGAAGTGGGCTGACTTGGTCAAACGGTCCACTACTACCCAAATAGAATCGTAGCCGGCTCGAGTGCGAGGCAATCCGACTATGAAATCCATACCGATTTCATCCCATTTCCACTGAGGAATTTGCAACGGTTGCAACAATCCAGCTGGTCTCTGGTGCTCTGCCTTAATTCTTCGACAACTATCGCACATAGCCACATGCTCTGCGATTTCCCTCTTCATTCCGTACCACCAGAATTTCTTCTTCAGATCCTGATACATCTTCTCACTGCCAGGGTGAATCGAATAAGCAGTCTCATGAGCTTCCTTGAGAATCAACTCCCGAATGGATTGGACATTGGGAACGCATAAGCGGTCTTTGAACCATATCACACCTTCTGCATCTTTACGAAAATCTTTGCCTCTGCCATCTAGAATCAGTCGCCGAATCTCACTGGTCTTTTCATCATTCTTCTGCGCTCTTTGATTTCTCGCTCCAAAGTAGGTTCCAACTCAACTGTGACTCCTCGCGAATTGTTCAGAAACCCGAGACTCAACCTGTCAAACTCTTTGGCCAACTCATAAGGCATCGGACGAGCGACCATCAGATTGACTTGACTCTTTCTGCTCAAAGCATCTGCCACTGCGTTTGCTTTGCCTGGATGGTAATGGATCTCCAACTCATAGTCTTTGATCAACTCTAACCATCTTCACTGCCTCATATTCAACTCTGACTGAGCGAATATGTACTTCAGACTCCTGTGGTCTGTGTAAACATCGCATTTCTGTCCATACAGGTAGTGCCTCCATGTCTTCAGTGCGTGAACCACTGCTGCCAACTCTAGATCATGGATTGGGTAATTCTTCTCGTGAACCTTCAGCTATCGGGACGAGTAAACCACAACCCTTCCCTCTTGCATCAATACGCATCCCAAACCTGTGTAACAAGCATCACAATACACCGAGAAGGGCTTGTGCACATCAGGCAAGACTAGGACAGGCGCCGTAGTCAACTTCTCTTTCAGCGCTTCGAAAGCCTCTTGACATTTCTGGGTCCACTTGAACTCAACTTTGTTGCCTAGCAACGCTGTCATTGGTTTCGCAATCTTCGAAAACCCTTCAATGAATCGCCGATAATATCCAGCCATTCCAATGAAGCTCTTGATTCCTCGAGCATCCGTTGGCGCTTTCCAGTTCAGAATGTCTGCCACTTTCTTCGGATCCACAGCCAATCCTTCTTTGTTGATTATGTGACCCAAGAACAGGACTTCGTTGATCCAGAATTCACATTTGCTCAACTTTGCATACAACTGGTGCTCTCGCAATCTCTGCAATACCATCCTCAAATGATCTGCATGTTCTTCTTCGCTTTGAGAATAAACCAGAATGTCATCAATGAATACCACCACAAACTTATCGAGATAGTCCATGAATACACTGTTCATCAGATTCATGAAAAACGCTGGTGCATTGGTCAAACCAAAAGACATCACTGTGAACTCATACAAACCATACTTGGTAATGAATGTCGTCTTCGGAATGTCTGATGGTCGAATTCTGAGCTGATGATAACCCGACCTCAGATCAATCTTGGAGAACACACTGGCTCCTCTCAACTGGTCGAACAGATCTTCTATTCTGGGCAAAGGGTACTTATTCTTGATCGTGACTTCATTCAAAGCTCGATAATTGATACACATCCTTTTGGTGCCATCTTTCTTTTCCACAAATAGGACAAGGGCGGCCCAAGGCGAGGTGCTTGGCTGGATGTAACCTTTCTCTGACAGTTCGTCAATCTGCTTCTTAAGCTCAACCAACTCTGGTCCAGATATTCGGTAAGCTCTCTTAAAGATGGGGGCGGTTCTAGGAAGAAGCTCTATGGAAAACTCAACTTTCCGCTCTGGTGGCATACCCGGTAAATCCTTTGGAAACACATCTGGAAATTCAGACACAACCTTAATACTCTCAATTGGGTCTGCTTCACTGCTATCGACAGCCATCTGATAACAACTTCCTCAATTCGGCTCAGGCGGGACTAACTCGGTCACCACTTCCTCTCCTAGTGGGGACACCAACTTGATTGTCCTCTTATCACAACTGATAACTGCCTGATACTTATCTAGCCAATTCATCACTAGGATGACATCTATTCCCTGAGTACCCATTACTATAAGGTTAGCGGGAAACGCTATCCCCCTTATTTCCACACTTACATTCAAACAGATGCTATCAGCTCGAATTCTACCACCGGCTGAGTCAATTTGAATGGGGGTTGGCATGGTAGTAATTGGAAGATTATGTGCTTCTACCCATGATGCAGTAATGAAAGAATGCGTTGCTCCAGTATCAAATAACACTTCTGCGATATGGGAGTCGACTGGGAACATACCTACTATCATGTCGGGGGTCTCCTGAACTGCTTCAGCCTCCAAGTGGTTCAGTCTTCCATGATTATAGCGCGGTTGAGAGCGGTTGCCTGCTCAAGGCTGAGACACATTCTGCTTTGCTGGGGCGTTGGGGCCTGACTGCTGCTGGGCTGCCTTCTTCGGACATTGCATCACCCAGTGGCCTTGCTCTCCACAGTGGAAACATGCTCTGTTTCCAATCTGAGCTGGTGCTGCCTGATTGTTCTGCTGGCTTGCTGGGGCAGCAAGACAAGGTGCCTGCTGATTCTACCTCTGAAACTGACCTCCTGACTGATTGCTCTGACGGTTCTGGTACTGATGCTGAGGATACTGCCTTTGGAACTGCTGATGCTGCTGAGGTGGATGCTGGTTCTGCCTGAACTGCTGAGGTTGATTGCCTGAGAAACGAGGACGACTGCTGCTTCCAGGCTGGGGTCCACTGATCTTGCGCTTACGATCCTCCATCTCCTTACGCTTTCTTTCTGTCATGATTGCTCTGTCAATCAGGTGCTGGAATGTCGGGAAGGTGTGATTCATCAGCTGATAGTGCAGAGGGTCAACCAAGCCTCTCAACAAACGGTACTGCCGCTTGGCGTCGGTGTTGACATCTTCAGGAGCATAGCGAGACAACTGCAGAAACCTGTCTCGATACTCACTGACTGACATCGACCCTTGCTTGAGGGCCAGGAACTCCTCCTTCACTGTCATCAGACCTGCCGGAACATGGTACTGACGAAAGCTTCCTCTGAACTCTTCCCAGGTGATGGCGTCGGGGTGGGCATGGGTGGCGAGGTAAGACTCCCACCATGACTAAGCTGCTCCTCTCAACAGGTAGGGACCATACAAGACTTTCTCCCTGTCATCACACTGAGCGGTATGCAACTCCCGCTCCACAGAGTGCAGCCAGTCTTCAGCATCCATGGGGTCAGAAGAGTGAGCAAATGTTGGGGGATGACCTCTCATGAATTCAGCACGCTTATCTCTGGGCATCTGAGGCATCTGAGGCTGAGGTGGAGCCTGCTGCTGCTGCTTCTGAATGGCGGCCAGAGTCTGACCGATGGCTTGAACTGCCTGAGTCTGCATCAGAAACATCTGCTCAATGGACATCGGGGGCGAGGGCGGCAGGTGCTGCTGCTGGGGCACCTCATCCTGCGGAGCGGCTCGCTCCTGCTGAGCACGCCTTCCTCCTCTGCGCCTGTTCTCTGACATCTGCAGAATGCAACCACACATCAGAACTGATCTTGCAACTCTTGCAGCATAAGAAAAGAGTATAGAATTCTTCAACAGCACTGAACAGATGAGCATCTTCACTAATCTCCAACACAGACCAACACAGCTTCTCAGATAGGGAGGAAAGTGGAATAAAAGGTTTCCCAACTATATAACTAACTCCATTAACATATAACAGGTAAACCATAATGCAGGGGATACCCACACTCTGGTGACAGTCATTACAAAGATCCAAACCAAACATAGTTCATCATGACAAACATAAATGCACAGGATATAGCAAACTACCCTGTCTAACTAAGACTAACTAAGAGTGAGACTAGCGCTAAGACTGTAGCTTCTACGTATATATTTTGTATTAATTACAAGATCCAACTCTAACGATCTATGGTTCTAGATTTATCTTGGTCTTGCAGTCGGGATTGCCATAAGACTGGTGTCCACGCCGAGGTGAGCGGTACGGGTGCTGAGTCCCGACGGGAGCGGGGGAACCATCATCCAGGTGACGACGTTCCGCGTGCTTAGCCTGCAGCAGGGCGATCTCAGCACGAGCCCTACTCAGCTCGTCTAGTGCACGGTCCAGCTCCGTGTTTAGCACGGCGGCTAGGTTGACTGTGCTGCTCAACCTAGGATTGTCCTCGCCAGCAGGTGAAACAATCACGCCTCCTGTGCTGCCAGATGGACGGCGGGGGTAATACTTCAGGTCCAGACCGTCAGCTACCCCACCGAGAACCGAGCAGTAGTGCGAAAGCGCATGCCGTGCAGCATCTTGCATGGCTGCCTCAGCTGAGTCCCGCTCAGAGATAGAATAGTGCTCTGAGCAGGCCTCTGCACCCTGGAGACTGTTCTCCGGACGGCGCACCAAGCAAGTCGCCTCCTAGCGGTCTGGGTAGACCCCGCGACTATGCTGGTAGACCACACAGCGATACTCGATGGACCAAGTACGCCGGTCAAGTGCCCGACGTAGCAGGGTGTCGAGCGCATCGTGGAAGTGACACCCGCGAGCAGCGTCGCGAGTGATGGGTCGAGCAACCCATCCTTCTGGCTCATGGTCAGCAGAGAAGTCGGTGTCGTGGCTCGGGCTGTCGTCGCCACCTCCGTCGTCTGGGTCTCCTCCAGCAGCTACTCCAGGGGCTGGGGCGCCCAGTGGTGGTGCAGGGGGCGCCTCCAGGGGAAGCATAGGGGAGCAGCTCCTCACGGACTCTATCTCCTGCTGGAGCGAGAAAGAAGAGCCCTGCTGCTCCTGCTCCTGTCGTCGACGCTCCTGCTCCTCATGCAGGCGGTGGTGCAGCCTCTCCAAATGGCTAGACTGACCGGCCACGTGACGGCGAAGCGGACGCTCTGCGAGACGGGAGGGTAAGAAGGGGATGACAGACTTCCGTGCAGTGTGTCTAAGACGAGCCATCTACAAAAGACACCGCAAGCAAAAGAGTGAGAACAGAACTAGTATGACCAGCAAATAATGAACCATAAATAAATGAAGGATTAGATTAAAACACAATTTTCAGCAAGGTATAATATATAGTAGAACATAGGTTTGGTCGACATGACCAACTTTTGAAGGGATACCAAAGTCAAGGCAAGGACAGAGGTCTATAGTCCTTAGAACGACCATTCTACTCTAGGTTAGCGGTCCTACAGTCAACCTGGCTTTGATACCACTTATGTCACACCCGGTTTTAGAAGGCAAACCGAATGCGAACCATGTACGTGCCAGGATCAGCAATTCACGTACACAGCAGTTACATAACATGGACATCATCACACAGTGCTCAAATAGTATTAAAAAGGGAAATAATAGTCGATTACATCATACGTCTGAGACATCCACATAGTCTTTACAATAAATCAAAGTGCGAAAACGAAACGTAGATAACCGCGGCCTTCACAGGCAGCCGACTAGGGGTTGCCGCTAACCCACACCTAGAACTTGTCGTAGTCTTGGAACTCCTGGAAGTCTCCTTCCACAGCTTCATCTTCTCCTGAGCAGTGGTTGCAATGCTGACAACCTGGGGATGGGGGGGGGTTTGGTGTGTAGAGCAAGAGTGAGTATACATCAACATACTCAGCAATTATCCTGTTTGGCTATAGTGGACTAGATTTATGTGGGGGGGGGTAAGTCAAGCAGTTGCTTTTAGTTGGTCAGATTATTACTTACTAGTAGAAAGCCAGGTTTTAGCATTAACCCAAGTTATTAGCCCGATGTACCCTTTCCAAACAGAAACAATACCACTTACCAGCACCATAGTCATAACCAAAACCATCAGTCTCATTGCCACCTGTAAACCAAAATGTCTCTGATCAAGTACCACTAATCACTGGAGCTCCCTTGGCCGCTCATAACCGCGAGCACGGCTGATATATCAGTTTTCAAACACTCTGCAGAGGTTGTGCACTTTACCCACAAGCCGTGATTCCCTCTTGCCTCGGGCCGATCAAACCCTTAAACACTACCAAGGTGAATAGGCAGGGTTTCACTACGTAGCCTTTACAAAGATTCTCCGGGGCTGTAGCCACCCGTTAGGTTTCCTAAATGTACCGCACTCCTCCCCAAGGGACCAATCGACCTTGGCAGAGCGAGCCGCGTACACCGAGCCCCATTGACGGCACGACGGCGAAGCGAACTACACCCCGGATCCTCTAATTACTCAGCTAAGGGCGTCCCACTCCACCCTCATGGTTGCACTGTTTTCCCGGGCGGTCATCCATAGAACAGGTCCTTACGGAGAGGCACTCGAGAAACCGCTCGAGCCCCCTTGAAGACCACAAGTATAACATCATAATAAGAGAGGGGAAAACAGCGTATCATAGATAATCTCATCATGTTCATTAATTAGAGTTTGAGCAATAGCATAAAGCTAAACAATAATAATCCGACCCAAATAGGTAAACAAGGACATGGATAACAAAAGCTAGTCAATCCTTAAGTATAAATGTGTAATGCGGGAGGTGAATTAAAGAATGAATAGGACAGAGATAGGTCAAAGGACACTTGCCTCCACCAACCGACTGCTGCTTAGGGGCTTCTCCTGTGAGTTCTTCGGGCTCCTCGACCGAATCGTTCTCTATGCGATTGCAAGCATACATACATCCATCTATTCAAATTAGGAAACAAACAGTACACCATTACAAAAGAACAAATAAAGTAAATATGCATAGAATATCACATACGATAATGAATTTACCATGGTTAGAAAGAGGCGGGGAAAGGTCTCGCGAGGGTTAAAGCTTATGCCCGAGACGCACTACGGGTAGACGAACAACTAAATGCTACGTGCTCCAGGTCTACTTATCTCCAATGATAAGAATTAGCTACATGCACTAATGTAAACGTGACCATTTTTAGTAGATTAACATCGAATAAGATAGACGATTAGCTATACAAATTAACCAACGTAACCAATTTCCAAATTGAGACTCCTATCTTATTAATATAAACAACGTGATTAGCGCGCATAGGATACGGGGGGTAGACGGGGGCTAGGGGGTAGACGATCGCGTCGCGAGGGCGACAGGGCGCTATGCGTCGCGTCGCGAGCACGACGAGCTACGCCAGAACGCCGCGCGAACACACGCACGCGCAAAGCCACACTTAACGTGCCGTGAACGAGTCGCGCACGCGTCGGGGCCGTGCGCTGGCCGAGGGCCGACACGACGCGAGCAAGGCACGGCGGGGAGAGCGGGCAAGCACGGCGCACGGGCGGGGTGAAGCACGGGCAGGACGGGGGCACGGCCGTGGCCGGGCGCGGGGGCGCGGGCGGTTGGGCCGGGGCCGGGGCGCGGAGCGGCCGAGCCAGGGTCGGGGGCGCGGGAGAGGGGCGGCGCGGGCGGCCGAGCCGGGCGGGGGCGGGCGGCCGAGCAGGGGCCGGGCGCGGGAGGCGGCCGAGCCGGGGCCGGGCGGCCAAGGCCGAGCGCGGGGGAGGGGCGGCGTGGGCGGCCGAGCCGGGCGGGGGCGGCCGAGCAGGGGCCGGGCGCGGGAGGCGGCCGAGCCGGGGCCGGGCGGCCGAGGCCGAGCGCGGGGGAGGGGCGGCGCGGGCGGCCGAGCCGGGCGAGGGCGGCCGAGCAGGGGCCGGGTGGCCGAGCCGGACGCGGGGAAGGAGGAGGGAGAGGGGGAAAAGGAGAAGGGAGGAGGGGGGGTCTCACCACGGCGGAGGAGGGCAGCGCGGCGGGGCGCGGGGAAGGGAGCGGCGGCGGCGGCGCTAGGGTTAGGGGAGGGCGGCGGCGGCGCTAGGGTTAGGGAGAGGGAGAGAGAGAGAGAGAGGGGGAGGGGATTTTTGGGAAAAAAAAGAAAGGGGAGGGGGCGGTTGGGCCGGCTGGGCCCAAAGGGGGAGGGGGGGGGGCGCGGCTGGGCCGAAAATGGGGAAGGGGGGGGGAGAGGAGAAGGAAAAGGTTTTCTTTTTCTAAAATCTATTTTCCTCTAGACGAATGCATTCACCTTTTTAAACAATCAAAGGGTATGCATGGTTCGGCATGGTGCATCACACAAAATAAATATTTTAGGGTTTTGCTTTACATGGGACCTCAAGCCGAATCCCACTATACTTTGGAAAAGATCAAGGTTTAGCGAGGAGAAAAGGGAAAAGGAAAGGGTAACGCCTGAATTTGGTGAGGGAAAAGAAGAAAAAAATCTACCCCCAAATTCAGGGCGTTACAGTTGATGTGTGTGGGGACGGAGTGCCTCGCCATGTCGGGTGTTTAGGTTTACCTTGCAAGGTTTAAAAACTCGATTCGAATCGTCTGCTTCTCGCAGCTAATGAGACTGCTTGATCCATGCTGCTACATTGAGTAACAAGTGAAAATGTGTTGATCTGGCAAAATATGTTGATTGCTAAAAATGATTGCTACCATGTATGATTAGATAGGGATACATCTAGTCTTAAGAGAGTCACAATAAATTTGAAAAAACGAAAACTTGATTTTAGACTCAGCTAGTGCTTTTGGCAAACCAAACCCCTCAGCCAAACAGCTGCATGTCTAGAGGTAGAGGAGTAGACTCCTCACACCGGGTAAGTCTAGCTGAGTATTAGTATACTCAGCCTTGCTTGTGGCATAATTTTTGGTAGGTACCTCCTTGTTTTGGTTGATGGTGTGACTTGGCCTCCATCCCTGCCATCGGGATAGACGGTCGAGTGGGTTACTGAAAGTTCCCTTTGCTCGAGAACAGGATCTAGATGTCGCCTAGAGGGGGGGTGAATAGGCGAATAAAAATTATCACTTTAAAACTTAAGTTCTTACTCTACTCGAAGACTAGAATGAAGTGGAATGAGAAGACCCTTCGAGTAGGTTTCAGCGGAATAGAAGATCATGTCTCAAAATGTCCTGCACTTCAAATAAAGCTCATACCACAGATAAGTGTTGAAGTGCAGATATAAAAGCGAGTAAGACAGAGAGTCAGAATACAATACGGAACAGAGCACACAGACGCAAGGATTTATCCCGAGGTTCGGCCAAGCCTGAAACGCTTGCCTAGTCCTCGTTGGAGTTAGCCACACCTGGGCTTGGAGTCTATTTCAACTCCTTCCTCCGTTTGCTCAGATCTGTCAGTATGACAGATAGAGCCTTCCACTATGTTGAGTTGAGTTACAACAAAGCCGCGGCTGCTTACAATCTTCTTGACAGCACTCTGGCAGAGTAACAATGTGCTCAAGACCTTGCTCTAGCTCTTAGCAGCACTTCTCCACTCTCTAAAGGCTTGTAGCTTTGCCTTCTACACAAACTAGAGAGATACACACAAGAGAGAGAGTGAGAATTGATCAGAGTGATGTCTACACTTGTTGGCTGCACTTGTCTCACTGATTGAGGCGCCTAGAGGTCCCTTTTATAGGCACAAGGGGCCTGGGAGCCGTTGGAAGCAATCCAGGAAGGCAAATCTTGCCTTCAGTCGGGTGGCGCACCGAACAATCCGGTGCACCACCGGACATTGTCCGGTGCCCGATTTCCTTCCAAAAATGGTGCAGTTGATCGTTGCAATCTTGGAGCCGTTGGCGCACCGGACAGTGTCCGGTGCACACCGGACAGTCCGGTGCCTCTATCTGACTGTTGGCTCGGCCACGCGTCACGCGCGGATTGCGCGGCCGACCGTTGGCCCAGCCGACCGTTGGATCACCGGACAGTCCGGTGCGCCATCAGACAGTCCGGTGAATTATAGCCGTACGTCGCCAGACTTCTCCCGAGAGCGGCGACTTCGCCGCAGCTGACTCACCGGACACTGTCCGATGCATCACCGGACAGTCCGGTTATTTATAGTCATACGCCGCCGACTTCTCCCGGGAGCGGCCTGTTCACCACAGTTCAGCCTGGCGCACCGGACACTGTCCGGTGTGCCAGACTGAGCTAAGTCTTGGCTGTACACAGCCAAGCTTTTTGCATCTGTTTTCTTTTCTTCTTTTCTCTGTCTCTAACACTTAGACAAATACGTTAGTACACAAAAACCAATTTACTAAGTCTAGAGACATACCTTCTCTTGGATTTTCACCTCTCTATCATTTGACATGCTTAAGATTGATGTTGGACTCATAAATCATCAAGTCAGCTTAACTTGATCTAGACTAACATTTCTGAGCTCCAACATCCTGCAAAGGTCACATAGAGTATCTCCAAACTAGGAACAACCCAAACTAAGGATCAAGGTGCACTTAGCTCTTTTGGGCTGCTTCCAGTTCTGGCTTTGATACTGATTCTAGTGACCTTGTTCACTTCTTAGAGCTTGATCTTGAGCCTTATGACTTACACCACATAACTATAGATGTTTCCCCATTGGTTGTAAGTCACGTCCTTATGTAGTGATCCTTGATGTGCCATAGCTCTTCTCAACTTGATCACCCTTGACTTTGCAAGTCTTCTTCTTCACCTTGGCTTTGGGTTCCTCAGCCTCTTTGACCTTCTCCCGTGCACTTGGTACCTCGAAGCTCTTCTTGCCTCCATCCTTGGCTTGATCAGTTGTCTCCGAGCTACGCACCCGAGTCTCACTTTATGCAATGTCCATCTTACTTGTGATGCCCATTATCTATTCATCATCTAGTCCTTGGACCATCACACTTGTTCACTTGTGTTGAACCCTGTTAGCTTTACATTAAGCACCTGTTCAACACTTAACACACTTGTTAGTCCTTTAATTGGGTTGGCATCCAAACACCAAAACTCACAAGAGAGCTTTCAATCTCCCCCTTTTTGGTGATTGATGGCAACACAATTAAAGCTTACATAAGAATAAGATTTTAAGCACAAATTTTGAATTCTAAGTTTATAGAATGCTCCCCCTAAATATGTGCTTACTTCAAAAACATAATTTTGGCCTCATACGCCAATTTGCACATACTTAGGCAATTCGAAACATTTCTACACCTTAGCACTTTTTGGGATGCATTGAGTCAAGAATCAAACCATGATGCTATAACACACAAATGCACATAATCAGAGTTAAACACCATTCGATTCAGTGGATATAACACAGGAATATCAACCTACCACTATTCACCATTAAGATACCAATTTAAACTAAGATACCAATTTAAACTAAGATACCAATTTAAAGCAATCTTAAAGCACCATTAAACCATTAACCATATGCACCATTATTCACATGACTATCTATTTCAAAATGAACACAATAGATGCCAATTAATTAAAGCACCATTAAACAATCAAATTAATTCATAGCAGCGGAAGCACTAGTCCATATGATGCAACACATATAATACTGCAAGAAGCATATGATAAGAAACACAATAACACACTAACAATGCTCAAACTAACACATCACCCCTTAGGATAAGCTTTCCTCTTAGGTTGAGATAAGCTTTAATGCACAAATTCTCCCCCTTTGACATCAAACACAAAAAACCATACTCAAGCAAGAACATAGGATGATGTCAAGGGACAGCAGGGTGTTAAGGAGAAAAAACACACTATCAAAACTCCCCCTTATTCATTAAACATATGCACCAGAGATATTAGGATACTTTTACGCAAAATATCAATACTTCCTTTTGTACCTTTACTATGTTGTGATGTACTTCCCATCTTGAAAGTATTAATCTCTCGGGAGCTTCTCCACACTTGTGCCTTATCCTTTATCCTAACCTTTTCTTGTTGCTAAGACACCAAGCTTAGAGCAAGTTATAGTATTGGCACAAGATGAAGCTACTATTCTAGTGATTATCAAAAGATGTCAATTGAAGCGAACTATCACAGCTACCAATTGAAACGTCATTTATTATCATAGCTTCATGATATTTAAGGATAAGCATCTATTATCACCAAATATTATAGAGCATGAGCAATCTAAAAATATGCAATTACTCACGACTTAAGATACCAAATTCTTGACTTACAGAGGTACCCGAGTCCTGATTACTCCATTTCTTGCTCATCTTCTCTTTTCCACCTTGAGACTATACAAGATCGCTCAAGCAACAATTAGTCTCAAAAGACACAAGTTATGTGTGCTCCCCTAAACTTGTGCATCAAGTATTTGAATAACTTGCACTTTGCACATTCTAGCTTTCTCAGAACTAGAGGGGATCATAGCATCTCTTGGTCAAGGCATACTCTATCAATTTCACCACAAAGATATACCAATTGAATACCAAATGAAAGGTTGACTTAATACAATTATGCATGCCTCAAGAAGTATAACATTTTACAAGCAACTTAGGCATGCCTCATACATGATAATCATTTTACCATTTATGCCAATTGAAAATGACAAGATCATGCAAATAAAGCATAATGTCTAATCAAGATTAAGAAAAATTTTCTTAGGTACACCAAGAGAAACAACATTTTAAGGCATAAGTCACCTAAGCCAAGATACTACTAATGAAATGCAAGAACATAGCTATAATCACTTCAAGATATTTAATGAAATTGCATAGTTCCATTTTCCATACCTTTGCCTTTTACTTGTATGGCCATGAGAGCACCAGTTATTATCACAAGTTCCCTATTGATTATGCACTTCATATCTCGAGAGGGTGCATTAGAGGCATAACACATAGTACCAAAATAGGGTAATCATGTGAACATGGATTAAACAAGATGTCATGCTTGCACACATAGGTAATTCATTACACACGTGTAGTATGATTTACAAAAAGGATACAGGTTTATCCATGAACACATAAAGGATTAATCATGGTAAATATCTCAATTGATAGGCTACCCAATGAATGATTCAAAAGATATGACTTATAGAGCACCCAGTCATGATTAAGCAAACATGAATGTGATTTTTGAAATCATGAATCAATTATTAACAAGGTTCAACACGAGCAATCTTAAAAGCGTAACTACTCCAAGGACAGATAGCACGACAATCAACTTTTAAGAGCAATACTGATAATGCACTTAAGAAGCACAGGTACCGTCCTTTGGAGAGCCAGATGCGCAATCGAGGTCCTTTGCTTGATTCACCAATAATGATTAAGGACCTCTACAACTTATTTCACTTGAGATGAACATGGGATTAGTGCACTAGTACAATTTGGCTCTATACAAGCGGTAGGATTTTTACATCACAGGCGGTTCGGTTAGAAAACCGCCTGTGATGTCCCAGGCGGTTCAGTACGCCTGTGATGTAATAGTATCACAAGCGGTTTTTGTTTAGGACCGCCTGTGGTGCTCTATCATTTTCACAAGCGGACCCTAAGACAAAACCGCCTGTGATTGTAAAAATATGAAAATACAATTTAAATATGAAAATAATTTTAATTTTTAACAGAAATATGCAAATACAATTTAAATGAATTAATATTTAATTTTTAACAATAATATGCAAATACAATTTAAATGAATTATAATAGCACACATAGATAACTAGAGACATTTTAAATTAATTGGCAACCACAATTCATAGTCGATCATACATGATAACAAATACAATTTGATTCATACAATTTTTCATGAACTACCATTTTTCCGCATCTATGGCTTTAAGTTCTTATCAATTTTCTTTTCCACACGCTTGATTCTCTCTGGACCGTTAAAGACGAACATCTCTTCATACTTATTGTATTCCTCATCTTGGTCTCCCACATTCTCAACTCCAACAATTTTTTGCTTTCCAGAAATAACTACATGCATCTTCTCATCTGCTGGATCGAGTACATAGAACACTTGTGCAACACATTCGGCGAGAACCCACGGGTCATCTTTATATCCTACTTTCTTTAAGTCTACCAGTGTGAGTCCGTAGTTATCCACTATCACCCCCACGGGATGTTGTACCCATTGGCACTTAAATAAGGGTATTTTCATGCTTGGGCCATAATCAAGTTCCCATATTTCCTCTATGAATCCAAAATATGTGGTCTTCTGTCCATGTAGGTCAAAAGCATCGATACGAACACCGCTATTTTGTGCAACACTTTTCATGTCTTTTGATTTAGTGTAGAATGTGTACCCATTGATGTCATATGCTTGCCATGATGTCACAAAACACGATGGCCCAGAAGCCAAATTCTTCATTGTTTTCTCATCCGAAGAGTCTCCGAATGGGATGTTTTTGTCCATTAACCATTCGCTGAAACGATGTTTGTGCTCCCTCATGATCCAGTCCTCTGTGCGGTTCTGATTTTCTTTACGAAGCTCATTCAGGTGTTCCTCTATGTAAGGCTCGGCTATCGTGAGATGTTGTAGTACACTACCATGAGCACAATGTACTAGCTTGTAATCCTCAACACGAAAAGTTTTCTTGCCCATTCTCCCTCTCCCACATAGTTTACCCTCATGTTTAGGTACAGGCACACCTATCATTGTTCTGTCACTGATGTAATCTATACAGCTCTCAATCACTTCTTCTGTAGTGTATCCCTCCATGATTGAACCCTCTGGGTGAGCGCGATTTCGCACATAACCTTTTAATACTCCCAGGTATCGCTCCAACTGAAACATATGATGTAAATATAGTTATCTATGTGTGCTATTATAATTCATTTAAATTGTTAGTTTTGTACACGCACACATAAACGAGAGTCTAACGATTAACACTATTACACGTAGGATGCAATACATGGATGATAAGAAGAAACAACTTAAGACAGGGTTTCTTGACCCGTTGATGATATCCCAAGCTTGCTACAAAGTAGTTGCTCGGAGGCAAGGAGAAGAATACAAAGACTTGGACGATGCTGAATTTGAGAAAGCCGTCAAACAGAATCAGAGAAAGAAAATGAAGGTAATGGGGGCATACATTGGACGAGCCATGTATAATCATGTACAACATGGCAAGGACTTAATAATAGCTCCGCACCACTTTAAGTAAGTTATCGACATGGTTTAATTTTGAACTATAAATTATGGCAATCGTGATATTAACATGTGTTTTCGTCTATGTCTATATATTTACCACTACATTTGTATCATGATCTGGCCAAAGGATGGTAAAGTCGTGGTCTTCGACTCATTGAGAATGGAAAAGGCTACGTATAATGACTTCTTGAAGATTTTAGAGAAGTATGATTATTATTGCACACTTGTACTTATTACAACTTAACAAATGTATTCTTAATCTCACAATGCTATTCTTATATGCAGTGCATACCGTTTTTGTTGGAAAGATCTTGGCGGCGAACATCCAGAGGACAAGCCTAATTTGTCAATATCATTATTTCCATATGGTGACAAACAACCTCCGGGTACTGTCCTGTGCGGTTATTATGTATGCGAATGGTGTCGTGTCACCTTCCATTACATGGTCAATCGTGAGGATGTAAGTTCGCTATCATTGTCTATGTTGCAATTTTTATGTTATATTGTTGCTCATCACATTACTCTTAGCACCGATTGCTTTTTGCTTTCATTGCAGGTTCCTAAATCTAAGATCAATGCTGAATGGTTAGAAAGAGATATGGTTTCCACCGGCGTTGCTAAGGTTGTAAGAGACTTGCTTTACTTTATGCGCCGTGAAGTTCTTCATCAACAAGGGCTATTCTACAATGTAAATGGAAATTTGCAAAAATTCCCAGAACTAAGTTTGTACACAATATCACACAGTGTTTAGGTCTTTAGTTAGGAACTTTAGATGTTTAGTTGTCTATGGAACTTTGAGATGTTTAGTTGTATAATTCTGTGTATGACGATGGAACTTGATATGTGGATGAATCTGTGTATTATCCCTGTTATGGAACTTGTAATCTGTGTATTATACCTGTTATGGAACTTGTAATATGTGTAAATCTGTGTATGTGGATGAATCTGTGTACAATCTGTGTATTATGCAATCTGTGTGAATCTATGTATAATCTGTATATATGAATCTGTTTATACCTGTTTGAAAATTCTGTGTATTATACCTGTTTGAAAATTCTGTATATATGAATCTGTATAATGAAAACCGTCTGTGATTTATAGTGTATGCAGTCGGTTCCTTTGAACTGGACCGCCTGTGATGTGTGTCTATCACAGGCGGTTCCGTTGAACTGGACCGCCTGTAATCTGTGTTATTCACAGGCGGTTTTTGATTGACCGCCTGTGATGTTGTTTTACATCACAGGCGGTGCACCACAAGCGGTTCCTGGAACCGCCTGTGTAGTGGCGAACCAGACCGCCTGTACAGAGGTGTGCTGTAGTAGTGGTGTCTCACAATAATTCAACCTTGGGTCAATGAATAAACACCAAAACAATTAACAGCTTAAGCATAGAGTTTGAGTTAACCGTCTTAAGCTCTCCCATGGTCTCCTAGTCCATCTCAAGGCACCTGCATGGTCTAGTTAGCACAGTTTGGTACCCACCTCGGGATGGGTCCATGACGTTCAACTAAAAGTGCCTTTGGTACCCAAATAGTCTTTGTGCTAGTTCTAGGTGTTTTCGTTATAGATCTAGCACAAGTGTATGATTTGGGTCTCCTAAGCAAATGAGATTGAGACAAATTCACTTGCTTAGGAACCTTACCTTTATAACATACCTTGGATAGATGACCCTACTCACCACACTTGTAGCAGAAGCGTCGCTCAACCTGACATGACGCTTGTTGTTTGTCATTTTCCTTAGTGAGAGTCATCTTGGAGAATGCACATCTTTGATTCTTCATGATCGGACATGAAGTGATCATGTGGTCCTTGTTGTTGCATCCAAAACATCTCCTTATCTCTTCATCCTTGTCTTTGTATGGACAAGATGCGATGAGGTGGCCTAATGCCTTGCATTTGAGGCATCTCCTTTTTCCTCTTCTCTTTTTGCTTTTGGATGACATAGAGAGATTATTAGTGTAAACAACATGACTAATTAAATCGTTACCTTTCTTTTGTCTCATGTTGATTTCTTCAATTATTGCTTTAGGAACATCCTTTTTAGGAAGTTTGACCCTTGCTGTGGTTTCTCCTTCCTCAAGCTTCTTCACCACGTTTTTGCCGATATCTTGAGGAAGTTGAGCATGGCGTCTTCTCCTTAATTGTCTTTGTTTCTTGTTCCCACGCAAATTCCTTTTTGACCCTACAACTTGTTGCTCGTTCAAGCATTCGCTTCCTTTTGAGCGACAGGGGTTAGCACATGATGATATGTTATCTAGATGTATACTTGTGCAAGAATGAGGTTCACATGAATTTAAGTTTGTAATTACAACCACATGAGCAACATTAAGCATGATATGGTCATCAACTAGTTTACTATGAGAATATGACAACCTATCATACTTTTCACCTAGAGCAAGTTTTTCTAAATTTATCATTTCTACTTGACTCCTTAGCATGAAATTTTCCGTTTTAAGTTGAGCAACATTAGATAATGCATCATGATTATTTCTTTGCTCAAATAAAATTGAATCATACCGTTGGACCAAATCATCATGAGAGCAATTTAGCTCCTCATGTTCTTTGGTCATCTTCTCCAGGTTGTTGTTGGTTTTGATGAGGGACTCCTCCAGCCTGAGAAGCGTCTCGCTTTGTTCCTTGTTCCTTCTCAACAGCTTAACCAAGAGTGCTTTGTCCTTTTTGTTGAGATGGATGTAGAAACGGCGAATCTCCTCTTCTTCCACATCATCGGTCTCATTTTCCCTGTCATTAATGTCAGTGGAAGCAATATAGGAAAATGTACCTTGTGGTGATGAAGATTCATCCTCGCTATCATCCTCATATTCCCCCTCATCATGGCTTTCATCTCCACCGTCATTGTTAGCAATAAAACATTTATTACCAGTGGAGAACAAACCTGTCGACGAGGTGGATTCATCGTTTGGTGCCCAACTCTTTTCTTCTCCTTTTGAAGGGTTAGTATCACAAGTGATATAGGGAGTAGGAGCATCACAATTTGCCACAGAATATTTTCCCTTAATTCTATTCCATAAGTCATGAGCATCAACAAATAAATCACTATCACTACTCATGATGGCAAAATAAGCACTTCTAGAGAGAGAGTCAACTAAGATGTTGCAAGCACGATGATTGAGAGATAAACATCTTAGTTCAGCATTAGAAGGATTTTTAGTGATATCAGAGGGAAAAATACTTCTACTAAAGATCTGTCTCAAATCAGGATCAACATGCATGAAAGCCTTATAAATAGAGACAGACCAAGATTTGTAATTAGAACCATCGCCTAAAAGAAGTTCTACAGTTACCTCTTGTGACGACATCGTTATCTCCAGACGGCTAAGCCCACACTGGAGAGCCCTAGCTCCGATACCAATTGAAAGTTCCCTTTGCCCAGGAACATCATCTGGATGTTGCCTAGAGGGGGGTGAATAGGCGAATAAAAATTATCACTTTAAAACTTAAGTTCTTACTCTACTCGAAGACTAGAATGCAGTGGAATGAGAAGACCCTTCGAGTATATTTCAGCGGAATAGAAGATCCTGTCTCAAAATGTCCTGCACTTCAAATAAAGCTCATACCACAGATAAGTGTTGAAGTGCAAATATAAAAGCGAGTAAGACAGAGAGTCAGAATACAATATGGAACAGAGAACACAAACGCAAGGATTTATCCCGAGGTTCGGCCAAGCCTGAAACGCTTGCCTAGTCCTCGTTGGAGTTAGCCACACCTGGGCTTGGAGTCCATTTCAACTCCTTCCTCCGTTTGCTCAGATCTGTCAGTATGACAGATAGAGCCTTCCACTATGTTGAGTTGAGTTACAACAAAGCCGTGGCTGCTTACAATCTTCTTGACAGCACTCCGGCAGAGTAACAATGTGCTCAAGACCTTGCTCTAGCTCTTAGCAGCACTTCTCCACTCTCTAAAGGCTTATAGCTTTGCCTTCTACACAAACTAGAGGGATACACACAAGAGAGAGAGTGAGAATTGATCAAAGTGATGTCTACACTTGTTGGCTGCACTTGTCTCACTGATTGAGGCGCCTAGAGGTCCCTTTTATAGGCACAAGGGGCCTGGGAGCCGTTGGAAGCAATCCAGGAAGGCAAATCTTGCCTTCAGTTGGGTGGCGCACCGGACAGTCCGGTGCACCACCGGACAATGTTCGGTGCCCGATTTCCTTCCAAAAATGGCGCAGTTGACCGTTGCAGTCTTGGAGCCGTTGGCGCACCGGACACTGTCCGATGCACACCGGACAGTCTGGTGCTTCTATCTGACCGTTGGCTCGGCCACGCGTCACGCGCGGATTGCGCGGCCGACCGTTGGCCCAGCCGGCCGTTGGATCACCGGACAGTCCGGTGCGCCACCGGATAGTCCGGTGAATTATAGCTGTACGTCGCCAGACTTCTCCTGAGAGCGGCGACTTCACCGCAGCTGACTCACCGAACACTGTCCGGTGCACCACCGGACAGTCCGGTGATTTATAGCCGTACGCCGCCGACTTCTCCCGAGAGCGGCCTGTTCACCAGAGTTTAGCCTGGCGCACTGGACACTGTCCGGTGCACCACCGGCTAGTCCGGTGTGCCAGACTGAGCTGAGTCTTGGCTGTACACAGCCAAGCTTTTTGAATCTATTTTCTTTTCTTCTTTTCTCTGTCTCTAACACTTAGACAAATACGTTAGTACACAAAAAACAATGTACTAAGTCTAGAGACATACCTTCTCTTGGATTTTCACCTCTCTATCATTTGACATGCTTAAGATTGATGTTGGACTCATAAATCATCAAGTCAGCTTAACTTGATCTAGACTAACATTTCTGAGCTCCAACATCCTGCAAAGGTCACATAGAATATCTCCAAACTAGGAACAACCCAAACTAAGGATCAAGGTGCACTTAGCTCTTTTGGGCTGCTTCCAGTTCTGGCTTTGATACTGATTCTAGTGACCTTGTTCACTTCTTAGAGCTTGATCTTGAGCCTTATGACTTACACCACATAACTATAGATGTTTCCCCATTGGTTGTAAGTCACGTCCTTATGTAGTGATCCTTGATGTGCCATAGCTCTTCTCAACTTGATCACCCTTGACTTTGCAAGTCTTCTTCTTCACCTTGGCTTTGGGTTCCTCAGCCTCTTTGACCTTCTCCCGTGCACTTGGTACCTCGAAGCTCTTCTTGCCTCCATCCTTGGCTTGATCAGATGTCTCCGAGCTACGCACCCGAGTCTCACTTTATGCAATGTCCATCTTACTTGTGATGCCCATTATCTATTCATCATCTAGTCCTTGGACCATCACACTTGTTCACTTGTGTTGAACCCTGTTAGCTTTACATTAAGCACCTGTTCAACACTTAACACACTTGTTAGTCCTTTAATTGGGTTGGCATCCAAACACCAAAACTCACAAGAGAGCTTTCAGTTACTGCTTCCGCAGGAGAGGACCAGGAGGAGTAGTGTGGCTAGGCTTCGCCATGTTACTCGGTTTTCTTGGTTAGTTATTTCCGCTGCATTAAAATTTATGGTTATTATTTCTGAAACTTCGATAATGTAATCACTAATGATACTTATTAAATTTGTGGTATTATGTTTTATTTTATTTCTCTGTGCCTCACCTTCGAGTGAGCTAGTGGTATTCGATCCTGGTTAAGTGGCTTTATCGGACTAGATCCGAGGGACTGACGGTTTATTCCTATTTAAGTGTGGTCTAGCCTTTCAGGTGGGACTTGGACACTTAAGTTGGAATAATTCGGGCGGTGCCACCACATGTATGGCCATTGATCATCGACCAAAGGCTCATACACCTCAGACCACATATGTTTCCCTGCCATAAGTAACATTCTTTGATTTCTAGATGAGACCATTTCTTGATCAAATATCCGTAGGTGTTAGCCTTCGGTATTATTGCAAATATTCCTTCTTGGCTATTTTCAAAAAAATGTGGGTTGTTGGCCATTGATCATCGATCAGAAGCTCGTACACCTCAACCCACCTATGTTTCGTCACCATGTGTCACATGCTTGGATTTCAGGTGGAGACCATTTCTTTGTCAAAAATTTATAGGTGTTAGCCTTCGGTATTATTGTAAATGGTTATTCATGGCTATTTTTGAGAAAAATGGGGGATGTGTGGCCATTGATCTTCAACCAGAGGCTCGTACTACTCACCCCACATATATATCCTAGCCATAGGTCACATTCATGGATTTCTGCTGCAGACCATTTCTTGGTCAAAAATCCGTAGGTGTTAGCCTTCGGTATTATTGAAAATGGTCATTCATGGCTACTTTCATCAAAAATAGAGTGTGTATCCATTTATCATCAACCAAAGGCTCGTACACCTCATACACATATGCTTCTTGCCATAGGTCACATTCTTGGTTTTCTGTTAGAGACCATTTCTTGGTCGAAATCCTTAGGTGTTAGCCTTCGATATTATTGAAAATGGTCGTTCATGGCTATTTTCGACAAAAAATGGGGGTAGTGTGGCCATTGATCATCGACCAGAGGCTCGTACACCTCAACCCACAAATATTTCCATGCCATAGGTCACATTCTTGTTATTCTGGTGGAGACCATTTCTTGGTAAAAAAGTTCGTAGGTGTTAGCCTTTCGTATTATTTAAAATGGTCGTTCATGGCTATTTACGTAAAAAATGGGGGTTGTGTGGCCATTGATCGTCGACTTGAGGCTCGTACACGTCAACCCACATATGTTTCCTTGCCATAGGTCACATTCTTTGTTTTCTGGTGGAGACCATTTCTGGGTAAAAAATCGTAGGTGTTAGCCTTCAATATTATTGAAAATGGCCGTTCATGGCTATTTTCGACAAAAATGGGGGTTTAATAGCTATTCATCATGGACCAGAGACTCGTACACCTCACCCCACATAAGTTCACTTTCCACATGTTACATTCTTGGATTTCTGGTGTAGACCATTTCTTGGTCAAAAATCTATTGGTGTTAGCTTTTAGTATTAATGAAAATTGTCGTTCAAGGCTATTTTCGACAAGAATGGAGGTTGTGTGGCCATTGATTTTCGACTAGAGGCTCATACACGTCATCCCATATTTGTTTCCTTGCCATAGGTCACATTCTTGGATTTCTGGTGGACACCATTTCTTGGTCCAAAATCTGTAGGCGTTAGCCTTCGGTATTATTGAAAACGATAGTTCATGGCTATTTTCAACAAAATTAGGGTTATGTGGCCATTGATCATCGTACACCTCACTCCACATATGTTTCCTTGCCATAGGTCACATTCTTGGATTTTGGCTGGAGACCATTTCTTGGTCAAAAATCCGTCGGTGTTAGCCTTCGGTATTATTCAAAATGGTCGTTCATGGCTATTTTCGTCAAAATGGGGGTTGTCTGGCCATTGATCATCGAACAGAGGCTCGTACATATCACGCCACATATGATTGCTTGCCATAGGTCACATTCTTAGATTTCTGGTGGAGACCATTTCTTCGTCAAAAATCCGTAGATGTTAGCATTCGGTATTATTGAAAATGGCCGTTCATGACAATTTTCACCAAAAATGGGGGTTGTGTGGCCATTGATCATCGACTAGAGGCACATACACCTCACCCCACATATGTTTCCTTACCATTGGTAAAATTATTGGATTTCTGGTGGAGACCGCTTCTTGGTCAAAAATTCATGTGTTAGACTTCAGTATTATTGAAAATGGTCGTTCATGGCTATTATTGACAAAAATGGGGGTTGTGTGGCCATTGATCATCAACCATAGGCTCGTACACCTCACCCCTCATATATTTCCTTGCCATATATCACATTCTTGGACTTTGTCTAGAGACCAATTCTTGGTCAAAAACTATAGGTGTCAGCCTTCGGTATTATTGAAATTGGTCGTTCATTGCTATTTTTGACAAAAATGTAGGATGAATGGCCATTTATCATGGACCAAAGGCTTGTAATTCTCACCCCACACATGTTTCCTTGCCATAGGTCACATTCTTGGATTTCTGGTGGAGACCATTTCTTGGTCAAAAATCCGTAAATGTTACCCTTCGGTATGATTGAAATGGTCATTCATGGATATTTTCGACAAAAATGTGGGTTGAATGGCCATTCATCATAGACCAGAGGCTCATACACCTTGCCCCACATATGTTTCCTTGCCATTGGTCACATTATTGGATTTCTAGTGGAGACCAGTTCTTTGTCAAATATATATAGGTGTTAGTCTTCGGTAATATTGAAAATGATCGTTCATGACTATTTTCGACAAAAATTGAGTTGTGTTACCAATGATCATCGACCACAGGCTCATACACCTCACCCCACATATGTTTCCTTGCCATAAGTCTCATTATTGGATTTTTGGTGGAGACCGATTCTTGGTAAAAAATTCCATAGGTGTCAATCTTAAGTATTATTGAAAATGGTCGTTCATGGCTATTATTGATAAAAATGGGGGTTGTCTGGCCATTGATCATCGACCACAGGCTTGTACACCTCACCCCACATACATTTCCTTGACATTGGTCACATTCTTGGATTTTGTCTAGAGACCAATTCTTGGAAAAATTCGTAGGTGTTAGCCTTCGATATTATTGAAAATGGTCGTTCATGGCTATTTTCGACAAAAATGGGGGTTTAATGGCTATTCATCATTGACCAGAGGCTCGTAAACCTCACCCCACATATGTTTCCTTGGCATAGGTCACATTCCTAGATTTCTGGTCGAGACCATTTCTTGATCAAAAATCCATTGCTGTTAGTATTTGGTATTATTGAAAATTATCGTTCATGGCTATTTTCGACAAGAATGGGGGTTGTGTGGACATTGATCATCGACCAGAGGCTCGTACACGTCATCCCAAATATGTTTCCTTGCCATAGGTCACATTTTTGGATTTCTAGTAGAAAACCATTTCTTGGTGAAAAATCGGAAGGTATTAGCCTTCAGTGTTATTGAAAATGATCATTAATGGCTATTTTCGACAAAAAATGGGGGTTTAATGGCCATTCATCATGAACCAGAGGCTCATACACCTCTCCCCACATATGTTTCTTTGCCATAGGTCACATTATTGGATTTCTGGTGGAGACCAGTTCTTAGTCAAAAATTCGTAGATGTTAGCCTTCGGTATTATTGAAAATGATCGTTCATGCTATTTTCAACAAAAATGGGGTTGTGTTGCCATTGATCATCGACCAGAGACAAGTACACCTCACCCCACATATGTTTCCTTGCCATAGATCACATTCTTAGATATTGGCTAGAGACCATTTCTTGGTCAAAAATTCGTAGGTGTTAGCCTTCGGTATTATTCAAAATGGTCGTTCATGACTATTTTCAACAAAAATGGGGGTTGTGTGGCCATTGCACATCAAACAGAGGCTTGTACACGTCACCCCACATATGATTCCTTGCCATAGGTCACATTGTTAGATTTCTGGTGGAGACCATTTCTTGGTCAAAAATCCATAGATGTTAGCGTTCGGTATTATTGAAAATGGTCGTTCTTGGCAATTTTCATCAAAAATGGGGATTGTGTGGCCATTGATCATAGACTATAGGCATGTACGCCTCACCCCACATATGTTTCCTTGCCATAGGTCACATTATTGGATTTTTGGTGGAGACCAATTCTTGGTCAAAAATCCATAGGTGTTAGACTTCAGTATTATTGAAAATGGTCATTCATGGCTATTATTGACAAAAATGGGGGTTGTGTGGCTATTGATCATCGACCTCAGGCTCGTACACCTTACCCTTCGTACGTTTCCTTGCGACAGGTCACATTATTGGATATCTGGTGGAGACCGATTCTTGGTCAAAAATCCATAGGTGTTAGACTTCAATATTATTGAAAATGGTCGTTCATGGCTATTATTGAGAAAAATGGGGGTTGTGTGGCTATTGAACATCAACCATGGGCTTATACACCTCACCAAACATATATTTCCTTGCCATAGGTCACATTCTTGG
Source organism: Zea luxurians (assembly GCA_029449295.1). Taxonomy (NCBI): domain Eukaryota; kingdom Viridiplantae; phylum Streptophyta; class Magnoliopsida; order Poales; family Poaceae; genus Zea; species Zea luxurians. The sequence goes on along the minus strand of JAOPSE010000609.1, from coordinate 117,723 downwards.
AATTTGTCTAGAGACCAATTCTTGGTAAAAATTCATAGGTGTTAGCCTTCGGTATTATTAAAAATGATCGTTCATGGCTATTTTCAACAAAAATGGGGGTTGAATGGCTATTGATCATCGACCAGAGGCAAGTACACCTCACCCCACACATGTTTACATGCCCTAGGTCACATTATTGGATTTTTGGTGGAGACCATTTGTTGGTCAAAAATCATAGGTGTTAGCCTTCGGTGTCATTGAAAATGGTCATTTATGGTTATTTTCAACAAAATGGGGGTTGAATGGCCATTCATCATGGACCAGAGGCTCATACACCTCACCCTACATCTGTTTCCTTGACATAGGACCCATTATTGGATTTATGGTGAAAACCAGTTCTTGGTCAAAATTTTGTAGATGTTAGCATTCAGTATTATTGAAAATGATCGTTCATGGCTATTTTCGACAAAAATGGGGTTGTGTTGCCATTGATCATCGACCCGAGGCAAGTACGCCTCACCCCACATAGGTGTTAGACTTCAGTATTATTGAAAATGGTCGTTCATGGCTATTATTGACAAAAATAGGGATTGTGTGGCCATTGATCATCAACCATAGGCTCGTACACCTCACCCCACAAATATTTCCTTGCCATTGGTCACATTCTTAGATTTTGTCTGGAGACCAATTCTTGGTAAAAATCTGTAGGTGTTAGCCTTCGGTATTATTGAAAATGGTCGTTCATGGCTATTTTCGACAAAAATGGGGGTTGAATAGCTATTCATCAGGGACCAGAGGCTTGTACACCTCACCCCACATATGTTTCCTTGCCATGTGTCACATTATTGGATTTCTGGTGGAGACCAGTCCTGGTCAAAAATCCGTAGATGTTAGCCATCGGTATTATTGAAAATGGTCATTCATGGCTATTTTCGACAAAAATGGGGGTTGAATGGCCATTCATCATGGACCAGAGGCTCATACACCTCACCCCACATATGTTTCCTTGTCATAGGTCACATTATTGGATTTCTAGTGGAGGCCATTTTCGACAAAAATGGGGATTGAATGGCCATTCATCATGGACCAGAGGCTCATACACCTCACCCCACATTTGTTTCCTTTCCATAGGTCACATTCTTGAAGTTTGGTTGTAGACCATTTCTTGGTCAAAAATCCGCAGGTGTTGGCCTTAGGTATTATTCAAAATGGTCATTCATGGCTATTTTCGACAAAAATGGGGGTTGTGTGGCCATTGATCATCGACCAGAGGCTCGTGCAGCTCACCCCACATTTGTTTCCTTGCCATAGGTCACATTCTTGGATTCCTTGTGGAGACCATTTCTTGGTAAAAAATCCATAGATGTAGCCTTTGGTATTATTGAAAATGGTAGTTCATGGCAACTTTCATCAAAAATGGTGGTTGTGTAGCCATAGAACATCGACCAGAGGCACATACACCTCACCCCACATATGTTTCCTTGCTATAGGTCACATTATTGGATTTCTAGTGGAGACCGATTCTTGGTCAAAAATCCATAGGTGTTAGACTTCAGTATTATTGAAAATGATCGTTCATGGCTATTATTAACAAAAATGGGGGTTGTGTGGCCATTGATCATCAACCATAGGCTCATATGCCTCACCCCCACATATATTTCTTTGCCATAGGTTACATTCTTGTATTTTGTCTGGAGAGCAATTCTTGGTCAAAATATATAGGTGTTAGCCATCGGTATTATTGAAAATGGTCGTTCATGGCTATTTTCGACAAAAATGGGGGATGAATGGCCATTCAACATGGACCAGAGGCTTGTACACCTCATCCCACTCATGTTTCCTTACCATAGGTCACATTCTTGATTTCTGATTGAGAACATTTCTTGGTCAAAAATCCGTAAGGTATTATTGAAAAAGGTCATTCATGGCTATTTTTGACAATAATGGGGGTTGAATGGCCATTCATCATAGACTAGAGGCTCGTACATCTCACCCACATATGTTTCCTTGCTATAGGTCACATTATCGGATTTCTAGTGGAGACTAGTTCTTTGTCAAAAATCTATAGGTGCTAACATTCGGTAATATTGAAAATAATCGTTCATGGCTATTTTCGACAAAAATTAGGTTGTGTTGCCATTGATCATCGACCACAGGCTCGTACACCTCACCCCACATATGTTTCCTTTCCATAAGTCACATTATTGGATTTCTGGTGGAGATCGATTCTTGGATAAAAATCCATAGGTGTCAACCTTTAGTGTTATTGAAAATGGTCGTTCATGTCTATTATTAACAAAATGGGGGTTGTCTGGCCATTGATCATCGACTAGAGGCTCGTACACCTCACCCCACATATATTTCCTTGCCATTGGTCACATTCTTGGATTTTGTCTGGAGGCCAATTATTGGTCAAAATCCGTAGGTGCCAGCCTTCGATATTATTGAAAATGGTCGTTCATGGCAATTTTCGACAAAAATGGGGGTTTAATGGCTATTCATCATGGACCAGAGGCTCGTACACCTCACCCCTCACATGTTTTCTTGCCATAGGTCACATTCTTGAATTTCTAGTGGAGACCATTTCTTAGTCAAAAATCCGTTGGTGTTAACTTTTGGTATTATTAAAAATTGTCGTTCATGGCTATTTTCGACAAGAATGGGGGTTGTGTGGACATTGATCATCAACCATATGCTCGTACACCTCACCCACATATATTTTCTTGCCCTAGGTAACATTCTTGGATTTTGTCTAGTGACCAATTCTTGGTAAAAAAATATATAGGTGTTAGCTTTCGGTATTACTGAAAACGGTTGTTCATGGCTATTTTCGACAAAAATGGGGGTTGAATGTCCATTCATCATGGACCAGAGGCTTGTACACCTCACCCCACACATGTTTCCTTGTCATATGTCACATTATTGGATTTCTGGTGGAGACCATTTCTTGGTCTAAAATCCGTAGATGTTAGCCTTCGATATTATTGAAAAATGGTCATTCATGACTATTTTCGACAAAAATGGGGGTCCAATGGTCATTCATCATGGACCAGAGGCTCGTACACCTCATCTGACATATGTTTCCTTGCCAAAGGTCACCTTCTTGGATTTTGGCTGGAGACCATTTCTTGGTCAAAAATCTGGAGGTGTTTTTTTGACAGAGGGGAACACCCCCTATTTCATTAAGAAATAGTAACCGGACCAAGGTTTTTACAAGACCACAGTCTTAACCAACAGCCAAAAGCCGACAAGACTACCATAATTATCAGCTACGCAAGGGTTAAGCCCAACGAAGGGAACACAATATTCCAGAAATACTTGAGAGACAGACTCCAAGTGACTGACGAACAGCCAAAGTGACAAACTAGAGACAAATCCAAAAGCAGCCTGGATCAGCCACCAACAGCGACAACCAAAGCTAGGTTTTTATCTAACGATGAAGATAAGCTGATTACATCAAACAGGACAGAACTTGGAAAGATGCATCAGCAGCCAAAATGTCACTGGAGGCACCTATCGACCGGCTTCCAACCATGGGCTTTGCTGTAGATGTCACTTGTTATCTTTCGGATTCTGCGGCTTCCTTGCTCCACCAGTTTTTCCCCTCTTTGTCTGCCGAATAGACCTAGCGTCAATCCAGTAACAACAGGAAAAAACCACATTAGATGGATCATCAATCAGCTTAGCATTGAAGCAACAATTATTACGAGTTCACCAAATTGCCCAAAGGACAGCACCACACCCAAAGAGAACCAGTTTTTTTCAGTTTTATAAAAACTGTTAATCCAGGAACCGAAAAGATCAGCTGTAGCTTTGGGAGTAGAGGACAGATTAAAGGCAATTTGGATAATTCTCCAAATAAACCTGGCCACTGGACAGTGAAAAAGTAAATGGTCTATGGACTCCAGAAGTCCACAAAAATACAATCAAGGTTCCCTTGCCAGTGTCTTTTAAAAAAATTATCTTTTGTCAGAATCTTCTTATTTCTGACCAACCACAGAAACACCTTAATTTTATGAGGTAGCCTGGTTTTCCACAGAAAATTCAAGGGAACATCAATCAGAGAATTCTTCATCTTTTTGTACAAGGAATTCACTGAAAAACCTTTACAATCCAACAGCCACTTCGAAGAATCATCTTCTCCAGAAAGCAAGACATCACTGCAAAGGGTAATGAGGTCATTATAAGCCTCTCCTAAATCACCAATAAGTCTTCTTCTGAACGTAAGCGACTGAAAGTTGGAGGAGATGACATTATGAACTGTATATCCTTATCATAAGCGAATTCAAACAAGTTAGGGTACTTGTCAGCCAATTTTTCATTACCACACCAGATGTTTTTCCAGGAACTGGAGCTCTTTCCATTACCAATATTTTTTTACAGTAATTATAATATTTGTCTCGAACTGAGAGGATACCTTTCCAGAAGTGAGAATCAGAAGGTTTCTTCTTCACATAAATGATAGGTTTATTTTTAACATACTTGCTATGAACAATGGTTTGCCACAAGCCACTAGAATTTTCTAGTCTCCAAAACCACTTCGCCAGCAAAGATTCATTCATTTTTTGTAAATCCAGAACACCGAGACCACCCATATTTTTGGGAGAACAGACTAAATTCCAATCAGCCAAATGGTATTTTTTATGATTATGGCCACCCTGCCATAATTGTCTTTTCCTAAAAATATCCATTTTTTCAACACACCTTTGGGGCATTTGTACAAAGAGAGCATGTACAGGGGGACATTGGTGAGACTGCTGTTGATCAAAACTAATCGACCTCCCAGACTAAGTAAACGACCATGCCAGGAGCCCAATTTGCTCTCAATTTTTCTACTATGGGATCCCACAAAGATTTACACAGCTTTTTGTTATCAATTGGGACCCCTAAGTATTTCATAGGGAGGCCACTTGGAGGGCAAGTAAAGATGTCAGCATACAGATGCTCTCTATTTATAGAATTTCCCAAGCAAATAATTTCACTTTTATAAAAGTTAATCTTAAGGCCAGACATCTGTTCAAAAATACAGAGAATAAACTTCAGATTTCTAGCATTTTCAAGATCATTTTGCAGCAAAAAATAGTGTCATCAGCATATTGTAAGCAGCAGCAACCACCAGAAATAATATGTGGGATGAGACCTTTGATGATACCTTCATCTTTAGCTTTTTGGATCAAGCAAGCAAGACCATCAGCTACCACATTAAAGAGGAGAGGGGAAAAAGGATCACCTTGGTGAACACCCTTATGTGTTTTAAAATAGGGACCAACCACATCATTAGTTCTGATAGCAACTTTACCACCTTTCACAGTCTTCAGCACCCAATCACTCCATTTATCACCAAAGCCTTTCTTAATCATCATATTATGAAGAAATTTCCAATTAACCTTGTCATAAGCTTTTTCAAAATCAACTTTAAAAATCACTCCATTTTGTTTCTTCCGTTTTACTTCATGAATAATCTCATGAAGTGAAAGGACACCATCCATGATGTATCTACCTTTGATAAATCCATATTGAAGGTCACTAATCACAGAGGTGATGCAGCGAGCCAACCTATTAGTCAAAACTTTGGTAATAATTTTGTAACAGACGTTGAGCAAGCAAATAGGTCGAAAGGCTTTAATATCAGTCGCATCAGGAACTTTTGGGATAAGAGTGACTATCCCAAAATTAAGTCTCTCAATATTAAGGGAACCATCATGAAAGGAATTAAAGAGATTAAACAAATCATCTTTAATAACTTCCCAGAATTCCTGAAAAAATTCAGAAGGGAAGCCATCAGGACCCGGAGCACTATTGTGTTTCAGAGAAAACACCACCTCTTTGATCTCCTCCAAAGAGAAAGGACTAATAAGAAGGTCTTTGTCCTCCTCCTCAAGCTGTTTCATGTCCAAATTATCAAATGAAATACTTGAATCTTGGGAAGGGCCAAAGAGGTCTTTATAGAAAGAAGTCGCCAGCTGGTTAATGCCATGATCATCATGCACCAAAATATCACCATGAGAAAGAGTTAAGATCTTAAGTTTCCTCTTTTTATGCTTGGCTAGCAAATGGAAGTATTTAGAGTTCTCATCACCATCAATCAAGAACTTATCTCTAGCTTTCTGTCTGAGGCTAATGTTTTCCTCATCAACAATCTTCTTGAGGTTAGATTCCAGGTCAAGTTTCACAAATCTATCAGCATCTGATAAACCCAAAGTTTCACTGATTTTATCAAGGGTGTCAATTTTTGAAATCATATCTTTTTTCAGCTTCTTGTAGTGTCCTACAATATTATTATTCCAACCTTTAAGCTTTTGTCTCAGCCGTTTCAATTTCAGCTTCCTCACATCAAGGCTATGGGTCGCACCCACTGGGAGAGACCAATTACTTTTCACTAAGTTGTGAAAGTCCGGTCTAAGCTTTCAGCACAGCTCATATCTAAAGTCTTTACGTGCGATGGGGATAGCATCAGTTTGAAGACAAAGGGGAGCATGATCCGAGAAGGATCTATTCAAACCAAGAACGCTGATATTGTTATAAGCAAGATCCTAGTCAGGACTGGCCAAAAATCTATCTAGCTTTTCAAACGTAGGATCACTACGATTGTTAGACCACGTATACAATCTGTTTTTCAATTCAAATTCCATTAGACCAAGATGGTCTATTATACTATTAAATAGGGAGCTCCACTTGTTGACACCGCCCGGTTTATTTTTTTCCTCAGCTTTTCTGAGGATATTAAAGTCACCACCAATAAGCAAGGGGACCTGACTTCTCGAGCAAACTGCAGACAGTTCACTGAGGAATCGGCTTTTATGTTCCTTTTGAGCAGCCCCATACACATTGACAAAATTCCAAATAAGATTTTTTCTCTGTGAAGAACAAGAGTGCGAATCAAAAACTCGCCAGCTTCAAATTCTCTGACATCAAACACCTCAGAGTTAAAGCCCACTAAAAGGCCACCCGATCTCCCATTAGGTGGAGAGGAGAACCAGGCAAAAAGTTTATTACCAGCAAGCGAGGACAAGAGAGAATCATTGAATTGATTTTTTTAGTTTCATGTAAACCAATAAAATCAACTTTTTCATTCCTAATGATTTCTCTCAAGAAATCAAACTTAGTATTTCGACCTAGCCCCTGACAATTCCAGATAAGGCCTATCATTTAAAATGAATCTGGGGGGAGGTCAGAAAGATCAGGCACCCAATTTTTAGTAGGTGTATACCTATTTTTTGGGGAAGCTTTTTTTGGTTGTTTTTTCCGATGTTTTATTTTCCTTCCTTTTCTTAAAATCATAACATCCAGGAAGTCATGATCATTGTTTATATCAGAATCATCATGGACACTGTTGTCCACATCTTTGTGATCAACAAGGGGGGACCTCCAAAGTTGAATTATTATTTTTTTACAAGCTTGGATTGCCAGAATTTTTCTGGAAAGTTCCAGGTCTTTGATCAACTCCAGATTATCTATTGCAGCAGATTTAGAGGGACCCAAAGAAACTCCTAATTTATTAGCTATATCTAGCAAGTCTACATTATTAGTATCGAGCAGAGAAAAAGAGTTAGTGTACATACCTTTGTTGAGGAAAGCATCTTTGGCTTCAGCTCTGAAAATAGCTTTATCGACCACCTTCACATCTTCATTCTTCTCCAGCCTAGAGCTTTTTCTAATGCCATCTGAGATGTTGGTGGGCATGTCTAGAGGTTTTTTACCTTTCACTTCCTGTAAATCCTCACCATCGGGGGGATCGAGATCATAGCACCAATTTTGGACTGAAAGTCTATTTGGTCCTCATCCATGTCTTTAGCAAATTCTTCAAGATCTTGAGAACTCAGCAGATCATCTTCATTTGGGTCAAAATCAACTTACTCATCACTGAGGTTATCAAGTTTCTGATCCTCATCAGAAATGTTTTTGGGAATCTCAAGGTTGGGTTCAGAAAGTTTGGCAGACTCTTTGCCTTGAGAAGAAGACTCCCCCAATTTGGGATTAGGAGTAAGATCAGCATCAAGGGTTTCTTCTTCCACATTTCTAGGTTTTTTCCCAGACTTGTCAAATAATGGGTCATTGATCCCATGAATTTGAATAGAAGCTCTCTTGCCTAGGTTCACTGAATCATCATTCCAACCCTCATCACAGATTGATTCAATTCTAAAGAAGATATCATACAGAAAGGGCTTGACTGCCACTTCCACCATAGGAGGAATCATGGCCACACTCTTTATGTGGATTTTGAATCTCACAATATCATCAGAATCCAAGGACATGAGGTCAGCTTCATCAACAGCCCCAATCATTGAGCCAATTTCACAAATCGACTGACAATTTTGTAGCTCCTCAGGGACATTCTCAGCAATAACCCAAACAGTATGGAGTCTAGACTTGGGCTTGGCCCGAGAACTCCAAGGCACAACATCAATCTTGGCACCAGACATCTTCATCTTAAGCTCAGGGAAACTGATCATTTCATCAAGACATTCTTGGGAGGGGAATTGCATCAGAAATCCAGAATGACATTTAGTAGCCTTCCACATCTTACCCCAGGGAAATGAAAACCAAAATCTCTTTCAAGATCTTCTGCCGTTACTAACCCCTCAATCACTTTAACCAGACCGATGAAAACCCTTTTTGGTTTTTTGGTCAATGGTTTAGCGAAATGAGACAGGTAAAACCCTAATCCATCTGCTGCCATACCAACTATGGGCATGGTGGGTTTGTTTTGCTTAGGCAGAACACAACGAGATGCAACATGAGTCTCCTTACGGCAGATATCGCACCACAATGCGTTAAAGCAATTTCTAGCATGATGCCCTTCAATTCCACATTTCTGACAGAAAGCAGGACGAACAAGATCGACATCTTTCTTCAGAGGTAAAGGAGAAATGATGGGGTTACCTATTTGAGTTCCTTCGCCGGGGGGAAGGGGACAATAGACCCTCTTGCTGCTCAGCTTTTCCGAGTGTAGGCTTCAATTTCCAACTGAGGTTTCTTGCCCTGTTCCAAGATTGAGGACCCTGCGGATTTTCTTTAGGACCCCATCGATCCCACTGGGGGTTCTAAGGATTCTTGCTCTTCGGATCCATCGCAGAATCTTTCAAAGGGCTTCAAAAACCACCGGATCCCAGACGAGGCCACTCCTCTTCAACCACCGGTGGGCGAAAGGAAGAAACACACCACCCCCCGCTAAAACTAGACCGCGCCGAGACCAGAAGCGACCAGAGATGCGAGAGGAAGGCGGCACAATGGGGAAACAAGTGCGATCCAATGAAATCCAAAGGAAACCCTAACCTGGATGTAGGGTTTTCAGGCGGAGTAGACGGCGGGGGAGACGACTCGCGCGTGGAGATGTGAGACCGAACAGGGAGCGGCGACACCCCCGGGCTCCACCCACTCCAAGTCAATCGCGGATCCGAGGGCCGGTCCACAGCGCGAGACGGGGCACTGTAGCCCTGGGCCAGGGGAAGCCACGAAGAAACTGGCCCATCAACATTTGCCCGCGCGGCAACACAACAATCGCCATAGGAGGGTGGGGGATGGCACGGGAGGAAGAAGAGTCGGCCCAGGGGATCGATCGCCATTTTTTCTTTGCCTTACGCCGCATTCTCAATAAGAATCTGGAGGTGTTAGCCTTCAATATTATTCAAAATGGTCGTTCATGGCTATTTTTGACAAAAATGGGGGTTGTGTGGCCATTGATCAACGACCAGAGGCTCATACACGTCACCCCACATATAATTCCTTGTCATAGGTCACATTCTTGGATTTCTGGTGGAGAACATTTCTTGGTGAAAAATCTGTAGATGTTAGCCTTCTGTATTATTGAAAATGGTCGTTCATGGCAATGTTTTCAAAAATGGGGGTTGTGTGGCCATTGATCAGCGACTAGAGGCACGTTATTGGATTTCACATGGAGACCGATTCTTGGTCAAAAATCCATAGGTGTTAGACTTCAGTATTATTGAAAATGTGGGTTGTGTGGCCATTGATCATCAACCATAGGCTCGTACACCTCACCCCACATATATTTCCTTTCCATAGGCCACATTCTTGGATTTTGTCTGGTGACCAATTCTTGGTCCAAATCCGTAGGTGTTATCCTTTGGTATTATTGAAAATGGTCGTTCATGGCTATTTTTGACAAAATGAGGGTTGAATGGCCATTCATCATGGACCAGAGGCTTGTAAACCTCATCCCACACATGTTTCCTTGCCATATGTCACATTCTTGGATTTATATTGGAGACAATTTCTTGGTCAAAAATATGTAGGTGTTAGCCTTCGGTATTATTGAAAGTGGTCGATCATGGCTACTTTCATCAAAAATGGGGGTGGCCAATGATCATTGACCAAAGGCTTGTACACATCACCTGCATATGTTTCCTTGCCATATGTCACATTCTTGGATTTCTGGGGGAGACCTTTTCTTCGTCAAAAATCCTTAGGTGTTAACCTTCGGTATTATTGAAAATGGTCGTTCATGGCTATTTTCGACAAAAATTTGGGGTTGTGTGTCCATTGATCATCGACTAGAGGCTCGTACACCTCAACCCAGATATGTCTCCTTACCATAGGTAACGTTCTTGGTTTTCTAGTGGAGACCATTTCTTGGTCAAAATTCATAGGTGTTAGCCTTCGATATTATTGAAAATGGTCGTTCATGGCTATTTTCATCAAAAATGGAGGTTGTTTGGCCATTGATAAATGACCAGAGGCTCGTACACCTCACCCCACATATGTTTGATTGCCATAGTTCACATTATTTGTGTTGGTCACTTGTAAGATTATTGTGGACCATAAAACAAGGCAACACAATTGTTAAACGTTAAGGACCTTCGTCCTTTGAAGCATTATCTCCTTCGGGCATAATGGGTCTTGGACGAAGGTCATGAAGAACAAGTCTTCATCATTCATAAATATAACAGCATAGTGGCAGATGTATCATTATATCTTTTATTCATTTCATATCAAATGTTAAACAATATAAAGATCAATCTCATATATTAATAAAGTGATACATAATGTAAACTACATTTGTAGGCTTGCTCGAAGGCAAAAGCGTGAGTGCAATTCTGATCCCGCGTGAACAGAAGGGGGCTTTGTTCATCTATTTATAGGCATGGGATGTAACCCAAGCAAAAGTACATTTATGACCTTGATACATACATATTATCCTAATACAAGCATCAGGGACTGATGGGTCTTTTCCTTTCTGGCTCAATATCACGTCTGATCTTCGTAACCATCTTAGGCCAAAGCTATAGTCCTTCGGCACTTTACGTATGTCTGTTGCAGCTTCGGCGCTCAGTCCTTTTGGCTGTAGATGATTTCTTCGTCTTGATGATCTTCGGCAGAGAAAGAGGCCCCCAACAGTAGCCCCTTCGTGGTGCTAGGTCGTTTTTTCATAACGAGCTCGATCCGTGAAACACACGAAGGCTTTTGAATGCCAAAGGTATGAAAAAACCTTCCCTAAGCTTGTTATTAAAAAACAAATAAAAAGTTACGAACTGTGCCGGTCCACCAATCAGTTAGTATGAGCAATGTGGTGGTTCGCCTTCTTCACCTGCAGGACTATATAAACAGATGAGTTGGTAAGAAGCTACCACAACATTCATTGCTATTGCATCGTTGTGCTGTTCAAAATTTTTACTGAAGCTGAAGCTTTTTTGAGCTCAGCACACTTTCTGTCTAGTCTTCGAACGACCTTCAAGTTAGTTGAAAGTTAGCTTCATCTTAAGAACTGAAATGGCTAGAATCAGGTCTACTTAGGCTGACAAACTGTGGCAGAACCTCCCAAGTTATTGGGCCCACATGCACCTGCCCTTGTCTCAAAGACCACAGACGGCTATGCATGTGCACCAGATAACTTAACAGGATCTGTTTGAGTGTCCCAAGGACCTCAGATAAACCACTTACAACCAAGAACGCGAGATTAAGTAACACAAATCACACACACCAACATTTTAGCAGCGGAAATCTTACTACTAAATTCTACAAGTTACATCAAGTTTACTTTATGTTTATCGGAGTGATTACAATAGTGATTCAAAGGAATAAACTTTGGACTATTATAAATTATTTATAAGTTTGAAATATATGCTAGCTCAAGTGACCATCCTCAATAAGAAGTATAGAAGTCTTACTTAGACTTATAAGAAGGTCGAGCTCACCGGCACTTAACACCATCATCAGCAGCACAAAACTATAACCTGAAAAACAATAGGGAATAAAACCCTGAGTATAGAATTACTCAGCAAGACTTACCCGACTAAAGAAAAGACTCTCAAGGGTATGCTGGTTTTAAAAGGATTCAAGGTAAGGCTTATCAAGAATCAAGGACTCCGTTTGCAGAAAAGCTTACTATGAGTGGATCCTTACTTTCAATATTTTAATGCTATATTAAGTATTAATAGACCTTGTTTGCATCTAGTCTAATTTGTAACACCCGGCTTTAAGGAACAAAGCCAGGTGCATCTCATACATGCGCCAAGAAGACAACACATATAATAACAGAGTGTATAGAGATAAATGTCATTAACATCAGAGTATTTATTACATAGCGGAAGACTTATTACAAAATAAAGTAATAAAGATAAAACGAACTAAGGATCGTCGGCGCCAATGTCGACCGGGAAACGCCACCTAGATCAGATCGAACTCCTCGATACTTGACTCCACTTGTAACCACCTGATCTTCTCCTGTGGGGGGGGTGTGAGACAGCAAGGGTGAGCTCACACATGATCATAGCTCAACAAGTTGTGGGGAACCAGTGGACACAAACTCACAAAGGTGTGAGCTCATGTGATGTGTAAGGCTAATCAATGATAGGGGTTAAAGCTGAGCATTGCTTTTAAGTAGTTGGTCAAAATTTTATTAGCAGTTACTAAGTTTAAGTAAATACCAGACCATAAGTAAAGTAATAGAACAAAATTAATAACAAAACCCATGCAATGCAAATGACAAAATTGAATTTAAGTTCCATAATTTAAACATCAGAGAGTCCTGAGCTGCTCATGACCGCGAGCTCGGCTAGTATACCAGATTTACACTCTGCAGAGGTTGTACCCTTTACCCACAAGTCATGTTACCCATCTGCCAAGGGGTCGCGACTCCCCATATACCTCTACCTAGGAAGCACGGCAGGGCAACACTACGAGGCCTTTACAAAGTTCCACTAGCTTCCGAAAACCCGCTACAGTTTATGGGAAGATCCAGTAAAGGGTTCCTGGCTGACCGCCATCGCAGCAAAATCAACCAGGGACCTCCCCGCACTGACCTCTCCCCTACTGCCCTTGCCCCTTTCGGGTAAGGTAGTCTTCCACTAGCTTTCCTAATTAGTCAGCCAAGGGCGTCCCATTCCACCCTTGTGGTGGCACGTGGTTCTCAAGTTAAGCTCTATGTTCCAATTAACATTAATGATATCAACATGAACATAAACAGAATAACAACAAGAATTGGAACATAGAGGTAATAAATGATTATCCCAAAACCATATAAAGCAATAGCAAACTACCCAAGTGAATCAGGGGTAAACAAGGTAATGAGATAAACAATCTAGGGTGACCTATTGGGCCCCATCAAAATTAACCTATGCATGAGTATGTGATATTAAAGAACATTATTGGGTAAAATGTGGTCAAGGGCACAACTTGCCTTCAATGAGCTCCTGCTCAGCTACCTCAACCTGCTGCTCACCAGGGTCCTCAACAACGGGCTCTTCTACTCGCCACAATACAAACAAGCACAGTGCATATAGAGAAATTAACATTACACCAAACATATAAACACAATGCACAGAAATATTCTACTTAATAAAATAAAATCCTAGGAACAGGAATCATAATTTTCTGAGTTATAGATTTTAAGTTATGCATTTTCAAAGGTTTTATGTGCTTTAAATAGGATTAAGTGATAAATAAATTTCCTTACTGTTTTCATGACATAACAGAGGCTCTAGGTGATAGAGAATTAAATTACAAAATTTTAGGAACTGGAATGGATGAATTTGGAGTTAGTATGAATTTTCTATGAATTTATAAAGTTCTAGCAATTATTTTCCTATTAAAAATCCATTTTCTATTTCATTTATTCAATTTAAAACTGTGCTGGACTGGGCCTCAATTTCTAGAAAGTGCAGGGGCTATTCTACAAATATTTCTGAGACTCAGAGCGCAGTGCTCTGGACGGCGGGTTCTATTTCCAAAAAGTTCAGGGGCTCTTATGCTAAAAAGCCAGAGCGAAAGGGTATCGGGTAATATCGGCCGTTGGATCTGAAGCCTGCGGTTCAGATTAGATCTTGGTGCCCTACGAACCGGTATGCAATTACAGTCACCGGATCCGCAATCAACGGTAAGGATTTTATGTGGGCAAGATTAACCAGAGACCGTTGGATCCAAATCCACGGCACAGATCAATCTGACCCAAGGGTTATTCTGCCTTCTAGTCTGCACCGCCCAATCTAGAATCTACGGTCACCATCACCTTTCTCCCGATCTAATTTTAGCCGATGGATTGAGATCCAACGGACCAACCGTTTTCTTCCTCCCCGACCAGCAGTACGCGACGGCCATTTCACCGCCGCAGACGGCGCCGCGCCGGCGATCCGAGATCCGGCACCGTGGATGGCAAACTCCTTTCCCCACGGTGTGCTATACGAGGACGGAAGTAACACGAATCAGTTGCCAGGTTTCTCACCTCAAGGCACGCAGTAGAGACGGCGGTCCACGGCGATGGGCGGAAACACGCCGGTGACGGGATCCCGGTGAGAAATTGCTCACGCTCCCCAAGGCCCGCCTTCCAATTGAGGTCACGGGTGGACACCCTAAACGATGGCGACCCCGCCTAGCCCCACCCCGAGGACGGAGTCCCCACGATGGCGAGCTTCACTTGCGGCGGAGCGACCACGCAGGTGTCGAACTCCTCTTCGCCGCACGGAGGTGGTTACGAGGCTAAGAAAAGGGGGAGAAAGAAGTGGGGGATGGATAGCTGTGAGGGAGCTTTTATACTTCTGGGAAGATGCGATCTCGACAGGTCGTGCGCGGTCGCCATGCCGAATCACCCGCGAAATCCCCGCCGAGCGCAACGGAGAGATGGGTGAGGAAAGGGGTAGAACTGACGACGTGGTCCCACCGGCAGTGAAGGAATCGGTCTCCACGCGGGCGCGACATCAAAGCCGACCAGGCGGACCCACAGGGCAGTGCCCGCATGCGAAGTGGGTGCGCAGAGGGAATCCCCTAATGGGCCGAATTAGTGCGGTATGGCCCAGGTAGCTCTTTATTCCTTTTCTTTTTATTTTTCTGTTTCATTTCTTTTTCAAATTCAAACTTCAATCCAAATTCAAACTTTGTGGCACTTTATATACTGGCTAGTTATTTATTTTGATCATACCAACTGTGATGAAGTGATTTTAATGATAATTTCATTTGTATTGAATAATATTCCCTTCTCTTCTCTATTCTCAAGAATTTCTTTTATGTTTTAAATTCCCTTTTTGGTCTTTAATATTTTTCTTGTCACAAAATGCACACAAAATAAAAGATTCAGCATGATGCAATGATTTAATAGCATAACCTTTTATTACTTATTTGTTTTTGAATATAGTGTTCACATGTGATGATGCATGAAGATCAACTCACATAGAGAGAAATTGTTTTCTCTATTGGTATTTTATCTAGCAATTACAAAGTGGGTGTTACAAATCCTACCCCCCTTAAAAATAATCTCGTCCTCGAGATTTAGGAGGAACGAGGGAAAAGGTGAGGAAAATCTATGCGAAGCTCTTCTTCTCTTTCCCAAGTAGCTTCATCTTCACCGTGATGGCACCATTGTACTTTGCACATCTTTATACCTTATTTCTTATAACTCGAATCAAAGTGTTAAGAATCTTGATCGAATACTCCGTGTAAGTCAAATCACCCTGAACACTGAGCTCTTCCATTGGTAATTGTTCCTTAGGGGCACGGAGACACTTCTTAAGTCGAGACACATGGAATACGTTATGTACATCAGATAGATTATCCTGTAGCTCTAGTTGATAGGCCATCTCTCCAACTTGCCTAAAAACTCTGAATGTCCAATAAAGCGAGGGGACAATTTGCCCGTAACTTTAAATCTCCTCATTCCACAAAGTGGTGACACCTTGTGGTACCCATGATCACCCTCCTTAAACTCCAGGAGTCTCCTTCTATTATCAGCATAGCTCTTCTGCCTTGATTGTGCAATTCTCAAATTTTCTCTTATCATCCGAACTCGTTCTTCCGCCTCTTGTATAAGTTCAGGTCCAAAGAACTGTCTTTCTCCAGTTTGATCCAAAAATAGAGGAGTCCTGCATTTCCTATCACATAGAGGCTCGAACGGTGACATCTTTTAAACTGGCCTGGTAACTATTATTATATGAGAACTTAGCATAAGGTAGACTCTTATCCCAACTATTACCATGCTGAAGGGCACAAGCTCTCAACATGTCTTCCAATACTTGGTTAGTCCTTTTAGTCTGTCCATTGGTTTGAGAATGTTAGGCCGAACTAAAATTCAACTTTGTACTCATATTCTCATGAAAGCTTCTCCAAAATCTTGAGGTAAACTGTGAACCTCGATCAGACACGATCTTCTTTGGTACTCCATGCAAACACACAATCCGAGCCATATATAACTCTGCCAGCTGAGAACCTTTATAAGTAGTCTTCACAGGAATAAAGTGAGCCACTTTAGTCAATCTATCCACAATCACCCATATAGCATCATATCCTTTCTGGGTGCGAGGCAATCCAGTAATAAAATCCATACCAATCTCTTCCCATTTCCACTCGGGTATCTTCAGTGGATGCAGTAGTCCAGCTGGCCTCTGGTGTTCGGCCTTAACTCTTTGACATACATCGCACATAGCCACTTGTGCAGCAACATCTCTTTTCAGTCCATATCACCAGCACTTCTGCTTTAAATCCTGATACATCTTGGTACTACCAGGATGAATAGAATAATCCAAGTCATGAGCTTCCTTCGATATAGTCTCACGAAGGCCTTCAATCTCCGGAACACATCTCTTGTCCTTGAAGCATACGGTGCCTTGCTCATCTTCCGTGAATTCTGGAACTCGATCTTCAGTAATCAGATCCTTAATCTCTTGTATCTTAGCATCACCATTTTGTCCTTTGCGGATCTCTTGCTCCAAGGTAGGTTCCATATCAATAATAACTCCTTTAGTGTGAGCAACTATCCCCAGGTTAAGTCTCCTGAAATTCTCAACAATCTCATCGAGTAGCTGGGCAACAACAGCTAACTGAACATGCTCCTTTCGACTCAAGGCATCTGCAACCAAATTCGCCTTGCCCGGGTGATAGTGAATCTCCAAATCATAATCCTTAATAAGCTCCAACCAACGACGTTGCCTAAGGTTGAGATCCTTCTGAGTGAATATATATACTTCAACTCTTATGATCCGTTTATACTTGACACTTAGTTCCCACTTAAATTCCCTTTCCTTCACCAAAAGCGAGGTCATAAGCTTAGCAATCTTAGAAAATCCTTCAATAAATCTCCAATAATATCCTGCAAGTCCCAAGAAACTTCGGTCCTCCGTAACCGTAGTGGGTATGCTCCACACCACTATCTCCTTGACTTTAGCAGGATCCACTGATATCCCTCCATTAGAAATGATATGTCCAAGAAATGGCACCTTGCCAATCCAAAACTCGCATTTGCTGTACTTAGCGTAGAGTTGATTATCTCGTAACTTCTGTAGCACCAACCTTAGATGTTCTTCATGGTCACTCTCATTCTTAGAATAGATAAGAATATCGTCGATGAACACCACGACGAATCTGTCCAAATACTCCAAAAACATCTTATTCATCAAATCCATAAAATAAGCTGGTGCATTAGTTAATCCAAACGACATAACGATGAACTCATATAATCCATATCGAGTCGAGAAAGCCGTCTTAGGAATATCTGATGGTCCAATCTTCATCTGATGGTACCCCGGTCGGAGGTCGATCTTCGAGAGTACCCTGGCTCCTCTCATCCGATTAAATAAATCCTTAATGTGGGGTAACCGAAACTTGTCTTCACAGTGACATCATTAAGGGGCCTTTAATCCACACACATCCCTTGCAATCCATCTTTCTTCTTTACAAACAAAACTGGTGCTCTCCAAGGTGAAGAATTCAGACGAATGTATCCATCCTCTTGTAATTCCGTTAATTGTTTCTTAAGTTCCTTTAGCTCTTCTATGGACATCATGTATGGCCGTTTAGAAATAGGGGCAGTCTTAGGTAAGAGATTAATGACCAACTCGACTTCCATATCTGGTGGCAGTAGTTACTGCAATTCCAACTTCAAATCTTTCTCCTTTGGAACTGGTGAGTTCTACGGTTCCCTTAGCGCAGTGTATAAACCACCATTGCCTTTCTTAACCATGACATACCAAGGATCAAGTCTATACTGCTCTCTTCTAACAGTATAGGGGTAGTCCATCTGGGTTAGAAATACAGGGTAAGAAAGGAAGAATTGTAGACAAGGCGAGTAACTACGATAAATGTCACTGCGGGGGATTTATTAGCTAAGTAGATTAGTGTGTTATCCACTAAAGCTTATACATTACCTTATGGTGGTACATGCTAAGATGCCCGTCTATACTATTTCAATCAATCAAAGAAGCAAATCAGACATTGATCATCAGAACAATCAAACAACATTTTTTTTTAATATAGAAAATAGTTTTGATTTTGTCTTAGGCTTCATATCTCTTAAAAATGTCATAGGGGTAGGGATTCCAAGGTTTGAAATCCATCTTGTCTCAGAGTAGAAAAGGTAAGAATGATCAGAGTAGAACAGTAGAAGGTGAGACATGATCAAGATAAGATAAGTATAGAATGAGTCAGAGTAAGGTAAGTAGGAGAGGGTTTGTCCATTTCTATCTAGGTCTCGTCCTACAGTCAACATTGCCTCTGATACCACTTCTGTAACACCCGGCTTTAAGGAACAAAGCCAGGTGCATCTCATACATGCGCCAAGAAGACAACACATATAATAACAGAGTGTATAGAGATAAATGTCATTAACATCAGAGTATTTATTACATAGCGGAAGACTTATTACAAAATAAAGTAATAAAGATAAAACGAACTAAGGATCGTCGGCGCCAATGTCGACCGGGAAACGCCACCTAGATCAGATCGAACTCCTCGATACTTGACTCCACTTGTAACCACCTGATCTTCTCCTGTGGGGGGGGTGTGAGACAGCAAGGGTGAGCTCACACATGATCATAGCTCAACAAGTTGTGGGGAACCAGTGGACACAAACTCACAAAGGTGTGAGCTCATGTGATGTGTAAGGCTAATCAATGATAGGGGTTAAAGCTGAGCATTGCTTTTAAGTAGTTGGTCAAAATTTTATTAGCAGTTACTAAGTTTAAGTAAATACCAGACCATAAGTAAAGTAATAGAACAAAATTAATAACAAAACCCATGCAATGCAAATGACAAAATTGAATTTAAGTTCCATAATTTAAACATCAGAGAGTCCTGAGCTGCTCATGACCGCGAGCTCGGCTAGTATACCAGATTTACACTCTGCAGAGGTTGTACCCTTTACCCACAAGTCATGTTACCCATCTGCCAAGGGGTCGCGACTCCCCATATACCTCTACCTAGGAAGCACGGCAGGGCAACACTACGAGGCCTTTACAAAGTTCCACTAGCTTCCGAAAACCCGCTACAGTTTATGGGAAGATCCAGTAAAGGGTTCCTGGCTGACCGCCATCGCAGCAAAATCAACCAGGGACCTCCCCGCACTGACCTCTCCCCTACTGCCCTTGCCCCTTTCGGGTAAGGTAGTCTTCCACTAGCTTTCCTAATTAGTCAGCCAAGGGCGTCCCATTCCACCCTTGTGGTGGCACGTGGTTCTCAAGTTAAGCTCTATGTTCCAATTAACATTAATGATATCAACATGAACATAAACAGAATAACAACAAGAATTGGAACATAGAGGTAATAAATGATTATCCCAAAACCATATAAAGCAATAGCAAACTACCCAAGTGAATCAGGGGTAAACAAGGTAATGAGATAAACAATCTAGGGTGACCTATTGGGCCCCATCAAAATTAACCTATGCATGAGTATGTGATATTAAAGAACATTATTGGGTAAAATGTGGTCAAGGGCACAACTTGCCTTCAATGAGCTCCTGCTCAGCTACCTCAACCTGCTGCTCACCAGGGTCCTCAACAACGGGCTCTTCTACTCGCCACAATACAAACAAGCACAGTGCATATAGAGAAATTAACATTACACCAAACATATAAACACAATGCACAGAAATATTCTACTTAATAAAATAAAATCCTAGGAACAGGAATCATAATTTTCTGAGTTATAGATTTTAAGTTATGCATTTTCAAAGGTTTTATGTGCTTTAAATAGGATTAAGTGATAAATAAATTTCCTTACTGTTTTCATGACATAACAGAGGCTCTAGGTGATAGAGAATTAAATTACAAAATTTTAGGAACTGGAATGGATGAATTTGGAGTTAGTATGAATTTTCTATGAATTTATAAAGTTCTAGCAATTATTTTCCTATTAAAAATCCATTTTCTATTTCATTTATTCAATTTAAAACTGTGCTGGACTGGGCCTCAATTTCTAGAAAGTGCAGGGGCTATTCTACAAATATTTCTGAGACTCAGAGCGCAGTGCTCTGGACGGCGGGTTCTATTTCCAAAAAGTTCAGGGGCTCTTATGCTAAAAAGCCAGAGCGAAAGGGTATCGGGTAATATCGGCCGTTGGATCTGAAGCCTGCGGTTCAGATTAGATCTTGGTGCCCTACGAACCGGTATGCAATTACAGTCACCGGATCCGCAATCAACGGTAAGGATTTTATGTGGGCAAGATTAACCAGAGACCGTTGGATCCAAATCCACGGCACAGATCAATCTGACCCAAGGGTTATTCTGCCTTCTAGTCTGCACCGCCCAATCTAGAATCTACGGTCACCATCACCTTTCTCCCGATCTAATTTTAGCCGATGGATTGAGATCCAACGGACCAACCGTTTTCTTCCTCCCCGACCAGCAGTACGCGACGGCCATTTCACCGCCGCAGACGGCGCCGCGCCGGCGATCCGAGATCCGGCACCGTGGATGGCAAACTCCTTTCCCCACGGTGTGCTATACGAGGACGGAAGTAACACGAATCAGTTGCCAGGTTTCTCACCTCAAGGCACGCAGTAGAGACGGCGGTCCACGGCGATGGGCGGAAACACGCCGGTGACGGGATCCCGGTGAGAAATTGCTCACGCTCCCCAAGGCCCGCCTTCCAATTGAGGTCACGGGTGGACACCCTAAACGATGGCGACCCCGCCTAGCCCCACCCCGAGGACGGAGTCCCCACGATGGCGAGCTTCACTTGCGGCGGAGCGACCACGCAGGTGTCGAACTCCTCTTCGCCGCACGGAGGTGGTTACGAGGCTAAGAAAAGGGGGAGAAAGAAGTGGGGGATGGATAGCTGTGAGGGAGCTTTTATACTTCTGGGAAGATGCGATCTCGACAGGTCGTGCGCGGTCGCCATGCCGAATCACCCGCGAAATCCCCGCCGAGCGCAACGGAGAGATGGGTGAGGAAAGGGGTAGAACTGACGACGTGGTCCCACCGGCAGTGAAGGAATCGGTCTCCACGCGGGCGCGACATCAAAGCCGACCAGGCGGACCCACAGGGCAGTGCCCGCATGCGAAGTGGGTGCGCAGAGGGAATCCCCTAATGGGCCGAATTAGTGCGGTATGGCCCAGGTAGCTCTTTATTCCTTTTCTTTTTATTTTTCTGTTTCATTTCTTTTTCAAATTCAAACTTCAATCCAAATTCAAACTTTGTGGCACTTTATATACTGGCTAGTTATTTATTTTGATCATACCAACTGTGATGAAGTGATTTTAATGATAATTTCATTTGTATTGAATAATATTCCCTTCTCTTCTCTATTCTCAAGAATTTCTTTTATGTTTTAAATTCCCTTTTTGGTCTTTAATATTTTTCTTGTCACAAAATGCACACAAAATAAAAGATTCAGCATGATGCAATGATTTAATAGCATAACCTTTTATTACTTATTTGTTTTTGAATATAGTGTTCACATGTGATGATGCATGAAGATCAACTCACATAGAGAGAAATTGTTTTCTCTATTGGTATTTTATCTAGCAATTACAAAGTGGGTGTTACATAATTTCATCATCACTTTAATCAATACAACATGATTTTTGCTCATTATGATTCCATCCATGACTTAGATTGCAAGTTAGTGACCAAGTCTTCATATCCGAGAAGTAACGGCGATCCTAAATTGATTAATACCCAGCTGGGCATCTCCAATCACACGACATATGTAGCACTTAACCCTTGCATATGTCAACTCGCCACTGAGGTTTTTAAGACCAGATCAGGTTCACGCCAACCGAGAGCACAGATACACCACTGTCCAGCATCTTGCCATTGAGGGTACACGCTACTCTCGCCATCTCTCCACTCCCATTGCGTGTTATCTTATTCTGGTATTAGTCTGCTCGAGGCAAAGCTTACCCATGATGAGGCATGTGACCAGTTAAAAGGTCCTCGGTCAGCAGGCCTACATTCAGTATAATCCTTAATCAACCTGGGTAGAACATCACCTGTTCCTAGCCCAAGTCCAAATTTAAGTACTTCCATCCTTAGGATTGTTTGTGTTCCTTAGGATGAAAAGAGCATTATAGGGAACTTTGCAGTAAGATCCCACCACGCTCTCAATGAAAATATTCTTGCAGGTAGAAGCCATCTTTCCTCAGGATAACCCCTGAGCTAGGCCTTATTGCGAAAGACAACTTCTATCCACAAGATCTAAGCAGAGCTAAGCATTTTTGTAAATCATATTTTGATACTTCATCAGAAGTATCTATAAAGTTATGGATATCAAGGTAGGCAATGCATCAAAGGGTTTTCAAGCAACTCCTATAAACCTAATGCATATTTCACTAGACTTAAAGTGTGTAAAAATTATTTAAAAACACATGGAAGGGGTTGCATGCACCGGGGCTTGCCTGAATAACACTAGGTTAGTGTTTGTTAGGCGATGTCCACTTGACGATCATCCTTGTTCTAGCACTTGATCAGGCAGGTTCGTCCATCAGCATCACCATACGGAGTAGCCCGCGCTTGGGGTCGACTTGACTCGTCTTCCGCAGTGAGCGATCAATTATCGTACCTAATTGAAATGCACGATGCACATGAATGCATATAAACAGGAATAGTACGAGACTAAATACTATTACATGTCCGTGAATTAAACACCTAGCAGTGAGGCGCCGTACCATTTTATACAAAAACACTAGTTATCGGCATACGACTACGCCCAATTATCACATTTTTTAGCGTAATCGCATCTACTTCAATTATCAAGTGATAATAAACTATACACATGTCCTATATCAAAACACCTATCGCGGCACCATTCATATAACCTACCAATTGATGATCATTATACAATGTGATTAATTCACCATTGAACACAAGTACATCACAAGCATCAGATCAATCCGATTAAACTAGATATATGTTTCTATTTTGTAAATTAAGACGCATAAAATACAGGTCGATGGTGTTAACCACAATCGACCATAACGATACTTAAAACTAATTTAACTAGTTTTCTAAGTCATTTCATCGGATTAACTTGTACAACCTACGAGTTAAATACGATATTTAATCGTTTGCGCTAGCAGGTGTACCTTACACCCATATTTTACCACACCTCGCGACTATTTCATAATTACGAACATCACAACATACGTATGCTAGATTAATAAAAATTGCCGCGACCTACATATCTATCAATCCATTCATCAAACCAGTCGATAAAATAGCAAATTAGCTTACCGTTCCAATAGCTGACTCGAATCCACGGGATCGGTAATGATTTTTTCCGATTCAAACAATTTGTCGAGCGCTTGGAAGGTGCCACACGAACTTCACGCACACCACCATCCAATCTTTGGACATCTTCTCTTAGGGATTCTTTTGTCCGCGCGATCAC
Organism: Zea luxurians; assembly: GCA_029449295.1. NCBI lineage: Eukaryota > Viridiplantae > Streptophyta > Magnoliopsida > Poales > Poaceae > Zea > Zea luxurians. Next base: position 93,696 of record JAOPSE010000609.1, on the reverse strand, counting down.
AATTCGGAGGCATCACGTAGGGACCGATATCGAGACAGGGTGATCGAACGACGACGGCAAAACAAATGTTGGAGACGACCGGATATCAACGACAAGCACTAGAGTTTTATGACGGGCTGTTGTAATGGAACATCGATACACTATCCATGGCAATTAGGAGATCGACGTAGGCAAAACCGATAGCCGAATAGGAACTGCGCAGATCGACGATGCGAGACTCGATCTAGCGAGCACGACGCAAGGGATCGCAGGTGCTGCCTCGACATGAATTACTTGCTGTAGAGCACGACGGAGGCCGAGAGCAGGAATGCTGCACAGCGAAACCCACAGCTGCGCGCAGGGGTGAACTCGGTTGGGCGCGATGATTGGAGCAGACGGCCACTGAGGCAGCGCCGAGGCGCGCACGACGAGAATCCGAGCAGGGCCAGTGCGCAGCGACCATGGAAAAGATCCGAGCTGGGCTGTGGTCCGAGTAGAGGCTAGCCAGGCGCGCAGAGCGAGCAGGGAGCAAGCCCGGCGCGCGACCCAGAGGAAAATCAAGCCGAGGAGCACTGAGCTGGAGCTCCGAACAGGAGCAAGGAGAAGGGAGGGGCGCGACGCTGGGCAGGAGCAGGGAGGGCGCGCTATAGGGGCACACGACGGCCGGCAAGCTAGAACAGCTCGTGCACAGGGACATGGAAAGGGAGCAGCGCGCCAGACTGAGGAGTCGAGGACGCCGGCGTGAGCACCATGGCTGGAAAAAAAATGGAGCAGGGTGCGACGGACGCCGGAGCTGGGGAAAGAAGCTGGAGCAGGACGCACAGCATAGCAAGCTTGAGGCGGTGCCGAGTAGGGGGAGCCACCATGGGCGAGATCCGAGCTGTGGAGGATGCCGAGCAGGTGATGGACATAGGGAGATGGAGCGAGCGGCTGGGGAAGACGAAGCAGCGACGCAAGCCATGGGAGAGGGGAGCCCGAAGCCGAGCGCCATGGAAGGGAATCTTGCAGGGGGGCTCGACCATGGAGATCCAGGGCAGCTATGGGAACTTGCTGGAGCAGGGAGCGCTGGGGATGGAGAACATGGCTAAGCGAGCACAAGGTAGCTCCTAGGAGCCGTGCGTCACAGCAAGGGAGAAGACAACGTATGGGATTTTTATTCCAACGAAACGAGTAGATAAGGAACAAGGTAGGGTGTTGATCGGATAAGTTGGCCGACATGGAGATAAAGAGGATTTTCTATTTTTTTAACTAAGGATACACGAATGATTTAGTTCTAAGGTTTAAATCTAAGCGGGATGCAAACATGACAAAACAAAAGATATCAGTCAAACTAGTACAAACTACGCTTGATTTAATTTAGAGCAGATAATTTACTAGACGAATAGATCTCAATTATAAATCCTCGGACGTGATTTCTCAGCTGACGAGTGGAGATGGAATTATTTTGCACCAAAAACTTTAATTGTCGAGTTCTAATAAATTTATTTGGGACACAGATCGCAACTGTGGATCAAACTAATTTCGGCTTCGACAAATTTAAACTGCGCGATTTGACTAATATTAGCCGAAACCATATCGGCTAATGCACACATGATTTCGTCGTCAAAATAGCGTGCTGAAGAATGAATGGAATCATAACCTCGCGCATGATTTCTCTCGGACGATGCGCAATTCGGATTATTTTGCCCCGAACATTTTAGTCGTCGAGTTTAAATTAATTTGCCCGGGATAAAAATCATCCGAGTGGGTCAGGCTTCCGAATTCGTATTTGCGCGAGCGACGTATTTTAAATAACCACCGGACGCACCGATTTTCGGAACAACTATGTTCCGAACATCACGAAAATTTAGGACGAGCCCGGATAGATAAAAATAAAAACGATGTCGAACTCGCGACAGACGAAAATGATTAAAATTTGGCATCTATTTCATCCACTGATATTACGTGCTTAAATCCATACTCATTGTCGAGCGGAATATAAACACCAGGGGTGTTACACAAACGAAGGTGAAGAGACTAAGGCAATAGAGACAGCTCCAATCTCAGAAATTATGAGGTGCTCTGGGTTGGTTGTTCAACAGGAAGGAGAAGCTTCTCTTGAGGAGAATACCTGTAATGCCGAAGCTGAGAATATTATTGCTGAAGCTGGAAGTGATGATGAAGAGGATGATTGTATACTGAGTCCAAGCAAGCCTAGCCATATCGAGTTTGACAGATCCACCGTGAAACCTGAGGACTTAGTTTTGATGAAGAAACTTGGTTATTTTGGGAGAAATGATGATAACTTGATAAGGTTTGCGGGTGAAGAAATAATTCTAGAGCCGAAGGATGATGAGGTGGTGGTTTTTAAGAGCTTCTTTTGTGCCGAGCTTCGATTCCCATTGTACAAGATGATTGGTGAAGTATTAAAGAGGTTTGAGATATATCTTCATCAGTTGACACCATACGTTATAGTCAGACTTAGTGTCTACATATGGGCTCTCCGAAGCCAGGGAAAGAGTGCTAATGCTGAAGGATTCTGTAGAGTCCATGAATTCCATTACCAGACCAAGGCGAGAGCAAATGGTCTGCATAAGAACTTCGGATGCTACAATTTTGCATTTTGAAAGGATATAAAGGCTCCTATGATTGGATACTGCACCAAATGGCTTACCTGCTAGACAAATGAATGGTTTTATGTGAAAGCCGATGAGAAGAAAAGGGAGAAGCTCATGAGTAGGTGATGACTCCCTTAAAACTAAGCTTCGGCATGACGAGGCCATTATGCAACATGCAACTCGTCTCCCCATGCCAACTAGCCAAAGTAGAATTTAGAGTTATGGCCGAGCACATCAGTACTCAAGACTTAGTGCAAGAATACTTGGCCTACAAAACTTTTACCACATCAGACGGGTGGGGAATGCCGAAGAAAAAAGATGAAGGAAAAAAGTTTGAACTTGTGACGCTTTCGTACCGCTTTAAGTTTCATAAAACTTTTAGTGGCCCTTCTGTTGAATGGTTGGAGGTCATTGAAACAATGTGCAATGAAATCCTTGGGAATTACACTAAGAGGACCAGCTGATCACTGCTGCCTTCGGCACATGGGAGAAACGAATGCTAAACCGAGTGATGGATGCCCTCGGCTTTGAGTATCCTGATTATGATAGACTTGACGAAGAGGCTAGGGGAGTGAAGAAGAAAAGAGTTGTGAGCATCCTAAAAAGACAAGCACACAGATCTGACGAGAAGGACAAAAGAAAAGGTTAACAAAAAGGCCGAAGATGTCACCAGAACCTTCGACCTCTAAGAAACAAAAAACTGTAAAATCGAGCAGTGAAGAAGAGAAATCTTCTCTGCCAAAGCACTCTGTCGAGACTCCTTTAGCAACTTCTATTGGTGTAACATAAATCTTAGAGGTAATGACTGAACCCTTGCCTTTCACCATTCTAAGTCCTCTAGCATCAGAGCTAACAAGCTTATTATAGCCAAAGAAGAAAGATGCTAGGGAAACTGCCGAAGTAGAGACAGAAAAAGAGCCTTCGGCACCTGGTGGGGGAAATGCACAGAAGAAGCGTCGTATGATGAATGTGATGAGGGCTGTTATTGATACCCCCAACTGGCCATTCAAAAGAGGACAACCCCCTCTATTGCTGACGAAGCGCCTCAACAGGTTGAAAGCAATGGTGGTTCCCTCGGGACAACTTTATCGGAGATTGATAGACTTATTGCTGACGTGGTGCTTGAGAAGAATACTGAGGGAACAGTTGCTCCTGAGTCTTCAACATCGAAAGGGAAGAGGACTGAAGAAGCATCTTCGGAAGATAAAAGCTTCGGCTTACGGCACCTAGGAGGCCAACAACTTTCCAAAGAGGATATATCAGAATTGAAAGAATTTGTTGTGTCTGGCGGCTACCAGCCTGGATCCGTTCTCTTCAGAGGTGTAGATGAAGAGATCTTGGGATGCATCCACGATCGCGCTGGGGAAAAGATTGTGAGTACGCTATCCAAGAGTATCGGATTCCCAAGCTTGAAAAAGACATTAGCAATTATAGAAGACAACATATCACAAGCAACTTGTTTTACTCAAATTTTAAGGTATGGTTTTCTGTTGTTCCAGGTATGATTTTCTATTGTTCCTCCTTTGTCTAGTCAGCTTTAGTGTTTCAAGAGTGAAGACCTAGTACAACTTCGTCTTTTAACGCAGAGTTTGCTATCGAGCAAAGCTTTGAAATTGCAACAAGATGAAGACAGAAAGAACGAATTTATCATCAGTGATTTAGAGAAAAAGATTGAGGACCTTGAAAATTCTTTGAAGAAAAAAGACTCCTTGCTTAGTTTAGTCGAAGGCTCTCTTGCTAAAGCTCGTCTTCAAAATGAGAAGCAAGGCATTCTAATTTCAAAAGTGAATGTAAGAATCGGAAAGTTGAGTAAAGAGTTGTAAGAAGCAAGATCAATTTTGGAAGAAAGCACGAGCCAATTCAATAGTGAATCTGAAGCCTTAAATATGAAAGTCAAGGCTGAAGCTGAGAAGAGCTTTAAGCTTAGAAAAACACTTAAAGCTCTTTGCGACAGATGCTTCGGCTTTGCGACACAATGTTCCACTCGGCTGAAGGATATTTTCAATTCTGTCGAAGCTATATCTGAGGGAGCCAGTCATTCTACCGAAGATAATCCATGGGCACTCAGATGTATTGAAAAGGAGATTGAAGGTCTTGACGAAGTTATAGTCAGCCACAATCACTTTTGTGCACTAGTGGCTACCCGCGGAACAGTTGTTGTTTTTTGCCAAGGCTAGATGCAACCACCTAAAGACTGTCAATAAACCAACCTTCGGCCTTTCAGCATCAGATTTGGACAACATCTCGGCTGAAGCCAGAAGCATGGGCAATAGATTTATCACTCAAATCTAGACTAAGAGTGGCCAGGAAGTAGCTAGAGACAAAGCTCAGGCTCTAATTAACAAGGTATGGAAATTTTCATGTTTCTTCTCACTCATCACATTGTGTTCCATAATGTCTTTTTGCTATTTCTAGAGGGAGACAGAAGAAGGTTGACAAACCGAAGCTTATCCAATAAACCTGAAGAATGCTTCCGAAGCTGCCTTACAATTTCGCCTCTGAAAGATGCTCTTAGAGCTCTTTTTTGTAAATGAAAACAATATGTCTGGAAAAAATTGTCTAATGAATGTAATATTTCTGTAAACATTTATGAGTACCTTGTAATATTACCTTTCTTTCGCTGTTACTTGCTTTGCTGTGGACGAAACCAATGTTACCATCTTTTGAGCCAAAGGCGAAAAACACCTTCCCTTCTTTTCGTTCAAAACGAAGCATTCATTAGCCGAAGGCGAAAAAACAGCATTCCTTCTTTTCATTCACAACGAAGCATTCTTGAGCCGAAAGCAAGAAACATTCTTGAGCCAAAGCATTTGTTACTATCTCATGCAATGCATCATGGTGCGGTGAAGCTAAAGATGTCTAATGAATGTTTGTATGAATGCAAAGTATGATGTGATGAAGTATGAAAGTGCATGCCAAAGATAACAAAAACCCACACAAACACGCACACATACTCTGCATCCCCTTATGAACGACTTTGGAGTCTCTTTACCTTTTACTTGGGTGGTATTTTAGCTCTGCATCCCCTTAGGAACGACTTTGGAGCTTCTTCAACTTTTACATACGTGTTATTTTAGCTCTGTATCCCCATAGGAACGACTTTGGAGCTACTTCACCATTTACTTTGGTGGCATTTTAGCTCTGCATCCCCGTAGGAACGACTTTGGAGCTTCTTTATACTTTTAGACTCGATGGTGTAACCTCAGATCTTTACATTTTACATATGGGGGAAATTTGCCCTTTTATTGGACAGGGCTACGGAAAGAAAATGAAAATTACAACCTATGGCCCCATTAAAAACCTTTCTCCCCTCTAGAAAGGAAAAGGGTGCCCTAGGAAAAAAGAAAATTACATGACTGTTACACATAGTATCTCTGAAGCTTGTCTGCATTCTAGGATCTTGGAATATCATTCTCATCCATGTCTCTTAACCTATATGATCTTGGTCTTGACAAAGATACTACCAAAAAGGGGCCCTCCCACTTGAGCTGTAGCTTTCCCACTGTTTCTAGGTTGGCTATTCTTCGAAGCACCAAATGCTCTGGCTTAATATTTTTTAGTCTAACTTTCATGTCCCATCACTTTGTTGTTTTGGCTTGATACTTATTAATATGATCTATTACATAAAGTCTAATCCCTTATATAGAGTCTTTTGATACTTTGTAAGTGACTTCGTCCTCTGCCAAAGTTAGGGTCCTTATTGATCCTATCTTCGCTTATTCCGGTGTTATTGCGTCATCACTGAACAAAAGCTTAAATGGGGTGAACCCTGTTGATCTTGAGATGACAGTGTTATGGTTCCACACTACCTTCACTAGTTCATCTGGCCACTTTCCCTTTGGCAGATTAAAGATTGATCTCATTATTCCTATGATAATGATTCCATTTTCCTGCTCTACTGAGCCGTTGGATTCTAGATGTCTTACTGATGTGAAGTGTATTTTTGTTCTAATCTGATCACAGAAAGTTTTGAATGCTTTGGAATCAAACTATGCTCCATTATCAACTGTGATAGCCTTTAGCACTGCCAGAAAAACTTTTGGACTGTGGCCAAAGTTATCGTGGCTAATGGTTTGGCTTCAACAAAAGTCCCCATCTCTACAATGGCCAAGTGGGCTGAATCGGTTGTGTTAGGGATGAAGGTTGTTTCTGATCCCTAGCACACTTCTGGCATCCGAAGCAGCCTTTGGCCAGTAAAACCTTTGTCTAAAAACTTCACCAAGGAGTGGCCTGGATCCAATGTGGGCTCTGCATATTCCTGAGTGTATTTCCTTCATCAATTCTTGACCTTCGGCTCTGGATAGGCATTTTAGCAATGAGGAGCACACTCCTTGCTTGAACAATTCCCCTTCTATAATCATATATGGTCTTGTTCTGGCATGCAACCCTTTTATGTAAGGTTCATCATCTGAAGGGTAATTACCCTAGAGAAAAGATACAATTTCTGTTCTCCAATCTTCACTATGTACAGGCGAAATTGTAAGCACCGCCCTTTCCATGAGTTCAACTGAAGGTGCCATGAGAGTTTCAAAGAATACTTCTGGGGAAAGTGGAAGCCCCTGTGCCGCTGATTTGGCTAGCAAGTCTGCTTCTTCATTGTCCCCTCTTAGGATATTTTCACTGAAAATCCTTTGAAGGAGGCTTCCATTCTTCGGACTGTGTCAAGATATTTTTCAAGCTTCGGATCCCTTGCCTTACTGCTTTTGTTAACCTAGCCTATGATTACTTGAGATCAAATTTAAGTACTGCTCTTCTTATTCCCATGGCCTTAAGCTTCCGAAGCCCCAAGAGGACTGCTTCATATTCTGCAATGTTCTTTGTGCAATTGGATTCCAGCCTAACTGCATAGCAGGTTTTGATTTTTGAGGGTGAAATTAGAACAGTTGATGCACCTACGCCGAAGGTTCCCCATGAGCCATCAGAGAATATTGTCCAAGCTTCGTAATCTATTAGGTGTCCTTCTTCATGAGCCTCTGGCGTCTAATCGACTTTGGTTGGTCCACCGAAGCAGCTTTATCTCTTATGTATTTGTGTTGCTGGTGAGCTTCAGCTTCGTCTATGTTGTGAATGGCCCTAGAATCTGTCCAATTCCCTTCGGCCCTTCTAGCAGCCTCTTGGTTTCCATGCATAGCAATAGGGCCCTGGTCTGATGGTATTTTCATACACAAATATGTTGGATGAAGTATCGCATCGAAAGCATTCAATGTTCCTCGTCCAGTGATTGCATTGTATGGATAATCCATGTCTACAATGTCAAATACAACTTGCTTAGTTCTGGTGTTGTGCACATATCCGAAGGTAATTGACATTGTTATTTTTCCAAGTCCCACTATCTGCTTTCCTTCGAAGCCACACACGGGGTGTGTTGCATCGTGTATCTTGTTGTCTTGCTCTTGCATCTGTCTGAAGGCTTTTGCAAAGATGATGTCTGCTGCACTCCCCGTATCTACTAGGACATTGTGGACCAAGAACCCTTTAATGACACAGGATATGACCATGGCATCATTAGGGGGATACTCCTTAAGATGAAGGTCCTCTTGGGAAAATGTAATCGGCACATGAGACCATTTAGACTTGATGAAGGGTCATTGTACTCCGACATGTTGTACCCTTCTTTGTGCTTCCTTCTTTTGCTTCTTTTTGGCTAGTTCAAAGCTTGAACCGCCTGTGATCAGAAGCATGAGCTTCCTCTCCGAAGGTAATGGAGCCTGATGACTTTGCAAAGCCATTGTTGTGGTTGTGGAAGTGAGTTCACAAGAGGTGGGTGCCAATGTTGGTCACTTGTTTTATATTACTGTGGATCATAAAACAAGGCAACACAATTGTTAAACATTAAGGACTTTCGTCCTTCGAAGCATTATCGCCCTTCGGGCATAATGGGTCTTTGACGAAGGTTATGAAGAACAAGTCTTCATCATTCATAAATATAAAAGCATAGTTGCAGATGTATCATTATATCATTTATTCAGTTCATATCAAATAATAAACAATATAAAGATCCATCTCATTTATTAATAAAGTGATACATAATGTATATTACATTTGTATCTTCGGCTTGCTCGAAGGCAAAAGCGTGAGTGCAATTCTGATCCTGTGTGAACAGTATAGGGCACTATTCATCTATTTATAGGCATGGGACGTAGCCCAAGCAAAAGTACATTTATGACATTGATACATACATATTATCCTAATACAAGCATCAGGGACGACTGATGGGTCCTTTCCTTTCTGGCTCAATATCACGTCTGATGTGCGTAACCATCTTGGGCCGAAGCTATAGTCCTTCGGCACTTTATGCATGTCTATTGTAGCTTCAGTGCTCAGTCATTTTGGAAGTAGACGATTTCTTCATCTTGAGGACCTTCGGCAGAGAAAAGAGGCCCCCAATAATTGGATTTCTGGAGGAGACTGATTCTAAGTCAAAATTCATAGGTGTTAGACTTTGTTATTACTAAAAATGATCATTCATGGCTATTTTCAACAAAAATGGGGCTGTGTGGTGAAAGTTCCCTTTGACCCGGGAACAGGATCTGGATGTCGCCTAGAGGGGGGTGAATAGGCGAATAAAAATTGTCACTTTAAAACTTAAATCTTACTCTACTCGAAGAAGGATCGCAGTGGAGTGAAGAACCCTTCGAGTAGGTTGCAGCGGAATTGAAGTTCCTATCTTAAGAATATCCTGCACTTCAAGGAAAGCTAGTACCACAAGTAAGCAGTGAAGTGCAGATATAAAAGTGAGTAAGATAGAGAGTCAGAATACAATACGGAACAGAGCACACAGACGCAAGGATTTATCCCGAGGTTCGGCCAAGCCTGAAATGCTTGCCTAGTCCTTGTTGGAGTTAGCCACACCTGGGCTTGGAGTCTGTTTCAACTCCTTCCTCCGTTTGCTCAGATCTGTCAGTCAGACAGATAGAGCCTTCCACTATGATGAGGTAGTTACAACAGAGCCGCGGCTGCTTACAATCTTCTTGACAGCACTCCAGCAGAGTAACAATAGGCTCAAGCCCTTGCTCTAGCTCTTAGCAGCTCTTCACTCTCTAAAGGCTTATAACTTTGCCTTCTACACAAACTAGAGAGTTACACACAAGAGGGAGAGTGAGAATTGATCAGATTGATGTCTACACTTGTTGGCTGCGCTTATACATTGCTTGAGGCGCCTAGGGGACCCTTTTATAGGCACAAGGGGCCTAGGAGCCGTTGGAAGCAATCCAGGAAGGCAGATCTTGCCTTCTGTCGGTTGGCGCACCGGACAGTCCGGTGCACCACCGGACACTGTCCGGTGCCCGATTTCCTTCCATAAATGGAGCAGTTGACCGTTGCAGTCCTGGAGCCGTTGGCGCACCGGACACTATCCGATGCACACCGGACAGTCCGGTGCCTCCATCTGACCGTTGCTCGGCCACGCGTCACGCGCGGATTGCGCGGCCGACCGTTGGCCCAGCCGACCGTTGGCTCACCGGACAGTCCGGTGCACCACCGGACAGTCCGGTGAATTATAGCCGTACGTCGCCAGACTTCTCCCGAGAGCGGCCTGTTCACCGGAGTTCAGCCTGGCGCACCGGACACTGTTCAGTGTACCACCGGACAGTCCGGTGTGCCAAGCCGAGCTGAAATTTGCTGCTGATAGCCAACACTTTTCCTTTTCTTTTCTTCTTCTTTTCTTTCTGTTTCCAGCACTTAGACAAACCATGTTAGTACACAAAAACAATGTATTAGGTCTGGAAACATACCTTGTGCCTATATTTGCTCTTTACCCAATTTTAGCATTTTGCACGTTTTGATATTAATGTGGAACTCCAAAACCTTAAGTCAGCTTGACTTGATCTAGATTGATATGCCGGAGTTCCAACACCCTGCAAAGGTCATATAGAATGTATCCAAACATAGGAACAACCCAAACTAAAGATCAAGGTGAACTTAGCTCTTTTGGGCTGCTTCCAGTTCTGGTTTTGACGCTGCTTCTTCTTCTAGTGACCTTGTGCACTTCTTAGAGCTTGGTCTTGAGCCTTATGACTTACACCACATAACTATAGACATTTCCTCATTGGTTGTAAGTCACGTCCTTATGTAGTGATCCTTGATGTGTCGTAGCTGTTCTCAACTCGATCACCCTTGACTTTGCAAGCCTTCTTCTTCACCCTTGGCTTTGGGTTCCTCAGCCTCTTTGACCTTCTCCCGTGCACTTGGTACCTCGAAGCTCTTCTTGCCTCCATCCTTGGCTTGATCAGTTGTCTCCGAGCTACGCACCCGAGTCTCACTTTATGCAATGTCCATCTTACTTGTGATGTCCATTATGTATCAATAATCCAGTTCTTGGACCATCACATTTGTTCACTTGTTGAACCTTGTTAGCTTTACCTTAAGCACCTGTTCAACACTTAGTACACTTGTTAGTCCTTTAATTGAGTTGTCATCCAAACACCAAAACTCACAAGAGAGCTTTCAATCTCCCCCTTTTTGGTGATTGATGGCAACACAATTAAAGCTTACATAAGAATAAAACTTAAAGCACAAATTTTGAATTCTAAGTTTATAGAATGCTCCCCTAAATATGTGCTTACTTCAAAAACATAATTTTTTGCCTCAGACGCCAATTTGCACATACTTAGGCAATTCGAAACATTTCTACACCTTAGCATTTTTGGGATGCATTGTGTCAAGAATCAAACCATGATGCTATAACACACAAATGCACATAATCAGAGTTAAACACCATTCAATTTAGTGGATATATCACAGGAATATCAACCTACCACTATTCACCATTAAGATACCAATTTAAACTAAGAGACTAATTTAAAACAATCTTAAAGCACCATTAACCACATGCACCATTATCCACATGACTATCTATTTCAGAATGAACACAATAGATGCCAATTAATTCATAGCAGCGGAAGTACTAGTCCATATGATGCAACACATATAATACTGCAAGAAGCATATGAATAACACACTAGCAAAGCTCAAACTAACACATCACCCCTTAGGATAAGCTTTCCTCTCAGGTTGAGATAAGCTTTAATGCACAAATTCTCCCCCTTTGACATCAAACACCAAAACCATATTCAAGCAAGAACATAGAATGATGTCAAGAGACAGCAGGGTATTGAGTAGGTAAACACACACTAACAATACTCCCCCTTACTTATTCAACAAATGCACCACAAGTATTTGGAGGAAAGTTAAGGTACATATACGCAAAAGATCAATACTTCCTTTGTACCTTTGCCCGGATGTGGTGTACTTCCTCTCTTGAAAGTATTAGTCTCTTGGGAGCTTCTCCACACTTGTGCCTGATCCTTTATCCTAACCTTTTCTTGTTGCTAAGACACCAAGCTTAGAGCAAGTTATAGTATAGTGGCACAAGATGAAGCTTCTATTCTAGTGATTACCAAAGGATGTCAATTGAAGCAAACTATCATGGCTACCAATTGAAAGATACCAATTGCAAGATCATTTATTATCATAGCTCCATGATATTTTAAGGATGAGCATCTAGTATCACCAATTATTATAGAGCCTGAGCAATCTAAAAATATGCAATTACTCATGACTTAAGATACCAATTCCTTGACTTACAGAGGTACCCCAGTCCTGATTGCTCCATTTCTTGCTCATCTTCTCTTTTCCACCTTGAGACTACACAAGATCGCTCAAGATACAATTAGTCTCAAAATACGCAAGTTATGTGTGCTCCCCCTACACTTGTGCATCAAGTATTTGAATAACTTGCACTTTGCACATTCTAGCTTTCTTAGAACTAGAGGGGATCACAACATATCTTGGTCACGGAATACTCTCAATTTCATCACAAAGGGATAACAATTGAATACCAAATTAAGGGTTGATTTAATACAACAATGCATGCCTCAAGAGGTATAGCATTTACACGCAACCTAGACATGCTTCATACTTGACTATCATTGCACCACATATACCAATTGAAAAACAACACTATCATGTTTATAAAGCGCAATGTCTAAGCACATCATAATTAAGAAGGTTCTTTAGATACACCAAAAGAAACAACATTTTAAAGTAAGGAGCACCTAAGCCAAGATACTACCAATTCATAGGCAAGACCATAGCTGTGATCACAATTAATAGAACTTCAAGATATTCAATGAAATTGCATAGTTCCATTCTCCATACCTTTGCCTTTTCCTGAATTGCCATGGGAGCACCAGTTGTCACTAATTGAGGGCTCCTTTTGCTCATGTGCCTTAGCTCAAAAGGGTGCATTAGAGGCACAACATGGAGTTTGTATTCACACAGTACCAGACTAGAGTAATCATGTGAACAATATGTCATATTTGCACATAGGTTAATCATTAAAACCATATAGCATAACTCACAACGGAATACATGTTTATTCACGAACACAACAAGAGTTAATCATGGTGGATATATCTAATGAAAAACTACCCATTAAATGATTCAAGAGACATAACCTCTAAAGCACACAATCATGATTAAGCAAGCATGGTTACGATCTTGGTGATCATTAATCATTGATTGAAAGGTACTCAATATAGGCAATCAAAAAAACATAATTTCTCCAAGGACAGGTAGCACAACAATCAGACTTAAGAGCAGTACTGATTATCAACAAAGTACTTAAGATACAGGGGTACCATCCTATGGAGAGCAGGTTGCAGAATCTCATCAAGGTCCTTCGCTTGATTCACCAATAATGATTAAGGACCTATTCACCTTACTTCACTTGAGATGAACATGGGATTAGTGTCTCACAATAATTCAACCTCGGGTCAATGAATAAACACCAAAACAATTAACAGCTTAAGCATAGAGTTTGAGATAACCGTCTTAAGCTCTCCCATGGACTCCAGTCCATCTCAAGGAACCTGCATGGTCTAGTTAGCATAATTTGGTACCCATCTTGGGATGGGTCCATATCGATCATCCAAAAAGGCCTTTGGTACCCAAATAGCATTTGTGCTAGTCCTAGGTGATCTCATGATTGATCTAGCACATGGGTATGATTTGGGTTTTCTAAGCGAATAAGATTGAGACAAATTTACTTGCTTAGGAACCTCACCTTTATTACATACCTTGGATAGATGACCCTGCTCACCACACTTGTAGTAGAAGCGTCGCTCACCCTGACATGACGCTTGCTGTTTGTCATTTTTCTTGGTGAGAGTCATCTTGGAGAATGCACATGCTTGGTTCATCATTAGCGGACAAGAAGTGATCGTGTGGCTCTTGTCATTGCATCCGAAGCATCTCCTTATCCCTTCTCCCTTGTCGTTGTATGGACACGACGCAATGAGGTGTCCTGCCTTATTGCACTTAAAGCACCCTCTTTTCCCTTTTCTCTTTTTGTTCTTGGATGACATAGAGAAATGGTTAGTGCAAACAACATGATTAATTGAGTCTTTACCTTTTTTCCAAGCTCATGTTGATTTCTTCATCTTTAGGAACATCCTTCTTATGGAGCTTAACACTTGCTGCAGTTTCTCCCTTCTCAAGCTTCTTCACCACGCGCCCGTGGATATCTTGAGAAGGTTGAGCAATGCGTTTTCTCCTTAGTTGTCTTTGCTTCTTGTTCCCACACAATTTCTTTTGAAACCCTGCAGCTTGATGCTTATTCAAACATTGGCTTTCTTTTGAACAACAGGGGTTAGCACAAGGTGATAAATTATCCAAATGCGTACTTGTGCAAGAATGAGGTTCACATGAGTTAAAACTAGTAATTACTACTTCATGAGCAATATCAAGCATGATATGGTCATCAACTAGTTTATTATGAGAATATGACAACATATCATACTCTTCACCTAGAGCAAGCTTTTCTAAATTTAGAATTTCTACTTGCCTCTCAAGCATGGCGTTTTCCATTTTAAGTTGAGCAAAACAAGATAAAGCATCATCATTATTTCTTTGCTCAAATAAAATTGAATCATACCGTTGGACCAAATCATCATGAGAGCACTTTAGCTCCTCATGTTCTTTGGTCATCTTCTCCAGGCTATTGTTTGTTTTGATGAGTGTCTCCTTTAGCCTGAGAAGCGTCTCGCCTTGTTCCTTATTCCTTCTCAACAACTTAACCAAGAGCGCTTTGTCCTTTTTGTTGAGATGGATGTAGAAACAGCGAATCTCCTCTTCTTCCACATCATCGGTCTCATTTTCCCTGTCATTAATGTTAGTGGAAGCAATACAGGAAAATGCACCTTGTGGTGATGAAGATTCATCCTCGCTATCATCCTCATATTCCTCCTCATCATGGCTTTCGTCTCCACCGACATTGTTAGCAATACAACATTTATTACTAGTGGAGAACAAACCTGTCGACGAGGTGGATTCATCGTTTGGTTGCCATCGTTCTTGTTCTTCTCCCTTGGACAAGTTAGTATCACCAGAAATAAAGGGAGCAGAGGAAGTGCATATAGACTTAAAGAATTTCAACTTAAGTTTAGTCCATAGATCATGAGCATCAACAAATAAGTCACTGTCACTACTCATGATAGCAAAATAGGCATCTCTAGAAAGAGAATCAACTAAGATGTTGCAAGCATGGTGATTTAGAGATAGACATCTTAGTTCATCATTAGAAGGATTTTTACTAACATTAGAGGGAAAAATACTTTTACTAAAGACCTATCTCAAATCAGGATCAACACTCATGAAAGCGCTAAAAATAGAGAAAGACCAAGACATGTAATTAGAACCATCGCCTAAAAGAAGTTCTACAGTTACCTCTTGTGACGACATCGTCATCTCCGGACGGCTAAGCCCACACTGGAGAGGCCTAGCACCGATACCAATTGAAAGTTCCCTTTGACCCGGGAACAGGATCTAGATGTCGCCTAGAGGGGGGGTGAATAGGCGAATAAAAATTGTCACTTTAAAACTTAAATCTTACTCTACTCGAAGAAGGATCGCAGTGGAGTGAAGAACCCTTCGAGTAGGTTGCAGCGGAATTGAAGTTCCTGTCTTAAGAATATCCTGCACTTCAAGGAAAGCTAGTACCACAAGTAAGCAGTGAAGTGCAGATATAAAAGTGAGTAAGATAGAGAGTCAGAATACAATACGGAACAGAGCACACAGACGCAAGGATTTATCCCGAGGTTCGGCCAAGCCTGAAATGCTTGCCTAGTCCTCATTGGAGTTAGCCACACCTGGGCTTGGAGTCTGTTTCAACTCCTTCCTCCGTTTGCTCAGATCTGTCAGTCAGACAGATAGAGCCTTCCACTATGATGAGGTAGTTACAACAGAGCCGCAGCTGCTTACAATCTTCTTGACAGCACTCCGGCAGAGTAACAATATGCTCAAGCCCTTGCTCTAGCTCTTAGCAGCTCTTCTCCACTCTCTAAAGGCTTATAACTTTGCCTTCTACACAAACTAGAGAGTTACACACAAGAGGGAGAGTGAGAATTGATCAGAGTGATGTCCACACTTGTTGGCTGCGCTTATACATTGCTTGAGGCGCCTAGGGGTCCCTTTTATTGGCACAAGGGGCCTAGGAGCTGTTGGAAGCAATCCAGGAAGGCAGATCTTGCCTTCTGTCGATTGGCGCACCGGACAGTCTGGTGCACCACCGGACACTGTCTGGTGCCCGATTTCCTTCCATTAATGGAGCAGTTGACTGTTGTAGTCCTGGAGCCGTTGGCGCACCGGACAGTCCGGTGCCTCCATCTGACTGTTGGCTCGGCCACGCGTCACGCGCGGATTGCGCGGCCGACCGTTGGCCCAGCCGACCATTGGCTCACCGGACAGTCCGGTGCACCACCGGACAGTCCGGTGAATTATAGCCGTACGTCTCCAGACTTCTCCCGAGAGCGGCCTGTTCACCGGAGTTCAGCCTGGCACACCGGACACTGTCTGGTGCACCACCGGACACTGTCCGGTGCACCACCGGACAGTCCGGTGTGCCAAGCCGAGCTGAAATTTGCTGCTCATAGCCAACACTTTTCCTTTTCTTTTCTTCTTCTTTTCTTTCTGTTTCCAGCACTTAGACAAACCATGTTAGTACACAAAAACAATGTATTAGGTCTGGAAACATACCTCGTACCTATATTTGCTCTTTACCCAATTTTAGCATTTTGCACGTTTTGATATTAATGTGGAACTCCAAAACCTTAAGTCAGCTTGACTTGATCTAGATTGATATGTCGGAGTTCCAACACCCTGCAAAGGTCATATAGAATTTATCCAAACATAGGAACAACCCAAACTAAAGATCAAGGTGAACTTAGCTCTTTTGGGCTGCTTCCAGTTCTGGTTTTGACGCTGCTTCTTCTTCTAGTGACCTTGTGCACTTCTTAGAGCTTGGTCTTGAGCCTTATGACTTACACCACATAACTATAGACATTTCCTCATTGGTTGTAAGTCACGTCCTTATGTAGTGATCCTTGATGTGCCGTAGCTGTTCTCAACTCGATCACCCTTGACTTTGCAAGCCTTCTTCTTCACCCTTGGCTTTGGGTTCCTCAGCCTCTTTGACCTTCTCCCGTGCACATGGTACCTCGAAGCTCTTCTTGCCTCCATCCTTGGCTTGATCGGTTGTCTCCGAGCTACGCACCCGAGTCTCACTTTATGCAATGTCCATCTTACTTGTGATGTCCATTATGTATCCATAATCCAGTTCTTGGACCATCACATTTGTTCACTTGTTGAACCTTGTTAGCTTTACCTTAAGCACCTGTTCAACACTTAGTACACTTGTTAGTCCTTTAATTGAGTTGTCATCCAAACACCAAAACTCACAAGAGAGCTTTCATGTGATCATTCACCATGGACTAGAGGCTTCTATACCTCACCCCACATATGTTGTCGTGCCATAGGTCACATTATTGGATTTCTGGTGGAGACCATATTTGGTCAAAAATCTATAGGTGTTAGCCTTTGATATTATTGAAAATGGTCATTCATGGCTATTTTCGACAAAAATGGGGGGTTGTTTGTCCATTGATCATTGACTAGAGGCTAGTACACCTCACCCCACACATGTTCCTTACCATAGGTCACATTCTTGGAGTTCTGGTGGAGACCAATTCTTGATCAAAAATGGTAGTTATGTGATCATCAAACAGAGGCTCTTACACCTCACCCCACATATGTTTCCTTGTCATAGGTTACATTCTTGAATTTTGGTGGATACCATTTCTTGGTCAAAAATTTGAATGTTTTAAGCTTCTATATTATTGAAAATTGTTGTTCCTGGCTATTTTTGATAAAAATGGGGGTTGTGTGGCCATTGACAATCAACCAGAGGCACGTACACCTCACCCCACATATGTTTCCTTGCCACATGTCACATTCTTAGATTTCTGGTGGAGACCATTTCTTGGTCAAAATTTCAGAGGTGTTATCCTTCGGTATTATTGAAAATGGTCGTTCATCACTATTTTTGTCAAAAATGTGGGTTGTGTGGCCATTGATCATCGACCAGAGGCTTGTACACCTCATCCCAACATATCTGTGGTGAGGTGTACGTGCCTCTGGTCGATGATCAATGGCCACATAATCCCCATTTTTTACAAAAATAGCCATGAACAACCATTTTCAATAATACCTAAGGCTAACACCTATGGATTTTTTACCAAGAAATGGTCGCCACCAAAAATCTAAGAATGGGACCTATGGCTAGGAAACATATGTGGCGTGAGGTGTATAAGCCTCTGGTCGATGATCAATGGCCAAATAAGCCCCATTTTTTGTCAAAAATAGCCATGATTGATAATTTTCAATAATACTGAAGGCTAACACCTATGGATTTTCGACCAAGAAATCGTCTCCACCAGAAATCCAAGAATGTGAACTATGGAAAGGAAACAAATGTGAGTGTGGTGTACGAGCTTCTGGTCGATGATCAATGGCCACACAACCCCCATTTTTGTCGAAAATAACTATGACCGACCATTTTCAATAATACCAAAGGCTAACACCTACAGATTTTTGACCAAGAAATGGTCACAACTAGAAGTCAAAGAATGTGACCTATGGCAAGGAAACATATGTGGGGTGAGGTGTACGAGCCTCTAGTCGATGATCAATGGCCACACAAACCCCATTTTTGTCGATAATAACCATGAACAACCATTCCCAATAATACCGAAGGCTAACAACTACTGATTTTGACCAAGAATCGGTCTCCACCAGAAATCAAATAATGTAATATATGACAAGGAAACATATTTGGGGTGAGGTGTATGAGCCTCTGGTCGATGATCAATGCCACACAAACCCACATTTTTGACGAAAATCGCGATGAACGACCATTTCCAAGAATGTGACCTGTCGTCATTAATACCGAAGGCTAACACCTACGGATTTTCACCCCACACATGTTTATTTTCTTGGTCAAAAATTCATAGGTGTTAACCTATGGATTTTTTATCATTTTTGGTAATACCAAAGGCTAACATCTACAGATTGTTGACCAAGAAAGGGTCTCCACCAGAAATCCAAGAATGTGACCTTTAGCAAGAAACATATGTGGGGTGAGGTGTACGAGCCTTTAGTCCCTGATTAATGGCCTTCCAACCCCCATTTTTATGAAAATAGCGATGAATGACCATTTTGAATAATAATGAAGGCTAACACCTACAAATTTTTCACCAAGAAATGGTCTCCACCATAAATCCAAGAATATTACCTATGACAAGGAAACATTTTTGGGTAATGTGTATGAGGCTCTTGTTTATGATCAATGGCCACAAAACCCGCATTTTGTCGAATATAGCCATGACCATCCTTTTTCAATAATACCGAATGCTAACAACTACGAATTTTTTACCAAGAAACAGTCTCAACTTAAAATCCAAGAATGTGACCTATGGCAAGGAAACATATGTGGGGTGAGGTATATAAGCTTCTAGTCAATGATCAATGACCACAAACACCCCATTTTTGTCGAAAGTAACCATGAACGATCATTCTCAATAATATTGAAGGCTAACACCTACTGATTTTGACCAAGAATCAGTGTCCACAATAAATCCAATAATGTAATATTTGATAAGGAAACATATGTGGTGTGAGGTGTATGAGCCTCTGGTCGATGATCAATGGCCACACAACCCACATTTTTGACGAAATTAGCGATGAACGACCATTTTCAATAAAACCGAATGCTAACACCTACGAATTTTTGACCAAGAAATGATCTCACCAGAAATCCAGGAATGTGACCTACGGCAAGGAAACATATGTGGGGTGAGGTGTACGTCCCTCTGGTCGATGATCAATGGCCACATAGCCCCCATTTTGGTCGAAAATAGCCATGAACGACAATTTTCAATAATACTAAAGGCTAACACCTACTAATTCTTTACCAAGAAATGGTCTCCACTAGAAATCCAAGAATGTGACCTATGGCAAGGAAACATATGTGGGGTGAGGTGTTGGAGCCTCTGGTCCATGAAAATAGCCATATAACCCCCATTTTTGTCAAAAATAGACATGAACGACCATTTTCCATAATACCGAAGGCTAACACCTACTGATTTTTTACCAAGAAATGATCTCTACCAGAAATCGAAGAATGTCACCTATTGCAAGGAAACATATGTTCGGGTGAGGTGTACGAGCCTCTGGTCTATGATCAATGGCCACACGACCCCCATTTTTGTCGAAAATAGCCATAACCGACCATTTTCAATAATAGTGAAGGCAAACACCTACATATTTTTTACCAGGAAATGGTCTCAACTATAAATCCAAGGATGTGACCTATGGCAAAGAAACATATGTGGGGTGAGGTGTATGAGCCTCTTGACTGTGACGGAACCGCCCGAATTATTCCAACTTAAGTGCCTAAGTCCCACCTTAACGGCTAGACCACACTTAAATAGGAATAAAACGTCAGTCCCTCGGATCTAGTCCGACGAGGCCACTAACAGGATCAAGTACCACGTACTCACTCGAAGGTGAGGCATAGAGCAAATACAATAAAGTATAAAACCATACATTAAGAAGTATTAAATTTATTACAACATCATCGGAGTTTTAGCAAAAGTAGTGATCATTGTTCGGAATACAGCGGAATAAAACTAACGATAAACAAACGGAGGATTGGGGAAGCCTGGCCCATCACTCCTCATGCTCCTCCTCTGTCGAGGTAGGGTCCCACTCAACAGTCCAACCCGGTGGCAAGATGGACGGCCAAGTCACTCCAGCAACCATGTCATCTAGAGAACCTGTAAAATTATGCCACAAGCAAGGTTGAGTATACTAATACTCAGCTAGACTTACCCGGTGTGAGGAGTCTACTCCTCTACCTCTAGACATGCAGCTGTTTGGCTGAGGGGTTTGGTTTGCCAAAAGCACTAGCTGAGTCTAAAATCAAATTTAGCTCTTCAAGTTTTAGTGTGACTCTCTTAAGACTAAAGGTATACCTAGTTAATCATACATGGTAGCAATCATTTTTAGCAATCAACATATTTTGCCAGATCAACATATTTCCACTTGTTACTCAATGTAGCAGCATGGATCAAGCAGTCTCATTAGCTGCGAGAAGCAGATGATTCGAATCGAGTTTTCATCCTTGCAAGGTAAACCTAAACACACGACATGGCAAGGCACTTCGTCTCCACACACATCAACCGTCCCCATCGATTCCCTAGCAACAGATCAGGGCTCACCGCCTTGGCGTACAATGCCTCACTGACCCCGACTGCCGTCGTGCAGTGACCGCACTTGTACCCACCATAACCGAAATGGGAGACCACGTCTCAGGTCGCGTGGGGGTAAAGTCTGCGGGTAGGTTCACTTAGGTAATAGGCTTACCGATTTACCATATTTCTCGGCATTTGTTTTGTACGTTTAAACACTTGACACACGGTACCACACCCTATTCCTTATTCCAATTTCCATCTCGTAGACAACCAATCCCCATGGATCGTTGTCCATAGACCATCATCATTATGATATAAAGATGGATACAAGCAATTCCTGACCTCGCACGAGTGCTAGAAAAATCACTCGACTTCTACCGAGATCCCTATGAAGTAAAGTAGCTACTCGACCTAGCATGCTAGTATCCATCTCAAAAGGAATCCTGAGTTCATGCAACTAGGGTTTTAAACAACTCCTACACTTAAGTGCACAGTACAAGCCTACAAACATTAAGTGTAGTAAAATAGCATATATATAAACGGTTATGCATAAAACCGGGGCTTGCCTTCCAAAGCTGGGGCAGGCAGATCCTCGATGGCAGACCCTGGTGCTGGCTCCTAGGCTACCTCCTGAGCAACTCCTTGCTCCGGAACGAGGATGTATTCCTCATCAGCGAGACTACAGTCTATTGAATGCAATGAGTAAGATATATGCATAAAAATGATATGAATATGTGTAAAGGTTATGCATAGCAAAAACAGTGCCTAAGTTTAGTGGTTCTCTAGGGTTTCTTTTGGGTATACTTAAGGGTCTTGTACTTTCATCTTTGAGATTTTGAATGAAGTTACACTCTTTAATTATATTTTTATGTTCCATGAGTTCCTTGAAAGGTTTTTGTTGTACATTATCTATTTCTCCCAAAATTCCCTTTTTCTTGTTATTGTGCTTCTTATTAAGCATTCTTTGTTTTTAAACTATCATGGTTAGTTAACCTTTTCCAAAAATGTTGTAAAAATTACAGTGGGTAAATATCTACCTCTGTGGGTTATCCTAGAAATTTGAGGTTGAAATTAATTCATATGCTTTCTATGTAAAATTATCAAAAGTAAGGGTAAAAGGGCACTTTACACTATAGCTCTGATTTAGGTGAGGTCCCTGCACTAAATTTTATTTTTGTTAAGATTCATAAGAGATATTAGGCCTCTGTGTTAAAAATCAAAGAAAAAGACCTGCTGGATATTTAGTTGTGATTTTCTAAAGTTTAATGCCAAAAAGGTACTTATAACTAACTTGTTATTTGAAAAATATCAAACAACAGAACTCATATTTTTCCTAGATTCATATTAGCATACTATTTGTTATCTCAAGGATTGGGGTGGGTTCTCTTTGGGATTATTTTTCTAAGGTTTCTCTAAGTTTTCATTGTTTTCACAAAATAAAAGGTAATGCATTTGTTTTGTACTAACAGAGGGTCTAACAAAATTTTCCAGTGAACTATGTTGGATAAGTGAGCTAGCAAAAATGTGGTTGCCTCCTGGTTCTTATTTTAAATTACCTTTTCTATTTTTCTTAACTTTGAGCCAAAATAGGTTTAAATGGTAAACCCTTCCTTAATTTGGTGTCCTAAGGGGTTTATTATTTTTAAACAGGCTAGGTAGTAGTTTAGTACTGCTCTGATTTTTCTTAACCCTAGTCTAACAGTGTAGCTATTTTTCCTTCTTTTATTTAGCTTTTGGCAAGTTTACTATTTAAATCAAAACTTTAAAACTTTCTGCAATACTTAGGGTGTTTTGTATTTTTCCTAAGTAGTTCACATTATTTAGAACCTAGCAAAATTGGTTTGACCAAATTTGGCTAAATAAAACTGAAGTTATGAATTTTACAAGTTCTGTTTGTATTTGAATGAGAATTGTTTAAAAGGTTTCCTGGAAAACCAGTTTACACCGAGGACCCTGGGTTTGTCTCAAAACAATCCTCTAACTTATACCCCTGCGCAACTATTCATTTGAGTCGCTGACACTTCAAAAACCCCCCCTGACTTTCTTTCCTTCTTCCCCCCTTTTGAATAGTACCCACGGAAGGAAATAGGGCGACGCGGCTTACCGACGGCGAGGTAGGTCCGACGAAGGGCGGGGTTGGCTCCGGGAAGTTCTTGCGGTCATGACGAGGTGCGGCTTGCCGTCGGTGATGGCCGGAATCGGTCGGTCTACAAGCGCAGGCGGGTGAGCTCGTCAGCGGTGGGTGCTCCGGCCTATCCACGGCGACATAGGTCAATCCAAGGGCACGGTGAGTTTCACGGGGTGCTAATGAGTCTACCCGTTCAAGGAATCGAAGAACAACTCACCGTGGAGCTCGGTCTACGTTCGCCGGCGGTCGGGTGAAGTCCGGTGACCTTGATCCGGCGTCTCCGGCGAGGCAGAGCTCGATTCCTCGCTCTGGGAGCTTCACTGAGGTACGTAGAGTCTCCCTCGAGGGTCGGACGAGGCTGGGAATGGTTCTGTTGGCCGGTCTACGATGGTGGGTGCTCGGGCGGTCGCTGGCACGCTGTGCACGGGGCAAACGCCGGTGATCGTGCGCTCCGGTGAGGTCGAGAGCGAGCGGGGGAGTACGGTCGAAGCCTTGGCTGGCTTTATAGGCGTGGGCACGGGCAGTGGCACAGGCCTGGCTTGGCGCGACGCGGGGCGCGTGGGTTCAGGCGCCGGGCGTGCTCTGGCGAGGTCAGGGCGCGTCGAACACGTGGAGGTGTGTTTCTGCCTTTGTTCAAAAGCTTGCTGAGATCGCAAACGTGCGAATCATGGCAAAAATCAAGCGCAGACCTCTTCCTGGCACCTATGGCTATCTCTTGTATGTAAGTTCCAAGGGGAGATAAGCCCTAGGTCAGAAGATTTGAGGTCGCCAAATCTGGGTTGTCTCACTGTCCACCCCGAGACAAAAGTGATGTCAAATCATGTCAAATGGTTTTGGCTCAGGTTCAAATTTTTCTAGTGGGTTCCTTAGGTAGTTTGGCTCCTTTTTGGTATTCAGACCAAGTTATTTTGGTGCCATTTACTAAGTGAACACGCCTGATCTTTAGATTAGGGTTAAATTTTGACTTAGAGAAGATTAGAGAGCTCTAGTGTGCTCTCTACTTAATGAGTGGATTTGGGGTCTTTGAGGGGTCTTTTTGTAATGTCTCCCCTCTGCATTTTATAGATTTTTATGTGTACTTAAACTTTGGTTAAGGATTAACTCATGACTTGTGCATTTGCTTAACCTTTCCCTTAATCCAAGGTTTTGGGAGCTAAGGGCTCAAGAAGGGTCTAGGGTTTAATCTTCTCTTGCCCAAGGTGATAATTGCCTAATTTTCTTGGGGATTGCTTTTGTCATGAACATTTCTTAGTTACCCATGTTCTCCAAAGTTTTGGTGCTCATTCTCCTTTACTTAAACACATGTGATAACAATTCACAAGTGTATGCAGGGAGTTTGGGCCTCAGGTAACACCTGGGGTGTTACAGCCCTCCCCCTTAAAGGAATCTCGTCTCGAGATTTGGGTAGGGATCCTTTAGAGGGGTACCAAGAAGGTGGGTTTGTGTGTTGTAGATTTCTTTAAGCCAAGTTTATCTAATTATCTGCTCTTCGAATGTCATCCTCTTTGCAACTTTAGAAGGAAGTCCTTTTAAAATTTTTGTCAAAGCTTACTTTACTCTTAACAACTAGGTTTTCTTATTTTTTTTGATTCAAAGGGCAGGTGGGGGTGGGGTTCTGGGTTATGTACCGACTCCTTTGGGCAGAAAGTCGGGGAAGTGAGAACGTAGAAAATCTTCAGTCTCCCACGTAGCCTCTTCTACTGAATGGTGGCTCCACTGAACCTTATACATCTTGATCGACCTTGCCCGAGTTGATCTCTCCTTTTGGTCCAGTACCTTGACGGGGTGCTCTTGATACGACAAGCCTAGTTCTATTTCTAATTCTGGTTTAGGTAGCACTTCCGTGGGTAAGCGGACACATTTTCGTAGCTGAGATACGTGGAGCACATCATGAACTGCTGACATATGGGGTGGCAACTTCAATTGATATGCTACAGGTCCATACGTCTCTTTGACCTCATAGGGCCCAATGTATCGAGGAGATAACTTGCCCTTGAGTCCAAATCTCTGAACACCTTTGGTGGGTGACACCTTAAGATAAACATGATCTCCCACTTCAAATTGTAGAGGCTTCTTCCTCTTATCATGATAACTCTTTTGTCTGGCCTGAGCAGCCTCTAAATTCTTCTTAATGACTCTGACATTCTCCTCTACTTCAAGTACCAGGTCAGGCCCAAATATTTCCCTCTCTCCAGCTTGTGACCAATTCAGCGGTGTCCTAGACCTTCTCCCATACAAGGCCTCAAAAGGTGCCATCTTTAGGCTGGACTGGTAGCTGTTATTGTAAGAGAACTCTGCCAATGAAAGACACTTGTCCCAATCCTTGCCATAGTGTAGCACACATGCTCGTAACATGTCCTCAAGAATCTGGTTCACTCTCTCCGTCTGCCCGTCTGTCTGAGGATGGTATGCTGAACTTCTTATTACATGGGTCCCAAGTGACTCTTGCAGTTGCTCCCAGAAACGTGCTACGAACGGTGCTCCTCTGTCAGATACAATAGTCTTTGGTATTCCATGTAAACGAACTATCTAGTCAATATAGATCTCGGCATACTTCTCTGCTCTGTGGGTGGTATGCACTAGCAAGAAATGAGCTGTCTTGGTCAACCTATCCACAATGACCCAAATAGAATCGTGGTGCCGGGAGGTATTGGGCAAACCCACGATGAAATCCATGCAAATATCCTCCCATTTCCAAGATGGTATGGGAAGGAGCTGTAAATTGCCTGCTGCCTTCAAGTGGCTGGCCTTAACTCTTTGGCAAGTGTCGCATTCAGATATATACTTAGCAATTTATCTCTTCATTCTGGTCCACCAGTACAAGGATCTGAGATCATGATACATCTTGTTACTACCGGGGTGCATGGAGAATTTGGAAAGGTGAGCTTCATCCAATATTTTCTTTCTGAGCTCGGGATTTTTAGGAACAACCAATCGGTCTCCAAACCATAGAATTCCCTTGCTATCCTGACAGAAGCATTTGTACTTGTCCACCTTCTATTCGATCATTTCCTTAATGACTTGGACACCCTTGTCACCAATCTGTGCCATGACTATCTGCTCATGTAACGTGGGCTCTACTGAGATATACTTTAAAGTCCCTGAGGAAACAACTTCTATGCTCAACTTGCACAACTCATCACACAGGGTGGCAATTCTAGCATCCATACTCACACAGTTGCACTAGGCCTTCCTGCTTAAGGCATCTGCCACAACATTGGCTTTGCCAGGATGGTAATGCACTTCCAAATCGTAGTCCTAGATTAACTCCAACCATCTTCTCTGCCTCATATTAAGATCTTCCTAAGTAAAAATATACTTGAGACTCTTGTTATCAGTATAGATATTACAATGAGCTCCCATCAAGTAATGTCTCCAAATCTTGAGAGCATGAACTACGGCAGCCAATTCCAAATCATGAGTGGGGTAGTTCTACTCATGAGGCCTGAGTGCCCTGGATGCATAGGCAATAACTCTGTTGTCTTGCATCAAGACACATCCTAATCCAGTGCCTGAAGCATCGCAATAAACCTCAAAGGGCTTGGTGTTGTCGGGTTGTGCTAGCACGGGTGCTGTTGTCAGATGCTGCCTTAATGCATGAAAGGCATCCTCGCATTTCTGACTCCAATCATACTTTACTCCTTTCTTCAACAACTCAGTCATTGGCTTGGCAATCCTGGAGAAATCCGGAATGAATCGCCGATAATACCCTGCCAATCCCAGAAAACTCCGAATTTGCCGTATAGTGGTAGGGACTTCCAATTCATCACTTCTTGCACTTTCTCAGGATCAACTGATACCCCATCCTGAGAAATGGTGTGACCCAAAAATTTTATCTCCCTCAGCTAGAATTCACATTTGGACAGCTTAGCATATAGACGATGATTGCGCAGTCGCTGAAGTACGATGTGTAGATGCTTAGTATGATCAGCTTCATTTTTGCAATAAACCAGAATGTCATCAATGAAGACCACCACAAACTTGTCTAGCTCTGGCATGAACACTGAGTTCATCAAATACATGAAATATGCCGGGGCATTGGTCAGCCCGAACGACATCACCAAGTACTCATAAAGCCCATATCTGGTAGAGAAGGCCGTCTTCGGAATATCGCTGGCCCTGATTTTGATCTGATGATAGCCAGAGCGAAGGTCTATCTTGGAAAATACCTTGGCTCCCACCAACTGATCAAACAATACATCAATGCGGGGCAATGGATACTTATTCTTGATGGTCACCGCATTGAGAGGGCGGTAATCGACACACAATCTCAGACTCTCATCCTTCTTCTTTACGAACAAGGCTAGGCATCCCCATGGCGAAGTACTAGGGCGAATGAATCCTTTGTGTAACAACTCTTGTAACTACTTTTTCATTTCTGCCAACTCGGCTGGAGGCATCCTGTAAGGTCTCTTGGATATAGGTGCAGTTCCGGGTTGCAACTCAATTGCAAACTCTATGTCTCTATCGGGTGGCATCCCTGGCAATTCATCTGGAAAAACATCTGGGTATTCACAGACCACCGGAATTTTCTCTACAGGTGACTCTATCATGGTAAAGGCACAGGAACAGGTACAACCCTGGTTAGGCAAATACAATATAGTCTCACCACAAGTAGGGGAGTGGATCTCAATGGCCCTTGCTGTGATGTCAATTACTACCTGATGCCTCGATAACCAATTAGTTCCTAAAATGATGTCCACACTATCCAATCCCAAGATGAGGAGGGTGATTTTAATTATAAGACTACCAAACTTTATGGGCACATGCCAATTGATTTGATAGGTGGCAACCCTGCCTCCTGGTGTTGAGATTGTAATACCTCCATTGGTGTGATGGAAAGGTAACTGACATTTGGCACTAAATTTTGCACTGATAAAACTGTGTGATGCACCAGAATAAAAAAGAATGATTGCAGGATAATTCAAAACAGAAAAGATACTAGTCATGACGGGTGCTCCCTCTAGAATATTAGCCATGGTGGTGAAGTTCAGCCTGCCTTGCCTTACTTGCACCTTCTGCCTCTTGCCTTGGTTCTGATTGGAATTCTGCCCCTGCCTTTGCTGGTTTTTGGGACAATTCTTGGCATAATGCCCAGTGCTGCCACAAGTGAAGCATCGGTTGTCATTGGCCTGACGGTACTGCTACTATGGCTGATTGTTGTTCCTCTGAACTGGGGGCTGAGAGCGGTTGGGTGTCTGCTGCTGCTGTTGTGGTCGGATCACCCATCGTCCCTGTTGCTACTGTGGCCCCTTGCTCTGGGTGTCAGATACAATCCTGAAGCCCTGGGGCTAAGCTGAAGGTCCTGCCACAGGGGTCCTCCTCTTCTTTTCTGCCTGACGAGCTGTGATGCAGTCCTCCTGGGAAATGGCCATGTTGACTAACTCATTATAGCTGTTGGCCCTGACTGTATTGAGACGGTCGCGGCACTGAGGCCCCTCATGAACCTATCCCTCTTCTTCTCATCAGTGTCTGCATGATAGCCTGCATACTGACACAGGTCATTGAAAGCCTGAGCGTACTGCAACACAGTACGATTCCCCTGAGTAAGTGCCAAAAACTCATTAAGCTTGCGGTCCATAATGCCTACCGGTATGTGATGCCCTCTGAATGTTGCCTTGAATTCTCCCCATTCCACCACATGGTTAGCTGGCTGCATGGCAAGGAAGTGATCCCACCAAGTCCGCACGGATCCGCGAAGCTGCTGGGTGGCGAATCGGACCTTAGCCACATCTTAACAAACTCCATTTAGTAGTGGGAATTTGGATTCCACTACCCTGAGCCATACATCAGCATCAAGCGGATCCTCTGCCCGAGTGAACAACGGCGGCTGAGTGCTGAGGAACTCCTCATAGGTGGCCACTGCTGGGGGACGCTGATAGTGATCACCACCACCATAGTGCTGAGGTGGTGGCTGCCGCTGAGCCAACTGTCGTAGAATCTCATTCTGCTGAGCCATCAGTTCTTGCATGGTAGGAGGCGGTGGCAGTGGTAGAGGAATACGCTCATTCTATCCACGACGCGCTCTTCCTCCCATCTGAAAATTTAGGATGCTCTTAATATCATACGTTTGATGTCAGGGTTCATGCGTGGTGAAGGGTCTGAAAGGACAAAGCCAACATTTTCTTGCATAAATCATAAAAGATACCACATGGCATAAAACTTTCTTCATAACTAAAGGTTGACAACATCCACCATCCATAATTCCAAAAGAGTTTGTTACAACTACATCAGTGACCCAAAAGACTCAACTCAGTTTAGCCTATTACCCCAAGAGTGCAAAAGCTAAGTTAGTCTCAAGGAGTTCTACCGCCACACAATTCTAACCTTATCCCTGTAATCTAATGAACAAACGAGGCAACGCTTGACTCGGGGGAAGGGGGTCTCCCTGAGTCAGCAGTATCCAGACTGGATGCCGGCTCCGGCTCCTCTCCTCCCTCGATGTCAACATCCTCGTTGGCCTCCATGTCCTGGATCTCCTGATGGTGCATGTCCAAGTGCTGGTTAGCTTCCTCAAGTTGCTGCTGAGTGTTCATAAGCTGATCCTCGAGAACCTCGATGGTGTTCTCCCTGGCTCCTACTAGTTCTTCAAGCTCTTGAATCTGGGTGGCCATCTGTTCCACCTGGAGGTCTTTCTCCAACAGCTCAGTGGACAGGTATACCACAAGGTCCTCCCTGTTATCCAGGGTGATCTTGGTAGCCTCCACCAAGGCCATCAGTTGGGACATCGCTTCAGCTCGCACTGCTTGCAGACAATACAGGGCATTCATGCACCGCACTGTCAGGTGAGCAGTCTGCCTTGGGTAAAGAGCCCATATGTCCTTGGCATGCTCCACCCGATCTTTCCACATTGGGTCGTCCTCATTGTCAGCGGGGAACAAGCCAATGGGGTGAGTAGACAGCTCCAAGGGGTGAAAGCCACAGAAGGTCGTCAGCCTGTGGAGAGCAATGTCCTCGATAGTGTCTTCAGCCCGATACCCAAAAGACTCAGAGTCCAACGAACGCCAGCGTGGCTGCAAGGGATGAGGCTCCAAGGTCATCCTCACCCCACAGCGGGGTACCCGGTGCTTCTCGAAGAGCTGCACCGCGAACTGGGGAGGCATCGTATAACCGGCTCCCTAAAGTACCTCCCACAAGATGCGAGGAAAACCCTCTCGTGCCAGTCCCTCCGTGTGGGAATGTGCGTTCCCTCCTTCCGAGGAATCGTGAGAAGTCATCTGTGTAAGGGTAAGCGTAAGCGAAAAAAGAAGAAGAACTATAAAAATAAAAGGGAATCCTGCTTTGCCCTTCCAAGGTCATGTTGTGGTCTCGGAGTGTACTTAATCTTTTATTATCATGCCTTATAGCATTTAAAGTTCTTAACCATTTACCAAGTAACTCAAATAAATGATGCATGCATGCTCGTCCTAAATAACCTCACAATCAACTTATAGGGAATAGGGAAAAATTCACATCCCTTTTTGTGTAGCCTGTAGGGCTCACTTACATAGCCACCTAGTTACCCATCTAGTATCCTAAGGCTTCACGTTCTATGTCCATCCTTATCGCTTTACCGATCTATCCAACAATTGTTTCTAACAAGTTTTACTTTTGAAAAGGCTGGTATTTATGATTTACTGATTCCTCTGTGGTGGTACATGCTCCGATACCAGCTGTGGCAGAACCGCCCGAAATATTCCAACTTAAGTGCCTAAGTCCCACCTTAAAGGCTAGACCACACTTAAATAGGAATAAAACGTCAGTCCCTCGGATCTAGTCCGACGAGGCCACTAACAGGATCAAGTACCACATACTCACTCGAAGGTGAGGCACAGAGAAAATACAATAAAGCATAAAACCATACATTAAGAAGTATTAAATTTATTACAACATCATCAGAGTTTTAGCAAAAGTAGTGATCATTGTTCGGAATGCAGCGGAATAAAACTAACGATAAACAAGCGGAGGATTGGGGAAGCCTGGCCCATCACTCCTCATGCTCCTCCTGTGCCGAGGTAGGGTCCCACTCGACAGTCCAACCCGGTGGCAAGATGGACGGCCAAGTCACTCCAGCAACCATGTCATCCAGAGAACCTGTAAAATTATGCCACAAGTAAGGCTGAGTATACTAATACTCAGCTAGACTTACCCGGTGTGAGGAGTCTACTCCTCTACCTCTAGACATGCAGCTGTTTGGCTGAGGGGTTTGGTTTGCCAAAAGCACTAGCTGAGTCTAAAATCAAATTTAGCTCTTCAAGTTTTAGTGTGACTCTCTTAAGACTAAAGGTATACCTAGCTAATCATACATGGTAGCAACCATTTTTAGCAATCAACATATTTTGCCAGATCAACATATTTCCACTTGTTACTCAATGTAGCAGCATGGATCAAGCAGTCTCATTAGCTGCGAGAAGCAGATGATTCGAATCGAGTTTTCATCCTTGCAAGGTAAACCTAAACACACGACATGGCGAGGCACTCCGACTCCACACACATCAACCGTCCCCATCGATTCCCTGGCAACAGATTAGGGCTCACCGCCGTGGCGTACAATGCCTCACTGACCCCGACTGCCGTCGTGCAGTGACCGCACTTGTATCCACCATAACCGGAATGGGAGACCACGTCTCAGGTCGCGTGAGGGGTAAAGTCTGCGGGCAGGTTCACTCAGGTACTAGGCTTACCAATTTACCATATTTCTCGGCATGTGTTTAGTACGTTCAAACGCTTGACACACGGTACCACACCTTAATCCTTATTCCAATTTCCGTCTCGTAGACAACCAATCCCCATGGATCGTTGTCCATAGACCATCATCATTACGATATAAATATGGATACAAGCAATCCCTAACCTCGCGCGAGTGCTAGAAAAATCACTCGACTTCTACCGAGATCCCTATTAATAAGTAAAGCAGCTACTCGACCTAGCATGCTAGTATCCATCTCAAAAGGAATCCTGAGTTCATGCAACTAGGGTTTCAAACAACTCCTACACTTAAGTGCACAGTACAAGCCTACAAACATTAAGTGTAGTAAAATAGCATATATATAAACGGTTATGCATAAAACCGGGGCTTGCCTTCCAAAGCTAGGGCAGGCAGATCCTCGATGGTAGACTCTGGTGCTGGCTGCTAGGCTACCTCCTGAGCAACTCCTTGCTCCGGAACGAGGATGTATTCCCGGTCAGCGAGATTACAGTCTATCGAATGCAATGAGTAAGATATATGCATAAAAATGATATGAAAATGTGTAAAGGTTATGCATAGCAAAAACAGTGCCTAAGTTTAGTGGTTCTCTAGGGTTTCTTTTGGGTATACTTAAGGGTCTTGTACTTTCATCTTTGAGATTTTGAATGAAGTTACACTCTTTAATTATATTTTTATGTTCTATGAGTTCCTTGAAAGGTTTTGGTTGTACATTATCTATTTCTCCCAAAATTCCCTTTTTCTTGTTATTGTACTTCTTATTAAGCATTCTTTGTTTTTAAACTATCATGGTTAGTTAACCTTTTCCAAAAATGTTGTAAAAATTACAGTGGGTAAATATCTACCTCTGCGGGCTATCCTAGAAATTTGAGGTTGAAATTAATTCAAATGCTTTCTGTGTAAAATTATCAAAAGTAAGGGTAAAAGGGCACTTTACACTATAGCTCTGATTTAGGTGAGGTCCCTGCACTAAATTTTATTTTTGTTAAGATTCATAGGTGATATTAGGATTCTGTGTTAAAAATCACAGAAAAAGACCTGCTGGATATTTAGTTTTGATTTTCTAAAGTTTAATGCCAAAAAGGTACTTATAACTAACTTGTTATTTGAAAAATATCAAACAACAGAACTCATATTTTTCCTAGATTCATATTAGCATTCTATTTGTTATCTCAAGGATTGGGGTGGGTTCTCCTTGGGATTATTTTTCTAAGGTTTCTCTATGTTTTCATTGTTTTCACAAAATAAATAGTAATGCATTTCTTTTGTACTAACAGAGGGTCTAACAAAATTTTCCAGAGAACTATGTTGGATAAGTGAGCTAGCAAAAATGTGGTTGCCTCCTGGTTCTTATTTTAAATTACCTTTTCTATTTTTCTTAACTTTGAGCCAAAATAGGTTTAAATGGTAAACCCTTCCTTAATTTGGTGTCCTAAGGGGTTTATTATTTTTAAACAGGCTAGGTAGTGGTTTAGTACT
The DNA here is from genome assembly GCA_029449295.1 of Zea luxurians. Taxonomy (NCBI): domain Eukaryota; kingdom Viridiplantae; phylum Streptophyta; class Magnoliopsida; order Poales; family Poaceae; genus Zea; species Zea luxurians. Next base: position 60,240 of record JAOPSE010000609.1, on the reverse strand, counting down.
TCTCTGATTTTTCTTAACCCTAGTCTAATAGTGTAGCTATTTTTCCTTCTTTTATTTAGCTTTTGGCCAGTTTACTATTTAAATCAAAACTTTAAAACTTTCTGCAATACTTAGGGTGTTTTGTATTTTTCCTAATTAGTTCACATTATTTAGAACCTAGCAAAATTGGTTTGACCAAATTTGGCTAAATAAAACTGAAGTTATGAATTTTACAAGTTCTGTTTGTATTTAAATGAGAATTGTTTAAAAGGTTTCCTGGAAAACCAGTTTACACCGAGGACCCTGGGTTTGTCTCAAAACAATCCTCTAACTTATACCCCTATGCAACTATTCATTTGAGTCATTGACATTTCAAAAACCCCCTAACTTTTTTTCCTTCTTCCCCGAGGTCCCTCCCCCCTTTCGAACAGTACCCGCAGAAGGAAATAGGGCGGCGCGGCTTACCGGCGGCGAGGGAGGTCTGGCGAAGGGTGGGGTTGGCTCTGGGAAGTTCTTGCTGTCACGACGAGGTGCGGCTTGCCGTCGGTGATGGCCGGAATCGGCCGGTCTACGAGCGCATACGGGTGAGCTCGTCGGCGGCGGGTGCTCCGGCCTATCCACGGCGACATAGTTCAATCCAAGGGCACGGAGAGTTTCACGGGGTGCTAATGAGTCTACCCATGCAAGGAATCGAAGAACAACTCACCGTGGAGCTCGGTCTACGTTCGTCGGCGGTTGGGTGAAGTCCGGTGACCTTGATCCGGCATCTCCGGCGAGGCAGAGCTCGATTCCTCGCTCTGGGAGCTTCACCGAGGCACGTAGAGTCTCCCTCGAGGGTCGGACGAGGCTGGGAATGGTTCTGTTGGCTGGTCTACGATGGTGGGTGCTCGGGCGACCACTGCCATGCCATGCACAGGGCAAACGCCGGTGATCATGCGCTCCGGTGAGGACGAGAGCGAGCGGGGGAGTACGGTCGAAGCCTTGGCTGGCTTTATAGGCGCGGGCGCGGGCAGTGGCACGAGCCTGGCTTGGCGCAATGCGGGGCGCGCGGGTTTGGACGCCAGGCGTGCTCTAGCGAGGTCAGGGTGCGTCGAACACGTGGAGGTGTGTTTCTACCCTTGTTCAAAAGCTTGCTGAGATCGCAAATTTGACACCCCAAGTGTCAGTTTCGTGTTACGTTGGGAGATTAATCTTAATCTCGAATGCTCAATAAAATTTTCTATTTCTCGATCGTGCCTATCTCTGTTTATCAGGCTTTCTCTTGGAAGTTTACCGAATTCAGAGTTATTCGATCGCGAGAAAACAACCAATTTTGGAGCCTATTAAAACTTTTATTCTCAGCGCGAATGCAAACTCATTAATCAATCTCGATTTATAAATCTCGTCTAAACCTCATTAAATCAAGCGCTCGACAGTTGCTAGTCGAGCTGTGTTCGAATCCAATTTCTCGATGTTCGATCTATGTCCCAAAAATTAATCTGAGTCTGTACTCTCAAACGAAATGCTCTGTTGTGTCGATATCTAATTATTTATTATCCGACTCGGCCAAATATCTCTATGTCCAAATCGAACTCAAAACCCGCATCGACAGTGATTTTAAAATATCACGATTCGCCTTCTCCGACTAAAAATCGAAAGCCGGTCATATCTCAAGACGATTTATTTTTGAATCATGCGTAGGGAATTATTTCCGAGCGAAATCAAATCCAACTCTCGGCTGAATTAATCGCTCAATCGTCTGTTCGTCAAAACTCTAATTCGCTCTATTCTTCGTAGAAACAAATTCCGGAGGAGCATTTTATTCCAGAAAATGTTTAGCGCAGCCCGATTACGTATTTTGGGCCAGGCCCATTCCAGCCCAATAGGCCCACTAAGGAAACCCTAACCCTAGGGCTCATCTATAAATATGAATCCCTCTCCCCTTGCCCTTGGCAATTTTCCATTCCCACCCCTCAAAAATTTCCAGCCGCCAGCTTCTTCCTCCCTGCTCCACGGCAGCAGCTGCCAGCGCGCAGGAAGCTAGGCCAGCAGCCATGGTGCCTCCCTCTACTCCACGGCCCAGCCATGGTGGCCGCCGCGCTCTCTGCTCCTTCTCCCTCGCACGGCAAGGAGCCCTGCGACGCCCTCATTCCTGCCTGCCCCGCGCCCCTGCTGTCTCCTCCATTAGAGCATGGCGCAGGGAGTAGCCATCCCTGGCTCGGCCGCAGCTCTGTAGGCTCTCTCCACCGCGCCCCCTCCTCCCTCCCTGGTTCTGCACGACGGCAAGCGGGGCGCCCTTCTTCCCCAAGAGCAGGGAGCAGCCGCTCCCATCTCCCAGCAGCTCGACCCTGTGAGCTCCTCTCTCTCCCATGGCCGGTCTTGGTGGCCGCAGTTGCCATGAGCGTTGTGTCGAGCTCCCGGTGCTGCACGCTCTACTCGTCAGGGCTGGAGTTTCCCCGTGCCGAGCCCCTGCTCCATGCCGACGCCCCCTGCTCCCCTCTTCCCCATAAAATAGCAGCCGTAGCGAGCCGCCATCGTCCATGGCGAGCAGCCTCTCCCCTCGTCGCGAGTCATCGCTCTCGTGTTTGCTGCTCAGTGAACAGCACGTCGGGACGCTCACCGGTTGTTTGCTGTTTTTGCGCAGCCCCAATGTCATCGTCGTTCACCCTCGGTGAGACCGCGACGATCCTTGTTCGATTTTGCATCGACGTTATTTTCATATGATTAATTGTGTATGTGTGTTGTTTTATTTTTGTTTTGTGGAGGAGAGGCACCCCGTGTTTTGTGAGGAGAAGGCAAGCCGCTCAACGCTCGTCAACGTGCGGAGCTATGCACAAATCGAATCGACAACGTTCTTACAAACACCGATTGGGTTTGTTTATGGTGAGCCGATGCATGTCGCTTGACTTGATTAATAAATTATATAGATGTGGTTGAAATGTTTTGGCGGTAGGTCGTAATAGGGTCGTGCTCATGATTTTGAGTTAGAGATTGGTGGTTGTCGATTCGTATAAATTGGTCGATGTGGTGCATGTTTAAAAATTGTAGTGGTATGGATTGAAGTTGGTGGCGAAAAAAAAGAAGTAGAAAAGAACTCGAATGTTTTTATATTTTGATAGGAATATATGTGATGTGTTGTTTGATGTGTGCGATTTGTAGTTGTACAATTATATTTTAGTCGATGTGATGTACATTGGTGTTGGGAGGTGTGCGGGTATATGCCGTAATATGGTTATACTCGCAACGAAGAAAGATGTATGTCTTGTATAACACGACGTTTAGGTCGCTATTATATAATCGTGTGAAGGATGCTCATGATGGTCGTGTTATTTAGGAGTGATGTAATGGCAAGCGAGAAGGAAGTTGAGTTTTATTCAAACGGCTAGTGGATAGTGTCTGTCGGTGTTGTCATGATTTTTGTTGTATGGCAATGTGATGCTTGCTTTGTCAAATATTGCATTCCATTCCCATTGGATAAATAAATGTCTTGTTGATCGATTAGAGGTCTTATATGAGCGTTATCTCAGCCCAATGATTATTGGAAGCGAGTAGCGTTCATAAGTCAGTCCTTGTTAAAAATTGAAGAACAATATGATGAGATGTGCACATAAGTGCTTTAGGTCCTTCAGTCGCAAATGTAAGTCTTATGGAGTTTTGTGTCATGTGTTAATGCCTCTATGTTAGGCCTCCTAAAACATGGTGTTTTAAGTGACTTGTGTGTTGTCCAGCTTAAGTTGAGAAATAGTTAAGAAACACTAATTAAGCTGCTCCAACCCATGTTTTTGAGTTACGATGTCTAAAATGGTTCGCTAAGTCTTCTATTGTGATTAGCCAACTCATGTTAAATAGGAGTCGATTTGGTCAAGTGTTTGTTATATATGGGTTGTCTCGGATGGTGATAATAAGGAGCAAGTCGACGTGTAGGATGTATAGTGGCCTATGTTGTTGTGCTAGTTAGCCGAATTAATAGATGGGTTTAGGTAAGCTCGTAGTCACGATGATTTGTTTGTTGTAGTCTAAATGCGTATGTTTATGGTTGCGGATGGAAAGTAGTAGTGCTCATGTGATGTCTAAGTTAAAATGCAAACTATTGGGTGAAAAGCGCTTCGATATTGATTGTCATAGAGAATGTGTTGTTAATTGAGTATGGTACTTTTAGTGCTCGAAATGACACAGATAAAAATTAGTAAGCCTACTTGTTAGTTCTCACTTGGTTATTTTAACTCTAACAATTGTCTAAGTGTTAGAATAATTCAAGTATCTAGAACACGGCAATTCTTGAATTGTATAGAAGCTGAAATGTATTGATTGCTGTTTTGGGCTGCACGTACTGTTTTCGGTGTGCTGTATGTTTGATGAAATAAATTGTGTTTTCTGTAAATATGTGCTATAGAAAAGTGGTAGATAACTTTATTATCTTACTTGTGTTAAAATTTGTTAGGCATAAGTCTAATCGTTTAGGAGTTATGCTTTTTACAAATTTAGTAACTGAATCTGTCCAATTTCTGTATAGATTTCAAAGATTGAATTGTTTGCTTAAGATAATGTTATAATCTGTTCAGGGTCGTTATAATAAAGTTGTAGATATTTTTGTTATCTTGCTTGTGTTACAATTTCATAACCATAGGCCTGACAGTTTAGGAGTTATGAATTTTATAAACTGGTTGCTGTGTTCTGTCAGAACAGATTTTGAAAACTGTAATGTTTGATTTGATTAAACCTGGAATCACTTCTTAGTGATTATAAAAGTTGTGTTGTACTTTTGCTGAGCTTTCCAAAAAGTCTTGGATCACTCTTTTTGGTGATCTGAAGATTAAGTTATGGATGTTTAAAGTGTGAAGACTAAATCTGTCCAGTTCTGGACAGTCCAGCCTTCATAGTGTATTTTACCCTTGATACATATTAAACCAGCCAGGGATATTTATAAATAATTTGTAGAACATCTAATTAGCTTTCTAGAAAGTCTAGGATCACTTTGTTTGAATGTCTGAATCTTTAGTTGTGAATTGTTGAAGTTGCAAGTCTGAATCTGTCCAAATCTGGACAGAGCTGCTATGTTTGCACAATTCGACCTTGCTAAGAGTCTAATCATATTGAGATGATAATACCAAAATTGTAGAAAATATTTTAAGCTTTCCAGAAAGTCCTAGTTTGCTATTTTTAGATTCATATTTGAAGAGTTATGATTAAAACGAGTGACTGCTATGTTGCTGTCCAAAAATCTGCAAGTGCGCAATTCATTGTTTAGTTCACCCTTTGACTAAAAATGCTTAGTTAACACTTAACAGACCTAGACTTGTAATGTCTAAACTTAAGTTAACATGTGTTCCATGGTTCATGTGCTTGCTTGCTGTGTCCTCTGTTAAACTTGTGTTTAGGATGCTTTTGTGTGATCAATAGAAGAATTAAGGAAAAGTCGTAGCAGTTAAATAAATGCTTGTACGTGTGATGTCGTGTTGCGTTGGTTAATTGTAGGTAGTAATCACCGTCTTTCCAGTGGTAGTGTTTACGTGTGCCCAACGACACATAAATGACTAGCGTTTGCGTATGGTTGTTGCGGTGTCTTACTAATTAGTGTTTAGTTCACTACCGTGTATTTATATATCTTATGATATTTTTCATTTTATTCATACATATGCATCTTGCATCTCATTTAGGACCGAGAGATGATGATCGTGCAAGTGATGTGGTGCCAACCACAAGATGCAGTTGGTGGACAACCTGAAGAATGATGGACTTATCCAGTGGATGCTCGCCAAGCGAGTGCCGCCCAGCAAACACTATCTAAGTGTTAAATTAAAGGCAAGCCCGGTTTTATGCATAACCGTTATATATGCTATTTTACTGCATTTAATGTTTGTAGGCTTGTAATGTGCACTTAAGTGTAGGAGTTGTCTGAAAACCCTAGTTGCATGAACCCAGGATTCCTTTTGAGATGGATACTAGTATGCTAGGTCGAGTAGCTGCTTTACTAATTAAGGATCTCGGTAGAAGTCGAGTGATTTTTCTAGCACTCGCGCGAGGTTAGGAATTGATTGTATCCATTTTCATATCGTATTGATGATGGTCTGTGGACAACGATCCATGGGGATTGGTTGTCTATGAGACGGAAATTGGAATAAGGATTAAGGTGTGGTACCAGGTGTCAAGCGTTTGAACGTACTAAGCACATGCCGAGAAATATGGTAAATCTGTAAGCCTAGTACCTGAGTGAACCTGGCAGCAGACTTTACCCCTCACGCGACCTGAGACGTGGTCTCCCATTCCGGTTATGGTGGGTACAAGTGCGGTCACTGCACGACGGCAGTCGGGGTCAGTGAGGCATTATACGCCAAGGCGGTGAGCCCTGATCTACTGGCGAGGAATCGATGGGGACGGTTGATATGTGTGGGGACGGAGTGCCTCGCCACGTCGTGTGTTTAGGTTTACCTTGCAAGGATAAAAACTCGATTCGAATCGTCTGCTTCTCGCAGCTAATGAGACTGCTTGATCCATGCTGCTACATTGAGTAATAAGTGGAAATGAGTTGATTGGCAAAATATGTTGATTGCTAAAAATGTCTGATATCATGTATGAATAGCTAGGTACTCATCTAGTCTAAAAGGATCATACTAAAACTTGAAAAGCTAAAACTTGATTTTAGACTCAGCTAGTGCTTTTGGCAAACCAAACCCCTCAGCCAAACAACTGCATGTCTAGACGTAGAGGAGTAGACTCCTCATACTGGGTAAGTCTAGCTGAGTATTAGTATACTCAGCCTTGCTTGTGGCCCAATTTTCGCAGGTACTCCTTAGGATGGTTGGTTGATGGTGTGACTGGGCCTCCATCCCTGCCACCGGGATAGAAGGTCGAGTGGGTTACTACTTCTGCAGGAGAGGACCAGGAGGAGTAGCATGGCCAGGCTTCGCCATGTTACTCAGTTTTCTCCATTAGTTATTTCCGCTGCATTAAAATTGATGGTTATTATTTCTGAAACTCCGATAATGTAATCACTAATTATACTTTCTTAATTTATGGTATTATGCTTTATTGTATTTATCTGTGCCTCACCTTCGAGTCAGCTAGTGGTATTCGATCCTGGTTAAGTGGCTTTATCGGACTAGATCCGAGGGACTAACAGTTTATTCCTATTTAAGTGTGGTCTAGCCTCTAAGGCAGGACTTAAACACTTAAGTTGGAATAATTTGGGCGGTTCCGCCACAGCAAACGTGCGAATCTTGGAAAAAATCTAGCGCAGACCTCTTCCTAGCACCTATGGCTATCTCTTGTATGTAAGTTCCAAGGGTAGGTAAGCCCTAGGTCAGAAGATTTGCGGACGCCAAATCTGGGTTGTCTCACTGTCCACCCCGAGACAAAAGTGATGTCAAATCATGTCAAATGGTTTTGGCTCGGGTTCAAATTTTTCCAGTGGGTTCCTTAGGTAGTTTGGCTCCTTTTTGGTATTCAGACCAAGTGGTTTTAGCGCCATTTACTAAGTGAACACGCCTGATCTTTAGATTAGGGTTAAATTTTGACTTAGAGAAGATTAGAGAGCTCTAGTGTGCTCTCTACTTAATGAGTGGATTTGGGGTCTTTGAGGGGTCTTTTTGTAATGTCTCCCCTCTGCATTTTATAGATTTTTATGTGTACTTAAACTTTGGTTAAGGATTAACTCATGACTTGTGCATTTGCTTAACCTTTCCCTTAATCCAAGGTTTTGGGAGCTAAGGGCTCAAGAAGGGTCTAGGGTTTAATATTCTCTTGCCCAAGGTGATAATTGCCCAATTTTCTTGGGGATTGCTTTTGTCATGAACATTTCTTAGTTACCCATGTTCTCCAAAGTTTTGGTGCTCATTCTCCTTTACTTAAACACATGTGATAACAATTCACAAGTGTATGCAGGGAGTTAGGGCCTCAGGTAACACCTGGGGTGTTACATTGTCGATGATTAATGTCCGCACAACCCCTATTTTTGTCGATGATTAATGGGGGTTGAACGACCATTTTTAATAATGCTGAAGTCTAACACCTATGGATTTTTTACTAAGAAATGGTCTCAACTAGAAATCTAAGGATGTAACCTATGGCAAAGAAACATATGTGGGTGAGGTGTACGAGCCTCTTGTCGATGTTCAATGGCCACTCAACCCCTATTTTTGTCAATAATAGCCATGAACGATCATTTTCAATAATACTGAAGTCTAACACCTATGGATTTTTGACCAAGAATCAGTCCACACCAAAAGTCCAATGATGTGACCTATGGCAAGGAAACATATGTGGGGTGAGGTGTACGAGCCTCTGGTCAATGGTGAATGGCCACACAACCCCCATTTTTGTCGAACATAGCCATGACCGACCATTTTCATTAATAGTGAAGGCTAACACCTACGGATTTTTGACCAAGAAATGGTCTCAACTATAAATCCAATGATGTGACCTATGGCAAAGAAACATATATGGGGTGAGGTGTACGAGCCTCTTGTCGATGATCAATGGCCACACAACCCCCATTTTGTCAATAATAGCCATGAACGACCATTTTCAATAATACTGAAGTCTAACACCTATGGATATTTGACCAATAATCGGTCTCCACCAGAAATCCAATAAAGTGACCTATGGCAAGGAAATAAATGTGGGGTGAGGTGTGTGAGCCTCTGGTCGATGATCAATGGCCACACAACCCCCATTTTTGTCGAAAATAGCCATGACCGACCATTTTCAATAATACGGGAGGCTAAGACCTTTGGATTTTTGACCAAGAAATGGTCTCAACTAGAAATCTAAGAATGTGGCCTATGGCAAGGAAACATATGTGGGGTGTGTGTATGAGCCTCTTGTCGATGATCAATGGCCACACAACCCCCATTTTTGTTAATACTAGCCATGAATAACCATTTTCAATAATACTAAAGGCTAACACCTATGGATTTTTGACCAAGAAATGGTCTCCACCAAAAATCCAATAATGTGACTAATGGCAAGGAAATATATGTGGGGTGAGGTGTACGAGCCTCTGGTCGTAGATCAATGGCCACACATCCCCCATTTTTGTTGAAAATATCCATCACCCACCATTTTCAATAATAGTGAAGGCTAACACCTATGGATTTTTTACCAAGAAATGGTCTCAATTAGAAATCCAAGAATGTGACCTATGGCAAGGAAACATATGTGGGGTGAGGTGTATGAGCCTCTTGTCGATGATCAATGGCCACACAACCCCCATTTTTGTCAATACTAGCCATGAATGACCATTTCAATAATACTAAAGGCTAACACCTATGGATTTTTTACCAAAAAATGGACTCAACTAGAAATCCAAGGATGTGACCTATGGCAAATAAACATATGTGGCGTGAGGTGTATGAGCCTCTTATCGATGATCAATGGCCACACAACCCCCATTTTTATCAATAATAGCCATGAACGACCATTTTCAATAATGTTGAAGTCTAACACCAGAAATCCAATAATGTGACCTGTGGCAAGGAAACATATGTGGGGTGAGGTGTACGAGCCTTTGGTCGATGATCAATGTACACACAACCCTCATCTTTGTCAAAAATAGCCATGAACGACCATTCTTAGTAGTACCGAAGGCTAACACCTACTTATTTTGACCAAGAATCGATCTCCACCAGAAATCTTGTAATGTGACCTATGGCTAGGAAACATATGTGGGGGAGGTGTACGAGCCTCTAGTCGATGATCAATGGCCACACAAACCACATTTTTTACAAAAATAGCGATGAACGATCATTTTCTATAATATTGAAGTCTACCACCTACAAATTTTTGATCAAGAAATGGTCTCCACCAGAAATCCAAGGATGTGACCTATGGCAAAGAAACATATGTAGGGTGAGGTGTACTAGCCTCTGCTCGATTATCAATGGCCACATAACCCCCGTTTTTGTCAAAAATAGCCAGGAACGACAATTTTCAATAATATGGAAGGCTAAAACCTATGGATTTTTTACCAAGAAATGGTATCGATTAGAATTCCAATAATGTAACCTATGGCAAGGAAATATATGTGGGGTGAGGTGTACGCACCTCTGTTTGATGATCAATGGCCGCATAACCCCATTTTTGTCAAAAATATTCATGAACGACAATTTTCAATAATACCTAAGGCTTACACCTATAGATTTTTATTAAGAATTGGTCTCCACCGGAACTCCAAAAATGTGACCTATGAAAAGGAAACATATGTGGGGTGAGGTGCACTAGACTCTGGTCGATGATCAATGGACAAACAACCTCCATTTTTGTCGAAAATAGTCGAAAATAGCCATGAACGACCATTTTCAATAATACTGAATGCTAATACCTATGGATTTTTGACCAAATATGGTCTCCACTAGAAATCTAATAATGTGACCTATGGCACAGCAATAAATGTGGAGTGAGGTAAACAAGCTTCTAGTCCATGGTGAATGACTACATAACCTCCATTTTTGATGAAAATAGCCATGAACGACCATTTTCAGTAATACCAAAGGCTAACATCTATGGATTTTTGACCAAGAAATCCATGACGTGTACGAGCCTTTGGTCGATGATTAATGGCCACACAATCCCCATTTATGTTAATAATGGCCATGAACGACCATTTTTAATAATACAAGAATCGGTCTAACCCAGAAATCCAATAATGTGACATATGGCAAGGAAACATAGGTGGGGTGAGGTGTACGTACCTCTGTTCGATGGTCAATGGCCACACAACCCCCATTTTTTACGAAAATTGCCATGAACGACCATTTTCAATAATACCGAAGGTAAACATCTATGAATTTTTGACCAAGAAATCCATGAATGTAATTTATGGAAAGGAAACATCTGTGGGATTACGTGTCCAAGCCTCTGGTCGATGATCAATGGCCACACAACCCTATTTTTATGAAAATTGCCATGAACGACAATTTTCAATAATACCGAATGCTAACATCTACAGATTTTTTACCAAGAAATGGTCTGCACCAGAAATCCTAGAATGTGACCTATAGCAACGAAACCTATGTGGGGTGACATGTATAAGCCTCTGGTTGATGATCAACGGCCACACAACCCCTATTTTTGTCGAAAATAGACATGAACGATCATTTTGAATAATATCGAAGGCTAACACCTATGGATTTTTGACCAAGAAATTGTCTCCAACCAATATCCAAGAATGTGACATATGGCAAGGAAACATATGTGGGGTGAGGTGTAAGAGCCTCTGGTCGATGATCAATGGCAACACAACCCCATTTTTGTCGAAAATAGCCATGAACGATCATTTTCTATATTACCGAAGGCTAACACCTATAGATTTTTGACAAAGAACTGGACTCCACCAGAAATCCAATAATGTGACCTATGGCAAGGAAACATATGAGGGGTGAGTTGTACGAGCCTTTGGTCCATGATGAATGGCCATTCAACCCCCATTTTTGTCGAAAATACTAAGAATGACCATTTTCAATAATACCAAAGGCTAACACATACATATTTTTTACCAAGAAATAGTCTCCACCAGAAATACAAGAATGTGACCTATGGCAAGGAAACATAGGACGGGTGATGTGTACGAGTCTCTGATCGATGATCAATGGCCACACAACCCCTTTCTTGTCGAAAATAGCCATGAACGATAATTTTCACTAATATTGACGGCTAACACCTACGTATTTTTGACCAAGAAATGGTCTCCAACAGAAATCTAAGAATGTGACCTATAGCAAAAAAACATATGTGGGGTGAGGTGTACGAGCCTCTAGTCCATGATGAATGGCCATTAAATCCCCCATTTTTTGTCGAAAATAGCCATGAACGAACATTTTCAATAATATCAAAGGCTAACACCTACGGATTTTAACCAAGAATTGGTCTCCGTACAAAATCAAAGAATGTGACATGTGGCAAGGAAATATATATGAGGTGACGTGTACGAGTCTATGATCAATGGCCAAACCCTCATTCTTGTCGAAAATTGCCTTAAACGACAATTTTCAATAATACCGAAGGCTAACACCTACGGATTTTTTACCAAGAAATGGTCTCCACTAGAAATCCAAAATGTGACCTATGGCAAGGAAATATACGTGGGGTGAGGTGTACGAGCCTCTAGTCTATGATGAATGGCCATTCAATTCCCATTTATGTTGAAAATAGTCATGAATGAACATTTTCAATAATATCGAAGGCTAACACCTATGGATTTTGACCAAGAATTGGTCTCCATACAAAATCCAAGAATGTGACCTATGGTAAGGAAATATATGTGGGGTGAGGTGTATGAGCCTCTGGTCGATGATCAATGGCCAGACAACCCCATTTTTGTCAATAATAGCCGTGAACGATTATTTTCAAAAATGTTGAAGACTAACACTTATGGATTTTTGACCATGAATCGGTCTCCACCAGAAATCCAATAATGTGACCTATGGCAAGGAAACATATCTGGGGTGAGGTGTATGTGTCTCTTGTCGATGATCAATGGCCACACAACCCCCATTTTTGACGAAAATTGCCATAAACAACCATTTTCAATAATAACGAAGGCTAACATCTATGGATTTTTGACCAATAAATGGTCTCCACCAGAAATCCAGGAATGTGACCTATAGCAAGGAAACATATGTGGGGTGAGGTGTACGAGCCTCTGGTCTATGATCAATGGCAACGCAATCCATTTTTTGTCAAAAATATCCATGAACGTTCATTTTCAATATTATCGAAGGCTAACACCTATAGATTTTTGACATAGAACTGGTCTCCACCAGAAATCCAATAGTGTGACCTATGGTAAGGAAACATATGTGAGGTGAGGTGTATAAGCCATTCAACCCTCATTTTTTCGAAAATAGCCATGAATGACCATTTTTAATAATACTGAAGGCTAACACCTACGGATTTTTGACCAAGAAATGTTATCCAGCCAAAATCCAAGAATGTGACCTATGGCAAGGAAATATATGTGGGGTGACGTGAACGAGCCTCTGGTCGATGATCAATGTCCACACAACCCCTATTTTTGTTGAAAATAGCCAGGATCGACTATTTTGAATAGTACCGAAAGCTAACACCTACGGATTTTTGACCAAGAAATGGTCTCTAGCCAAAATCCAAGAATGTGACCTATGGCAAGGAAACATATGTGGGGTGAGGTGTAAAAGCCTCTGGTCGATGGTCAATGGCAACACAACCCCATTTTTATTGAAAATAGCTATGAACGGTCATTTTCAATAATACAGAAGGCTAACACCTGCAGATATTTGACAAAGAACTAGTCTCTATCAGAAATCCAACAATATGACCTATGTCAAGGAAACATATATGGGGTGAGGTTTACGAGCCTCTAGTCCATGATGAATGGCCAATCAACCTCTATTTTTGTCGAAAATAGCCAAGAATAACCATTTTCAAAAATACCAAGCGGAGGACTGGGGCGAGCGAGTGTGGAGGGGTGTGGGCCGAGCTAGAGGTTTCGGCCCAAGCATTGTTTTTCTTTTCTTTCCTTTTTTGTTTCCTTTTTTCAACTTTTCTAATTTCTAAGTTTTAAATTCAATTCAAATTCAAGTTTGAATTTCCACTCAAGTTTAAATGCACAAACAAAAGAAATCAGAATGAATGCAAAGTATTTTGTACTAATTATTTTTATCTATATTCTTGGGCAATTGTTTTAATTTTGCAATGCACACACCTTATTTATCTTAATTATTTTGAACATGGAGTCAAATTAAAGTTCACTCAAAAACTTATTTGTTTTAATAGAAAATATTTTCTAAGGAATAATCTCTATTAAGAGATACATTAAATTAAATATTTTCGTGGACATTTATAAATACATTTTTCAATAGCATAAATCATATATGGATCTTCTCATGTGTTTCCTATTATCCCTTTTTAAGTCCATATTCAATGTCTAGTTTTAAAAGTTCAAACTTATCTATTGTTACCATTTGACCGTTCTAGAGAAAATTATGTTGAAAAGAAAGGAAATTATTATTAATGACATTTTAATTCTTAATCTTTTTATAAGGATATTTTATAAATCCTAAAATTAGGATTCTGTTCCTAACTTTTTTGTGGTTGCTATTTTTCGGTTTCCGATTTCTAAGCTTTTGTTTGTTCTGGTGCGTCAAACATGACAATCTAGGCATTTAGCAACATATTATTTTTCTTGTATAAATCTTTGAATTTTTGTGGTCTCGAACCGATTTTCAAGTTTTCGTCATGTTTTATGAGTTATAGCTTACTAGTATTCATAATTACATTCGAGCAAATTATTTGAAGTGTTTATATTTTTTTAATTGTCATGATAACTTAGGGTTGAAATTAAGATGTAAAACTCTTTCTTTGCACATTAGCCATTTAGATTAGAATTTAATTATTACAAGAATGTTTAGAGAAGTTAAATTCACCCTCTTTTTTATGGTTTGTGATTATTTATCTTTTTCTTTTGTTCTGGCATGTCGGCAATCTAGACACTCAGCTCGACCATATGTTACTTTATTTTTTGACCTATATTTCCTTCTGTAGACTTTTTATTTCCCATTCTCTCGAACCAATTTTAATGTTTTTGTTATCTTTGTCAGCTATGGCTTACTGGTTTAGATATTTCAGGGATCCAGAGCTATATATATATATATATATATATATATATATATATATATATATATATATATATATATATATATATATATATATATATATATATATATATATATATATATATATATATATATATATATATATATATATATATATATATATATATATATATATTATTTAGAGCCCTGGGCTCTATTTAACTACAGGAAGCCCTGACCAGGTGCGCAGACCGCACCAGACCCTTTTTGGCTTATTGTACCTAACTGTGCTTACGCTAAATTATAATACGAGTTATGCTGATGTGTGTATCGGTTTATGCAAATATAGTCTGCGCATATTACGTGCATCAGGCCCACGATCCGGCCCACGCGTTCATTTATTCAGTCCCACGCTGACACTATAAAAATACCCCACGCCGCCAGGGATTAGGTTTTAGCGGTGGCGGCGGTTCCCTCGGGTGTGCGAGCGGCGGTGATCCTGGGGGCCAGCAGCGGTGTCGCCTCGAGGCAGGCGACCGACGGTGGCGCTCCACCATGATCGAGCGACGGTGGCGCTCCACAGGGAGCTCGCCCGCCTCGCCGCCAGGTCCGTCGCGCGCCTGCCTGCTGGGGCTGGGCTCGACGGGAGCGGAACCGCCGAGGAGGCCGAGATGGCCGCCGCGCTCATGGACGTCGCGGCCGCCAGCGCCGCCGCCTCCGCCGCCGTGTTCTCGGCCGTCGCGTCCGTGTCTGCCGCCGCGTCGTCGTGCTCGAACAAGAAGGCCCCGACGGCCTTCGTGGCTGCTGCCTTCGCCAAGAAGCCGGAGACGCCGACGACGGCCGATGTCGCGCAGGAGAAGCACGAGGAGCTTGAGCGATGCATCGACGAGTGCGAGAGCGGCAGCGAGGTGGTGTTCAGGAGCATTGTTCGGAATAGGGTTTCGTTGCTCAACATCCATAGTCCGGCGATCTAGAGAATCGATCTCTCATATCAGTCGCCATCACAATTTAGTTAACGATTGTTGTATACTATGCTACATACGTATATATACAGTGTGAATACACGTTGAAACAATAGAGAATAAAAATATATATGTGCAGGTAAATTATTAAAACTGTACTACTGTAATCATCAGGAGGGCATTATTTAAATGTTGTATGATTTACGCTAAAATTCGTACTCATTTACGCTGTTTTAGCTCACGTTTTACGCTGGAATCCGCCCGAGCAGAACCTGCGAACTGCGGCTATAAATTAAAATTTATTTCCTTCTACTAATGCTCCTCAAACCGTAACTGTCCCTTTATTTACGCGATTATGCAGCACGTCTTTCCTTATATCAAACCGGTCAAGATTTATATAACGCATGGTTTATGCTATCATGTTACACATCGTTATGCAGTCGTAAACGGTTTATTTATGCATCGTTATGCAGTCGTTAACCGCCGCCAATATCACAGATACGAACATGGACGAGCGGCTGTAAATGAGAATTTGTTTCCTCCCGTAACTGTGCCTTTATTTACGCGAACGTGGAGCACGTCTTTCCTTATCTCAAACCGGTGGATATTTAAATGTTGCATGGTTTACGCTATTATGTTACACAGCGTTATGCAGTCGTAAACGGTGTACACATGGTAATATTCGTTCCCGTGATTCATGGTCCAAAAGATTCCTTCTATGCATGATTTATGAACGTTTGCATGGTTTACGCCATCATGTATCACAACGTTATGCAGTCGTAAACGTCTAGCACATGCAGATATTCGTGCGCGCGATTCCTGGCATGCAAAGATTCCATTTATGCATGAGTTATGCACATTTGTACACAAATTTATGCTTGCGTAATTGCATGTCGCGTGTAAGGCGGGATACGTGGTTATCCTTTGCATAAATGGCGCAGGCTGGCGTCCAGTGGACCTAACGCGACCCGTTCGGTCTCCCTGGCTGGGGCTTCGCCCACTAACGGAAGCCCAGGGCTTCCATTACCTCTACCCTATATATATATATATATATATATATATATATATATATCCGAGACATAGCCATTGTGCTATGGCCGGTAACATGTTAAGCCTGCCTAGTTTAGCTGTGCAGTGTCATGGAAACTAACTCATGTTTATCGATGATATATAGTCCGATCCACATACGTATTGAATTGCATTTAGTTCTTGAAAAAAAGGAAAGAAAAATATTACATCTGACAAGCAGGGAAAATATATGTAATTATGGAAAATAAATTACCCAAGAGAAATTTGTTGTTGAAGCCGAAGAGGGATTGAGCAAAGTGCGAGCGAGATGACAACACAAAAATGACTCTGAAAGCAGATCAGCGAGATCACTAGAAGCTAGCGGAAGCCTGCTTGGCAAAGCGGCCTTTCACTCGCCATCTCGTGTCTGCTCTGGCCTTACGAGAAGCATACATGATCTGCTTGCAGAACCTGCAATAATCCACGTACAGTACAAGCTAGAATCAGATGTCGTCGTCACAAGGTAGCTAGGTAGTTAGTTCGTTGTTCAGAGCGCGCGCACCTTCTATTCTTCCTCTTCTCGATATATCTTTGTTTGGCCCTCTCTCTCCCCTCTCGTTTCTTGGCCATAGCGCTTGCATCTTGCAGCAGCATCTGCATCTGCAGTCGCTGCTGGTCAGCTTCCTGCATCAAATTTATCTTCTCCGGCGGTAAGCCATTGTCAACCCATTATATTTATTTAGAAGAAGAAGAAAAAATAAACAGATCAGTAGTATATTTCTACCTCAGTCTCAGGCTCACAGCATTCTGCCAGCATCTTCTCAAGCCTTGCAGTTTCCACGGCGACATCCCAGTCTGGCGGGAGCCCAACATCCTCCTCCACGACCAAACGCGGGAGCTTGTCTGCGAGCCAGGCCTCAAAGTCCTGCTCCAGCTGCGGTGGGTCTACGGAAATGAGGCGCACCATCTCAGCAGGGCCCGGACAGCCGGTGTACGTGGCCACGCGGGTGCGGGTCACGCCGGGAGCACCGCGGCCGACGCACAAGGTGCACAGCGTCACGGTGCCGTCGCAGCGCAGTGCGGCCGGCGCGGCGCCGCACGCATCGCAGAGCCGGGCGCGCGGGTGGAGCGCCCCCGCCTCGGTAGCCCCGTGCACGGCGGCGTCGCAGTGCAGGCACAGCCTGGCGTCACAGCAGTGGCAGAAGATGATGGCATCATGCACAGCGCAGGACCTGCAGCCGTAGAGCGGCAGGGCCATCCGCCGCCGCGGCAAAGAGAACCGGACCTGAGGCGGCGGTGGAAGGCGT
This sequence comes from Zea luxurians, assembly GCA_029449295.1. Taxonomy (NCBI): domain Eukaryota; kingdom Viridiplantae; phylum Streptophyta; class Magnoliopsida; order Poales; family Poaceae; genus Zea; species Zea luxurians. Next base: position 42,438 of record JAOPSE010000609.1, on the reverse strand, counting down.
TGGTGATGGTGGATAGCTAGTGATGCATGGGCATGGCGGTTACTCAGATCAGTTGCCGCGCGCGAGTCATCGGATCGCTAACTAGCTGGATCCCGACCATGCAGTGCATGGATCTATCCTTCCTTCACACAAACGTACGTACGTGCTGCATGAACTTGCATACACTATGATGTCTTTTCACATTATTGTCAGTATCTTTAATATTAGAGTATAGACTAACAAACATGAGAGACTCTCTAGCCAGGCCTCTAAATCCTCCTGCACCGTAAACTTTAGAGGAGATTATTTCCATCCTTTATCTCTCCAACGGTATCCTCCATACAGTTCTCTAAGGGTGCGTTTGGTTAGGGAGCTAACTAAGATAGAGCGGCTCCATTCGAGTTTCTAAGAATTGAGCTATTTTAATAAAGAGGATCATGCTAGATCCCCTCTCTCTCTCTATATATATAGAGAGAGAGTTATCATTTCCTAACCTCTATTCATTTTAATATTTTAAACAATAGATTTAGCAAAACTAAGATATGTACAATACATTTGAGAATACACTTGAGAGTATGACAAATACGTACGAACAAAAATTAAAAGTAAATTATGTCCCTAATATAGATATTTACGTATAGAGAACGTTGTTGGAGAGAGAGAAGATATAAAGGAGAGAATCTTTTAGAGGAGTCTATAAAAAATGGATATAGAGGATGAATTTAGAGGACGTTGATGAAAAAGTCTTATAACGAAACCAAACTATACCATCGTTGGATGCAAGTCACTCTAACTAGTATCACTAGAGTCATAAATCCAAATCATATATAGGACATGATGAGAGCACCGAGAAGGGGTGAATAGATGATCTTGCAAAATTGACACTAAAACACAAACTTGGTCCAAAATTAGAGTTAGCGCAAAACATAAACCAAGTTCGTGATGAGAAGAAGAGAGAAAGTTCTCTTCATTTGATTGCTCTTTCAAGATATGATTTAAACTAAGAGCAATATTCCAACTGAATGAGACAAGCGATTTTATCTGTGCTTCAGCCAAGCCTGAAATGCTTGCCTACATCCACGTTGTGGTGTCCCAGAGCACAAGGGTTGCTTTCAACCCCTCTCGAGTGATCCAGAGATCGGACTTGAGTGCCACGGTCTTCCTTGTCAATATGAATCCCTTTCGCAAAGAATATCCATAAATTGGAGTCTCTTGCAGTCGTACACAAATCAGAGTTAAAAGCTTGAGCACAAGAAAGGGAGAGAGTACACACACAAGAGCAAAATGCAGCAATACAACGCAAGAAAGAAGATCACAAGAGCGCAAACACAAGTGTCACAAGAAACAGCTCAAAATAGTGCTCGAATCTCACTAGAAACACAAAACAACGTCGTGGCAGAGTGTCGGAGTTATGTATTCTCTTGGAGTGCTTCGGTGATGAAGGAGGTCGCCATAGTCGTTGCTCCTTCCTTGCAAAAAGATGTCAAAATTTAGCTTCCTATGGGGCACCAGACGGGTCCGGTGTGCTACCGGACCAAGTTCATGTGACTCGAGTCCAAGATTCTTATTGGCACTTTCCTTCGCTGACGAGCACCGAACCGGTCTGGTGCACCTCCGGACCGGGTGTCACATTAGCTAGCCATTGGCTTGCCCACGCGCACTGAAGACTAGTCGTTGGAGGTAGTCCAGTGCGTCACTGGACCATGAACAATGATGGTCCAGTGCGCTAGGCCGCAAAAAGAACAAGCCCTAGGCCCCTATAGACTCGATATGGTGCACCACTAAACCCGGTCCATGTGCCTCGAGTTCGGGATTCTGATTAGCACTTTCCTTCGCTGACGGGCACCGGAGCGGTCCGATGCACCTCTAGATCAGGTGCCACATTAGCTAGCCGTTTTATCACCCGCGCGCGTCAAAGACTAGTCGTTGGAGGCGGATTGGTATGCCACCAGACCATGAACAGTGACGATTTGGTGAATTTTATAGTTAAATTCTTGATACTTCACTGTTTGTCCGTACGGGCGGTTCGGTGCACACCCGCATGGTCTGGTGCGCCAAGCCACCAAAAGATCAAGTCATGGGCCCCTGTGGACTCGGTCTGGTGCATCAACCGGTCCACTGAGGCCCAGAAGTGCCTAGTTTTGGCTCTTTTGAGCCAAACTTCTCCAAATATTTTTGGCTATTCATGGGATATTCCCTACGACTTAGACAAACATAGTTAGCACATAATCCAATTGAGTAAGTGTGGAAAACTCACCTTTTCGCCATAGTTTCACCAGGATTTGCAATGTGACTCAAACTAAGTCCTAGAAGCACTTTTCTCACAGAATTGAGTTAGACATCAAACAAAAAGTGCTAAAACTTAGTGTAAGGTATATGTAACTTATTCAAACACACAAACCTCATGTTTATACTGTTTTACCCAAAGTTGCACTTTTAGCCTCCAGCTTAGCTCATTTGGACTTTGTGACTTCACTTTGCCTTCAAGTGAACATGTGATCATACTTAACATAGACTAGTTAGTCTATCTTGGTGTGTTGAACACTTAATCACCAAAATAGATATAAATGGCTATCTAACACATTTCCCTTTCACATGAACGTAGAAATATAGAACAAATATAAATAGAGATACATAGATTGAGCACTAGTCATAAATCTGAATCACATATAGGACATGAAGATACAAATATAGAATAGGTATAAACACACACACACACGCATATGCACACTATATATATAGTGTGAGAGAGATTAGTACTATGTCTGTGCATTGCGGCGGTACACCAATCATATTTGATGGTATAGTGTAACAGTTGTACGACATCCAAGGTCTAGTGGCAAGCGGTGTGATGGGCCATCTACATAAAAAATAAATTTAAAATTAAAGTGAACCCTTCCCACAAAAAACAAATTAAAGTGGACATATAGCCCACATATACCAGAAATTAAATTGTAGATACTACACTTTATCTTAGCTAAAAGGCTGAGAGAGGTACGAGTTAAAAAGGAGACCTGGTCCTTTTTTATAGCTCACTCGATCGCTCGTCCTCCTTCAGCTAGCGAGGTTGTACTATCTAGGGGCGTTGTGTTGCGTGTGGCTTCATGTCATGTTGGGTTTAGGTGTTTTCTCACGACCCATCTGGAAGGTAACGACCTGTTTATTGATTCAGACATGGAGGAGAAAAACATATATAATCTATGTGCATCATGTGTGATGCACGATACACGAAACTCATGCTTTATAGAAGTATTTGTGTCAACACCCCTAAGCATGTGTACCTTGTGCGTAGGGGTGGGCACTTTTTTACCGTAAACTAAGAAATGAATTGAACCATACCAAACCAAACCGAAATTTTGGTTTTTTGTAGTTTAGTTCGGTTTCGTTTTTTACACCTGAGAATTTCGGTATTCAGTATCATAATCAGTTTTCACCGTATACTGAACCGAAATACCAAAAAAATGAATACCAAACTTTACCAATTCAAAATTTTGAATCTTTGATTATGTGAACTAAATGTGTGATGCAATTAAATTATTATTCACTTATTTGTATGTGATGTATGATGTACCTTTAAGTATTTTTATCTATATAATTTTTACTTTTTAAAATTGTGTGTAATGTGTTGTCTTGTAGCCCTTCTTGAGTATAAGTTTGGTATTCGGTTTTTACCGAAAAATCAAACTAAAAAACTGAATCCGAACTTATCGGTTTTTCATTTTCTAGAAAATTGGTCGGTTCCTAATATTTGAAAAACAAAGCTTTTAAAACCGAAAAACCAAACCGAAGTTTCAAGAAAAACCAAATGCCCAGCCCTTGTGCGCTACATTATAACTCGCTAAGGCCCCAACCATCACGATGGGTCATATCACCTAGTTATAACAAGAATATGCAACTGGAACCCTGCCACATTTGGTCGCATGGCAGGTCCCCTGCCATACATGTCTTAACCAAGCTCTTGTCCTATGGACACTCCCACCAATCTATTGATAGGGTCTGATTGCGACACTTATCTCTGGTGTCCCTTCTCCCTAACGGGGTCTAGATGCGCCATGTGTCCTAGGGCTCCCATTGGAGCCAGAGGACTCCTACGTCCACCCGTTGTGCCAACCAAAATGGGTTCCGAGTGCGCCATGTGACCCAGGATCCCCAGTACCCCTTAAGGGCTCCGAGCACACCTGTAACACCCTGAATTTGGGGGTATAAAATTTCTTTTCTAATATCCACCAAATTTAGGTGTTACCCTCTTTCTTTCCTTCCTTTCTACCCTTTTTCCTAAATAGAGGGGAGTTATTTTGTTATATACATAGGAGTGAGCCTAGTAAAATAAAACCTTAAGGAAATTTCGATTATCGCATCAATGTTGGAGTGCATATTTTTTGATTGATGAATCTGCTTGTTGTGAATTCTTCGCATTTGTGAATTTGTGCTCGAGCCTAAAATTAAATAAGGGAAAATAATATAACAAAAGGAAAAAAGGACTGACTTTTCTCTCCCCCTCCTGGCCTGCTCGGCCAGCCTGGCCAGGCTGCCGCACCCCCTAAGCCACCCCTCCCTGTGCCTCTGTTCGGCCCACGGCATGCGTCCTCGCGCCGCCGCGCTTCCAGCGCGTGTAGTGCGCGTGGGTGGTTCGGTCGCCATCGTCGCTGCCCACGGGGGGCTCGCGTGCCAGAGCCACGCGCAGACGCGCTCGGCGGCCAAGCGCCTTGAGCCGTGGGGCCCAGATGTCATTAGCTTCCCCTCCAAAAGCCACCTCCCGCTGGTCCCTTGCGTCCGGTCGACGTGCCTGCACTGAAAATGGAAACCACCACCACCGATCTCGCCCAACGCGCTCCTCTCGTCCGTTCTCGCCCAGCTCCGGCCAACCGCGCAGCGCGTCTGGCCCGCCTCATCCCCGCCCCAGCCCTAGGTCCCGGCGTCCCGGCCTCGCGCACCAGCCGTGGGCGAGGCTTGCCCCATGGTGCGATGCCTCCGCCCCAGCGTGCTCCGCTGCCTGTGAAGCCCGCGACCCCTGCCTAGCTCGACGTGCACATGTGTGCGCTCCCCACCACGTTGCGCGTAGGTGCTCGCCCGCCGTGTCGTCTCCCTCGACCCCGCGCGTAGGCGTGCCGCGTACATGCGGAGGAGTCTCCCGCGCACGCCATCGAGCACCTGCCCCCGCGCACCGAAGCTCCGTTGAGCCACCATCTGCACTGCCCTCGTTGTCGCGTCATAGTGCTGCGCCGCGTTTGTTGTCGTTGCGTCGCACTCCCAGAGTTCACTAGCGCCTTCGCCGTCGGGCTGGGAGTCGTGCTGCCTCCACGTCGTCGTCGTTTGTCGCCAAGGTGAGACCGTCTTCCCCCGACTACCCTCGTCTACCCCCTATGCACACGTCTACCAGCTCCAGCGCCTTGCCTCCACGTCGTGCTGCCCACGCGCGTCGTTCGTGCGTGTCGCACGTGCTATTTCGCATGTCGTCACGTGTGCTATTTTGCGCGTACCGTTGCGTGCGTGCTTTTTCGCATGTTGATAGCTCGCGTCGTCGTTTGCGTAAATCTCTATTTACATGCTTTAATAAAATCATTTTGCTATATCGTTCATGTTGAATCGTTGATTAATTGTTTAGTTGTCGGTTATTAAAGTAACAATTCAATCGAATCTAATTTATAATTTTAATTATGCGTTTGTAGATACTTGTTAATGTGATTATGCCGACTTAGATGTTATAGTTAATATTTGTTTATTATAAAACTAACACAATTTAGTAGTATTCGTATGTGGCGTCGTTTATTTGACGCGAAATTGTTTGTTATTTAATATATAATGTGTCGCAAACCCTTTTCGACTCGTTTCAGTCACGTCAACTTCGTAACAACGTCGATTTCATATTAGTAAAGTCATTTTGTCATGTCGCAAGTTTTAATTAATTAATTGTTCAATAATTATAAACGACATTCTAAGTAAAACCAATCTATAGTTTTAATATACGCTCTTATAAATACCTACTAATGTGATCGCGCTGATTCAAGCATGGTCCACGCGCATTATTAAATTGTTCCGCGTGTGTCGCATGCTCTGTTCTGCGTGTATCGCGTGTCCCATCCGCATGACATTCGCGCATGATGTGCACGTGGTGGCATGCTGGTTTACGCGTTGTTCACGTGTTGTTTCGCATGCGTCGTCACACGTTGTCGATGCGTGCCGCATGTCGTCCGCACGCTTAGTCGTGTGTGGTCATGCATCGTTCGCGCGCTATCGTGCTACTCGCACGTTATCGCGTGCGTATTCATGTGTCATTCGCGCACTGTTCACGCGTCATCGTCTTTCCTTCGCACGTTCTGTCGCACGTCTGGTTCGCGTGTCACACGTGTTGTTCGCACACGTGTCCGCGCGTCGCTCGCACACTGTCGTGTTGTTTCATGTGTCGTCCGCGCGCTATGTCGCACGTGTCGTTCGCAAGCTGGCTTGCTGTTTCGCACACCGTAAACTCGCCTCGCTTAGAATCCCTCGCTTTAATTAAATAGTAGTTATAATTTATATTTGATAACACCCAATTAAATGTCCTAATTTATATTCGTTTAGCGTATATGCGATAACTTCTTGACCGTAGCTTCGGGTTCGACGTTTCTTTTCCTCGTGTGACCATAGCAGTGCGCTCTTTTTCGTATTGCATGTTTTATTATTATTATGCTTTTCTTTGAATGGTGTAATGTTCTTATGCATATATATGTTTGTTTGCTTGTGCTTATTTGTCTTCGCTTTGCGTCGCGAATAGACTGCAATCCGTTTCCGAGCTTCGAGGGATCGAGGATCAACCGTTGGCGACCCAGTGATCTGGTTCTCCGAGTTCTACGAGATTGAAGACCCTGAGCATCTGTTTGGTGAAGGCAAGTGTCTCTTGACCCACTTATGTCCTATACATTCCTTAATTCACTTTCCGCATTTGCACAGTTTATACCTAAGGATTGACTAGCTTTTGTTATCCATGTCCTTGCTTACCTATTTGGGTTGGATTATTCTGGTTTAGCTTCATGCTAGTGCTTCAATTAATCAATGAACATGATGAGATTTATCAATGATACGATGTTTCCCTTCTTTATTATGATGATATACTTATGGCATTTAAAGGGACTCGAGTGGTTTCTCGAGTGCCTCCCCGTAAGGACCTGTTCGTTGAATGACCGCCCGGGAAAACCGTGCAACCATGAGGGTGGAATGGGACGCCCTTAGCTGAATAATTAGAGGAACCAGGGTGTAGTTCGCTTCACCGTCGTGCTGTTAATGGGGCTCGGTGTATGTGGCTCGCTCTACCAAGGTTGGTTCGCCCCTTGGGGAGGAGTGCGGTGCATTTAGGAAACCTAACGGGCGGCTACATCCCTGGGGAATCTTTGTAAAAGCTACATAGTGATACCCTGCTAGGTCACCTTGGTAGTGATCAATGGAGAGTCATGATCTCCAGGCAGAAAGGGAATCACGACTTGTGGGTAAAGTGCGCAACCTGTGCAGAGTGTTATGAAACTGATATATCAGCCGTGCTCGCGGTTATGAGCGGCCAAGGGATCTCCATTGATTAGAGACACATTGATCAGAGATGTTTTGGTTACAGATGATGATGAGGATAATGTTGGTTTCTATTATGATTATGATTTCAGGTATTCTTTCCGTTTGGAAGGAGTACTTTTGGGTTAACAACTTGGGTTAATGTTAAAACCTAGCTCTCTACTAGTGATAATTACCTGACCAACTAAAAGCAACTGCTTGACCTTAACCCCACATAAAGCTAGTCCACTACAGCCAAACAGGACATTTGCTGAGTACGTTGATGTGTACTCACCCTTGCTTTCACAAAACACAAGGTTGCCTTTGGTGCAATCTATGCTCAGGTAAAGAAGGTGTCGAGGCAGATCTCCAGGAGTTCCAGGACTTCGACGAGTTCAAAGATTAGGCTAGCGACCTCCCCCATTCAGCTACCTGTGGTGGGTTGTTTACGTTGGGTACGTTTCGATTCTGTGTACTTTGATTTATATTATGTAAATGGCTCTAGTCTGTAATATTATTACTTACTCTTTATTGTAATTCGAAGCATTGTGCTATGATGAGTCATTTATGTAATCGCTGTGTACATGAATTTCTGATCCTGGCACGTACATGGTTCGCATTCAGTTTACCTTCTAAAACCGGGTGTGACATAAGTGGTATCAAAGCCGTGCTGACTGTAGGACCGCTGACCTAGAGTAGCATTGGCCATTTTAAGGACTTAATGATTATTACTTCACCTCATCCTTGATTCTGCTTCAAAATATTAGTCACCTCGACTAATTCTAAGTTGTGCTCCTATATGCCCCCTTGCCAAAAGTATTTTATTCTAGTATGTTCTATACTTCTCTCAATTTATTAGATCTGATCTCACTCTTGTGCTTGCGACATCTTTGTAGATGCCCCCTGACCATAACCTTCTTGTCTTTTGGATCCCTTCCTCTTTCGTCATTAAATTGCTACCATTTGGCAATCTTTATTCCCCTAGTATTGACATGCTCGTATCCCTGGATTCTTTAATACTCTTATTTCAATACCTACCTCTAATAAAAAAACTCAGTTGCCTATTTAAACATTTCGGTTTATATGTCCATGATCTTACTGTCTTTTGAGACCCTTTCCTATTCTATTGTTAAGTCGCTATCTTTTTGGCAATTTGTACTCTCTTGGTCTTGGTACGCTCTTACCATTGGAATCCTGCATACACTTATTTTTATATATTCTTACCTTTATATCCCAATGTCTGTTTAAGACATTTCAATTAACATGCCCTTGACCACCCTTATTTCTTAATGATCCATGAGTGGTCATTTTATTTTGCACATCCTTGGCGATCTCATTAATTCCTTGTGACTTCCTTCGGTAATGAATCTTTACTTCAACCCTTCTATTGGAACCTTACCTATCTTACCCTTGATTGTTTTCTCCACTTTGCCACTTCGTGAGTCTTGCCTTAACTCTATCCTTTGTCATGCATTTTGTTATTATTACCTTCACCTTAGACACCTCTATATCTTACTTGATGTTTGTCTCATACCTGCCCTTTAAAATCACCTCTCTCCCGTCTTATTCTGAGAGCTATACTTTACCTATCTTTACCTTGGTCGTATCCTCTTCTTTGGCTTGCGAGTTTGTAACTTCGTCCTTTGCAGTTGTTTTGTTTGTTACTGCCTCCACCTATCTCATCTCTCAATCTTACCTTGGTGATTACGCTATGTTCATTACCTAAAACCTCCAATCTCCCACCTCAGTTCAAGCGTGGTCTCTTACTTATCTCACCCATGGTTATATCCTATACTTTACCACCTGCAAGACATCTTAACTCTATTATTGGTTGTACCTAGATTCCTGGTATTTTTTATGCACATTTACCTCTTCCTTTATATCCTTGCCTATTAACACCTTTGACCCTTGACATCTCTCCATATTTACCATGATATTTACTGATTTTTTAAAAGCCTCACTTATTCCATTTCAATCCGAGAGTGTTGTTTTCCGTATCCCGCTCTTGTTCGTTTCCTTTCCCTTTGCGCTTTGCAAGTCTTGTCTTACCTTAACTTCATCCTTTGTTGAGCTTTTGTTTGATATCATCCTTACCTTTGTAATCTGTAAATCTTGCCTTGATACTTATTTTAGGTCTGCTTGTTGAAATCCCCTCTTTTCTATCTCAATTCGAGAGCTATGTTTTACTTATCTCACCCTTGGCTATATCCTCTTCTTTACCGCGTGTAGGCCTAGACTTAACTCCATTCTTTATTGTATTTGTACCACTGGCTCTTCTGTGCCTTCATCTTTTCTCTTACACCCTTGTCTGTTATCACCTTTGACCCTTGCATTATAGATGTCTTCTACCTAAATGCTTATCTTGAACTTATCCTTTAAAAGCCTCTCCTTTATTTTGAGAAAGTTTGAGAGTTGCGAGTTACCTATTTCTTCCTTGATTTCTTTTCACTTCTAGTCGCCTTACAAGTTTTGCATTAATTCCATCCCTTGCTGTATTTTTTTATCTGCTATCACCCTCACCTTGTCATCCATCGATCTTGCGTTGACACTCATCTTTATTCCGGCTCTTTAAAAAAATCCACTCTCTTCCACCTCAATTTGAGAGTGGCAATTTATCTATCTGACCCTTGGACATACCCTCTCCTTCTCCACTTGCAGGTCCTGACTTAACTCCATACTTCGTGGTACTTATATTCTTGGTTCTTATGCCCATTTACCTCCTCTCCTACACCCTTGTCCGTTATCACCTTTAAACCCTCGTGATATCTATGCCCTTACCTTCATACTTACCTTGAACATACCCTTTTGTTGGGGGCCTTCGGCTTCCGAAGGTCCTCAAAAACATGATTTAACAATGTTTCTGGAAGTATAATGCATGAAAAGGTACCTTCGGACTTGAGTTGAAACCACAGCGTGAAGAAGCACAAGGAGTACGAAGGATAGCGCAAAGCTGAAGCTGTGCGCAGGAGAGCTTCGGCGTGATAGCAGAAAAAGAAAACTGACTTAAAGATGAAAAGGCTATTTAGACCTCGATGGATTACTATCGAGTTATTAGCAAATGTAAAGGGCATGAGTGTAATTTTACATGGGCTACGTCCCGTGCCTATAAATAGATGAACAGTAACCTCGTACTGTTCACGCTGACTAGGCATTGGTCCTTGCGCCACGCTGGTACTTTTACCTTCTTTCAAGTCGAAGGTACACTTGTAATTTGATATCATTTCTATTTTTCCATAGTAATAAAATAGAAATGGGATAATAATAATATATGACTGTTTATATTATCTTTTATGTTTTATGTGATTCTTTCTTCATCTCTATATGTTATGTTGATGAAGGTATGTCCTTCATTACCTTCGTCCGAAAGTCATTATATCCTAAGGGAAATAATGCTTCGAAGGACGAAGGGCTTTAACGTTTAACGTTTTCTATGTTGCCTTGTTCTTAACTCATAGCATTTGAGAACAAGTCCCCAACATTGGCGCCCACCTCCGGTGAAACCTTTTTCGACCACCTTCGGCAAGCATCGACCTTCGCCATGCCGCCAAAGAAAGCTTCGGCAACAGGGGCTGCCGCTCTGCAGCCGCTGGACCCGAACCAGGAGACCATTTCTCTTCGGGAGGCCCAAAGCCAGAAGAGGAAGGCCACCAGTCCAATACCACAAGAGGATGAGTTGGACCAAGAAATCAGGAATATGGAGATGCTTCATCAGTAGGTACAGAAGAAGAAGGAGAAGATGGCTCGGTTAGCTAACCTGCAAAGGCAGATTGACGAAGCTACCGAAGAAGTGCGTCATCTTGCTCAAGATGAGCAGAACCGAAGGCCCCAGCACAGAGAGCTGCACCAAGAAGGCTTCTTCAACGAGGATGACTGGTATTAGGATTTCCATCATGGAAATTTTGCTTTTGATGATGCTTCTCCTCTGTCAGCAGAACTGCAGGCTACACCCTGGCCCCCGTCTTACAAGCCACCCCAGCTCCCCATGTATGATGGACACTCAGATCCGAAATAGTTTCTGATGAGCTACGAAGCAACTATATCTTCGTATGGTGGTAACACTGCAGTCATGCGAAATCCTTCATCATGGCAGTCAAAAATGTTGCACAAACTTGGTACTCCTCTCTTCGGCCAGGAACAATCACATCATGGCAGAAGCTGAAGGACATGATGGTCACCAGTTTTCAAGGGTTTTAGACGAAGCCGGTTACCACTCAAGCCTTGTTCCAGTGCACGCAAGATCAAGAGGAATATCTCCAGGCGTATGTCCGAAGATTCTTGCGTCTGAGGGCACAAGCGCCAACAGTGCCCAATGAAATTGTCATTGAGGCCATGATTAAGGGGCTTCGGCCAGGACCTTCAGCCCAATACATCGCCAGGAAACCCCCTCAAACCCTGGAGAAACTGCTTCAGAAAATGGATGAATACATCCGCGCTAACAATGATTTTCGACAGAGAAGGGAGGAACCTTACAGGTTCTCCAAAATGGCCAGGGGCTTCGGAGGGAGAATCCACCCTAGGCACGTCAGATCAATTCATTCCACTCAGAATGACGACAGGGGAAGTCAACAACAGAGGTCGCAATATTCTTCCTAGGCTTCGGGGCAGCAACAGAGCTATCCTCGACCCCTAGCTCCAAGGGGCAGAGGCGCCAGGGGCTTCGGAGGAAGGTTTGGGGATCAGCCCAGGAAAATTTATTGTCTATTCTGTGGTGAGGACAATGGCCACACTACCAGGATGTGCCACGTCACCATCCAGAAACAGAAAGAGATAGCAGAAGCTGCAGCCCAACAGAGCCAGCCGAAGCAAGTCATGCATACTGCTTCGTACCACTCACCGTACATTCCAGAGTATGTGGGTAACCATCCTGCAGCCTCTGTTGCTTCGGCAAGCCAACCTCAGGCATCTTGGCAACAACCTCCACCTCCACCTCCACCACCATTGCAACGAGGCCAGCAGCCAGAAGGGAGCCAGCACACTCATCAACAACGAGACTTCAGAGAGGAGTCCGAAGCTCGCACAGTCAACAGTACTGTGCCAGAATCGAAGCACATCTACTAGAAGATATCCTACTTCTAAAATAGTTCTGGCATTCGTTATCATTTTTCTTTTTTAATAGAGAACAATCGTTAAAAGCCTAAGTTTTTCCTATCGTTTTCAATTCCTTGTAATAGCTTCGTTTTGGCCATAGTGGAAATGTATCTCTTTTACAGACTCACGAAGTCCAAAAAGTTGGTGAAGCACGAAAGTTGCTCTCAAGAGAGCGCGGGGTTCACAATCACATTACAAGTTTTGCCGAAGCAATAGAAAGTTGTTCTAAGGAACGCAGTGTAAGTTTCCCGAAGCAACAAAAAGTTGTTCCTAAGGGAGCGCAGTGTAAGTTTTCTGCTCAAAAGTCGTTCCAAAGGGAATGCAGAGCTTACAGCGAAAAATAAACGTTGATTCCGCCGAAGTAAAAGGCGAAGCGCGAAAAGTCAACGCGAATACCGCTGAAGTAGAAGGTGAAGAAGCTCCTAAGGGAGGCTTACAGCGAAAAGTCAGCACTGATACACCGAAAAATAAGCGGTAAAGCTGAAAAATAAACGGCAAAAAGATTGTGTGCTTTACTGAGGGAATGTGTGTATCTTCGGCACAAATACCATTTTGCATAGCATAACATCATTACATCATTTTGCATAGCATAACATCATACATCATATTGCATCAATGGCGCAAGAAGGGGATTCAATGTTGATCTTCGGAGATTGTTTCGAAGAAGCAGTGCCAAGGCACAAAATCTATATACTACTTATTAAGAACGTAAGGGTAGCCTGCCTCCCTTGCGTTCTGTCATTAGACAATCTCAGACGTCCATTCTATCGTACCGTGATCTAAGTCATCTGATCTCACACATAAGTTCCACTCCCCGATCCTGCCCACCAGCCTCGGAGCCGTCGCGCAACCGCCCCGCTCGCTGTGGGCCGTTGTGAAAATGTGCCCCTCGGATCCCGCCGCCTCCGACCCATTCCCCTAGAACACATCCCCGTTGGCCGTGCTGACACCAGCTTCATCGACTGAGACCAGCGCGAATTCATCCAAGGCGCTCGCCGGATCATCCTCCCCGCACAGCAGAACCCGCAGGTGACGGGACACCGAGTAGCGCCCTAAGCGCCGAAATCGACGGATCACAGATCAAGACCTGCAAATTTGCGAGGCACGGTGGTCATCTGCCCAATTGATTTAATCAAGAAACTAGAATCGCTCGTAAGGATGGATGTATGAATGGATGGAAGAAAAAAGACGGTCCTTTGCCCAACGAATCAATCACTGGCCGCAGCAGCACGGCCGACGGACTGAGCAAATACTGTACCGTAAATCGGTAGAGGAACGATAAAAGCACAGCAATTGATGAATTACCTGGGCCTGAGGATGATGAGCCGGAGAGGTAACAGCCGGCGGGGATCTGGAGAGGGAGAGGTTGGAGTCGCTGAGACCAGGAAGGGAAGAGACGGGAGCTTGGTGGTGGAAGAGGAGATAACTTGGCCTGGGTCTGTGAGCAGCAGCAACACAGAGGAAGAAGAGGATTCGAATTGACCGCGCAACCATGCCAAGCAATCAAGCAAGGAATTGATAGAGAGAGTGTGGAATTAAAAATGTCACGCGGTTTGTGTATACATGTATAAAACCAAAATCATTTTGTAGGTGGTGCCAAGACTAGGTATGCGAAGGAATAAAATTTAATAACAAGACTGATTATAATAATCTAGAACATGTATAAATAATTAAAGTATTTAGATCAATAAATTATGGTAATTATAGTTGATTATTAAAGTGAGCATTTTTTATACCTTATCGTTTATCTATATCTATATACTACTTATTAAGAACGCAAGGGGTAGCATGCCATCATTTATTTATGCAATATTTATAATTGTTTTGTAGGTGTTTATTCTGATAAACATCCGAGGAACGCACTGTATCTTGCCGTCATCAATGCAACAAATATGGAGATACAAGTGCCCGATTCACTTGGTACTTCATCCGACCGAAATGACGTCACTGACTCCATGAGTTTGCACAAACCAAACAATTAGTAATCCCTTATTAACTTATATCCCAGCCTTTGATTCTATGTTTACAATTTATAAAGATTAAAGGACTCTAAAGACAAATTGATATGGTATCTCAGCGCAAGGAGTTAAAAGATCACAGGTGGCCAGACCTTTAGGTTGCTTCTTGGCCGCTGAGAGAAATAGAAATGGGATATGCAAAGCAGACAGATGGGTACACCATAAATTCTTCTTAACTAATTTCTTCATTGATATTAATCTTGATATTTTTATTAACAATGTAATGTAGCTCCTCGTGTGGCCTCTTTCTATTGAACTATATCGAATACTGGACAGGAGATGAACTGTTAGACATTTTTACCCAAGTATATTATTACTTCCATGACATATATCCACATCTACAGTCAATGTTACATATGGTGCTATAAATAACTTTTTCTTATTTGCAGGATGACAAGACACATTTCAGGAAAAAATTGGCTGCTATATTACTATCTTCAGACACGAACAAGAGAAAGGGGTGTCTGTTATACAAATATGAAAAAGAAGTTGACACGGGAAGCCCCTCTGATGTTCGGATATTAGATAGTCTTACAAATTCTAAGAAGAGAAAACTACTCTATGCACCTGATGATAGCGAAGTATTGATGGAAGATGATGATGGTCCCATTACTCAAGCGGACTTAGAAATGTGGTTTGTTCATGATTGGGATAAAGGAACTCCTATAAAGGTATCAGCCGATGAGTGCACCAACGACTTTTTAATGAGTGGTCTTTCCACAAAGGATATGCCCGTGACCAAAGCTGATTTAATAGATGTTCTATGTGATTACATCATAGCAATCCAAGACGATATGACATTACAGTAAGTGCTCATTGTTTTATCTATTTTATGTATACCAACTACGTATAGTCTTGATATTGACTTTCGTCATGCTACATTACAGGATGACATGGGTGCGAAGTTTCAACCCTTCTAAGATAGAAATATCTGCCAAAGACTTGCAAAATATATTAAGGATAAATCTAGATATGACTCTAAAATGTTTTGAAATGGTTGTTTAACTACTTACCAATAAAGATTCACGTATGTCAAAAGGTGAAAAGATAAAGGATATAAAGCATTATATGGATATGCGCTTCTGGGTAAGTTTGTTTCCAATAAATAATGTAGCAATATATAGTATCTACCTATAATCCTCATGTGGTCATGTATATCTATTTATCCAGAGAATGGTTGGTTTTTGGCAAACTTCCAAAGTACCACGAGGACCCTACAACAGAAGAGCTAGCCAAAACACTCGACTGTTGGCCATCAATGAACTACTATATCACTGGTTGTAGATATGTAAGTATGTGTTCATTTTGAATGTATTTATAAAAAGACACTTCTTTGTAGTTCTAATGATTGATGTTTTGCAGGTTCTTATGCCATGGAAGTTCAACGAGTGATACGCCCTTTTCGTAATTGACCATGGTAAAAAGCACGTGACTTTTATCGACTTTACACCCATTCAAGATTGGTGTAAGCATATGCCATACAAGAGGTTCGTGGAAGCGATTATCATGGCCTCAAAGAAATAAGCCAACAATCCGAGGCTGTAACATAGTTGAGGTTGAATCTAAAGGATCTACTGTGGGATAACTACCCTTGGAAGCTAATCCTTTGGAAAGTACGGTGGTAGCGTCAAAATGTGCAAATGTTGTGGCAGGAGCAGGGTCGGTCAAATCGTCTGCAGGTACATAAACTACTTGGATCGAAGTTATAGATCCCTTTTTGGTAGAAGTAATTCTTTCTTGCAAAGAACCCATTTCTGTACTAAGGGTAGGTTGATAACCCACTGCGGAGGGCATTATGCCTAATAAGGCGGATACTTCTGATCCTGCTTGAACAAAACGAAATATATTATCGATGAATAAAAGCATGTCTTGCTTATTAACATCTCGGAAATATTCTGCCATAGTTAGGGCAGTTAAACCAACTCTCATACGAGCTTCCGGCGATTCATTCATTTGGCCATAGACTAGAGCTACCTTTGATTCCTCAATATTTTTTCCATTAATTACTCCAGATTCCTTCATTTCCATATAAAGATGCCTACAACAAGAAACGTTCTGAATGGATAGAGGATATTTTTAAGTGAGAACATACAATTCAGACTGGTCTTCCAATTGACTTAAAAGGGTATTTTCTCCGTACCACGTACCTTCTCAACAATATAGAATTTTTGTATGATAACCATTGTATATAACATAGTTGGCCAAACATTATTCTATATGGTTAATAACAGCTACCTCATTCTATAAGCTATGGTCATGTGGGGAAATGGTAAGCGAATGGAATTTGTTAGGGTGAGTGGAGTACGTTTGTTTCATGTTCAAACATACATTCCAGTTACATAATACAAATTTGATGTGATGTTCTATTCTCTTATGTCTTTGTGTGTAGGATGCAAGGATTCTTCGAAGGAACTTTGTGATTGATCTATTAAGTTATGAGGACAATTCATGCCGTTATGCCATCCCTGCAAACATACAACAGAGACTTATCAATATCTCTACAAAGAAATATATTAGTGTACGATTGCCGATATATTGTTCGTTTTCATGCAATTGTTGTGCACTCGCGTTTTATTAATAATTTGTAAGTTGTCGCAACGCACAGACACCTAACTATCATTTATATAGGTCTGCATGATATTGATGGTTGCAATGTAGTGCTGCAACAGGTAGATTAAAATAACAAAATTTATATGTATAGATAGTATTACCAATGGATTACAAAATCTTTTCTCATAACAATATAACATATTTATGTATAAGTTATCATGATATTATATGTTCCCGTTGCAACGCACGGGCACTAACCTAGTAAGTATTGAAGAAGTATAGCTTCGGCAAACTCTAAAATGAAAAGGAGATCTATTGCTTACGAAGCATAATGATTTTACAAAGATTGGATGTTTTTACGAAATATGGATATTCTTCACAACGCATGAAAAAAAGGGAAGGTGTTTTTTCGCCGAAGGCTCAAAAACGGTATGTACGTAAAGTTTCATGCATCGTAAAGAATTCAGTTACAAGCAGCTTAAATATTACATTCAAAATTATAAAAATATTACACACTTTGTTCAGCAAATATTACATTCCAAATGTTTTTACAATAAAAGCTATTCTTCTTTTAAAACTGCTTCCGCAGCTTCGTTCAGCAATCGATTAACAGCTTCGTCTAAAATAACTTCGGCCACTTTAGTGACTTCATCTTCTTTCTCTACTTCTGGGTTGGCCATCGACTCAAAGGGCTCTGGAGGAGGAGATAGTTCAGCTGTGATATAAAACGTAAATAAGTCCAAAGTCGTAAAATTAGTAAATAAAGTTAAAAAGTTATTAAGCAATACCTATCCGCCTCTCAAGTTCCGCCGCTTTCTCAGCTTCCTTCGTCGCTTCTTTTGAATCATGAGAATCTTTTTCGCTCTTTTTTATCATCTCGTGCGCCATCCCTCGGCCGCCATTCTCCCAGATGTCAGTAAAGAATTTTTTGCCAATTAAGCTTGCTTTGGCCGAGGGATCTTTTGTATCTTCAATAGATAAAGTAGCTTCAGTTTGAGCCAAAGCTTTCACATGGTCGCAGCCTGACTTCTCTAAAATAGCTGCGATTCCCCTGGCACCCGAGAAAGCGCAGATATCCCGGAGACCACTCAAAACTTCCTCAAAAGCTTCAGCTTCGTTGCTGATCCAATCAATTGGGCCTTCAGGATCACCCCTTACGAAGTCGTCTTCGTTAGAGAATGCGCCAACATTGGCGAAGCTAGTTTTTATTTTCTTAACACACTCTATAGACTTTTCATAGCACCTCTCCTTGGATGCACGAAGTTCATCAACTGTTTTTTGTAAGTGGTTCCTCCAATATACACTAATATCTCTGTTGGGAGCCTTCGGCTTCCGAAGGTCCTCAAAAACATGATTTAACAATGTTTTCCAAGTGAAATATGTGAACAGGTATCTTCGGAATCGGGTCATGAGTATACAAGAGTATGGTCAGGACGAAGCCTGAGCGAAACGGAAAGCGATTATGACGAAGGATAAGATGATCACGAAGTTGTGCGCAGAAAAGCTTCGGCATGATAGCAGAGAAGGGGAACCGACTTAAAGATGAAAAGGCAAATTAGACCCCGAAGAATTACTATAGAGTTATTGACAAATGTAAAGGGCACAAATGTAATTCTATACGGGCTGTGTCCCTTGCCTATAAATAGATGAACAGTACTCCCGTACTGTTCAGGCTGACTCAGCATTCGCTTTCCGCATCACGCCTGTACCTTTACTTTCCGTCAATCCGAAGGTACATTTATGATTTGTTATTTTGAAGATGATAATGTAAATAAATATAAGTTGATAATAATATCTAAGTTATTCTTCGTATTTGGTATATAAATTCTTCTTTATTATCTATCGAGCTTACGAAGGTTTTTTCCTTCGTAACCTTCATCCGGAATTCATTATATCCGAAGGTATATAATGTCTTAAAGGACGAAGGATTTTAATATTTAACACTTTTTATGTTGCCTTGTTCTTAACACTTAGCATTTGAGAACAAGTCCCCAACATTGGCGCCCACCTCCAGTGAACTCACTTCCATTTTTTGAGTTTTGAACACCTTCGGCAAGCATCACCTTCGTCATGCCGCCAAAGAAAGCTTCAGCAATAGGGGCTGCCACCCTGCAGCCGCTGGATCCCAATCAGGATGTCCTTTCTCTTAGGGAGGCCCGAAGCCAAAAGAGGAAGGTCACCAGTCCAACGCCTCCGGAGGACGACTTGGATCAAGAAATCCAAAATTTGGAGATGCTCCATCAACAGGTCCAACGAAAGAAGGAAAAGATGGCTCGTCTAGCTGACCTACAAAGGCAGATAGACGAAGCCTCTGAAGAAGTGCGTCATCTTGCTCAAGAAGACCAGAATCGAAGGCCTCCGCACAGAGAGCTTCATCAGGAGGGCTTTTACAATGAGGACGACTGGTATGAAAATTTCCATCATGGAAAATTTGCTTTTGATGATACTTCTCCTCTGTCAATAGAACTGCAGGCTACACCTTGGCCCCAGTCTTACAAGCCACCCCAGCTCCCCATGTACGATGGTCATTCAGACCCGAAGCAATTTTTGATGAGTTATGAAGCAACCATATCTTCGTATGGTGGCAATACTGCAGTCATGGCAAAATCTTTCGTCATGGCTGTCAAGAGTGTTGCACAAACCTGGTACTCCTCTCTTCGGCCAGGAACAATCACCTCATGGCAAAAGCTAAAGGACATGCTGATAACCAGCTTCCAAGGGTTTCAAACGAAGCCGGTCACTGCTCAAGCTTTATTCCAGTGCACCCAGGACCACGAAGAATACCTTCAGGCGTATGTCCGAAGGTTCCTGCGTCTGAGGGCACAGGCACCAATAGTGCCCAATGAAATTGTCATTGAGGCCATGATTAAGGGGCTTCGGCCGGGACCTTCAGCTCAATACTTTGCTAGGAAGCCTCCTCAAACTTTGGAGAAGCTGCTCCAGAAGATGGACGAGTATATTAGAGCTGACAATGACTTCTGCCAAAAAAGGGAGGAAGCATACAGGTTCTCTGAAATGACCAGGGGCTTCGGAGGAAGATTCCATCCGAGGCACGTCAGGTCAATTCATAACTCTACTCAGAGTGATGATAGAGGGAGTCAACAGCAAAGGCCACAGTACTCCTCGCAAGCTTCGGGGCAGCAGCAAAGCTCTTTCCGGCCGCCAGCTCCAAGGGGCAGAGGCGCCAGGGGCTTCGGAGGAAGATTTGGGGATCTGCCAAGGAAAATTTATTGTCTATTTTGTGGTGAGGACAAGGGCCATACCACCAGGATGTGCCATGTTACCATCCAGAAGCATTAGGAGATAGCAGAAGCTGCAGCACAATAGAGTCAGCCGAAGCAAGTCATGCATACTGCTTCGTACCATTCACCTTACATTCCAGAATATGTAGGCAACCACCCTGCAGCTTCTGTTGCTTCGGCAAGCCAACCCCAAGCATCTTGGCAACAGCCTCTACCTCCACAACCAACGCAACGCGGCCAGCAGCCAGAAGGGAGTCAACACACTCACCTCCAACGGGACTTCAGAGAAGAGTACGAAGCTCGCACAGTCAATAGCACTGTGCCAGAGTCGAAGCATATTTACTGACAAATATCCTACCCTGACAGCAGTTTTTCACATTCAGTATTATTTTCTTTTTAATAAGGAACACTTATGGGAGGCTTAAGTGCTTTTTTGTCGTTTTTAATCTCTTGTAACAGTTTTGCTTTTTACCATAATGAAAATATATATTCTCCACAGGCTTAAGTTGCCAAAGCATAAGAATTTATGGTGGCAAGGAGGACCTTCGAATTGTCAAAAATTTTGTTCTAAGGAACGCAGCGTAATTTCGTCGAAGCAGCAAAAAGTCGTTCCTAAGGGAGCGCAGTGTAAGTTTTTTTCTCAAAAGTCGTTCCCAAGGGAGCGCAGTGTAAGTTTTTTGCTCAAAAGTCGTTCCGAAGGGAATGCAGAGCTTACAGCGAAAAATAAACGTTGATTCCGCTGAAAGTAAAAGGCGAAGAAGCTCCTAAGGGAGGCTTACAGCGAAAAATAAACGCTGATTCCGCTGAAAGTAAAAGGCGAAGAAGCTCCTAAGGGAGGCTTACAGCGAAAAATAAACGCTGATTCCGCTGAAAGTAAAAGGCGAAGAAGCTCCTAAGGGAGGCTTACAGCGAAAAATGTAAACGCTGATTCTGCTGAAAGTAAAAGGCGAAGAAGCTCCTAAGGGAGGCTTACAGCGTAAAATAAACGCTGATTCCGCTGAAGTAAAAGGCGAAGAAGCTCCTAAGGGAGGCTTACAGTGAAAAATAAACATCGACCTTCGGCAAATATCACTTTGCATAACGTCACATCATTACATCATTCGCATAGCATAACATCATACATCATATTGCATCAACAACGCAAAGAAGGGGGTCCCAGTATCGACGTTCGAAAATTGTTTCGAAGAAATAGTGACAAGGCACAAAAAATAGCTATTGAAGAGTTATACTTTCGTCAAATGGAAACATCTATTGGTTATTAATTTTACGAGGATTGGTTACAGATCATATGAGAACACGGTAAATTTACGAAGCATGAAAAGAAGGGAAGGTGTTTTTTCGCCGAAGGCTCAAAAACGGTATGTATATGAAGTTTCATGCATCGTAAAGAATAGAATCATAAATAGTTAATATATTACATTCAAAGTTACAAAATATTACACATGTTTCTCAACAAACATTATATTCTAAATGTTTTTACAGCAGCATCTAATCTTCCCCTAGAACTACTTCTGCAGCTTCGTTTAGTAGCTGATCAAAAACTTTATCCATGATGGCTTCGGCCATTTTCCTAATTTCGTCATCCCATTTCGCGTGGGGGCCCGCAGATGGCTCAGCAGGTTCTGAGGGAGGAGAAGATATAGCTATATTACTATTACAAACTGTGAACAAGTTCGAAATCAAAAAATTACAACAAAGAGTCAAAAACCACTAGTCGATACCTATTTGCCCTTCGGGCTCTGCACTTTTCTCAGCGGCCTTTGCTACTTTTCTAGCATCATGAGTGCCTTTTTCGCTTTTTCGTATAATTTCTTGGGCCATTTCTCAGCCACCATTGTCCTAGATGTCGGTGAAAAATTTTCCACCGACCAGGCTTGCTTCGGCCGAGTGGTCTTTTATATCTTCGGAGGATAAGGCGGCTTCGGATTGTGCCAAAAGTTTCACATGCTCACAGCCTTTCCTCTCCAAAATGGTAGCAATCTCTGTGGCACCCGAAAAGGCACAAATGTCTCCACGGCTATTCAAAATTTCTTCAAAGGCCTCAGCTTCATGACTGATCCATTCGATTGGGCCCTCGGGGTCACCCTTTATGAAGTTCTCTTCACTTGAAAAAGCGCCAACGCTGACGAAGCTGGTTTTTACTTTTTTAACACATCCTATAGATTTCTCATAGCATCTTTTCTTAGATGCACGAAGCTCTTCAACGCTTTTTTCCAAATGGTTTGCCCATTGTTCACTGATTTCTCGTTTCGTTTCTTCAAGTGTGCATTCCTATTTAGCTCTGGCTAGTTGTTTTCGGAGATCTTCAATTTCACGCCTCTGAGCCTCAGCTTGAACTTTAAAAGTAGCTTCGTCTTCTTTTATTCTATCTATCAATGAATGCAATATTTTATCTTTTTCGAGACCTTCGTTCCTTAGTTCAATTACTTCAGAACGAAGGTTGCTCAGGGCCATAACACACCCTTCGTCTTCGACATCTTTTTGGGCCCTAAGGGCATTGCTAAGTATAAGGCCCTGCAAAGAGAAATGTGTGTGCGTCAATAAATTTAAGCAAACGAAAAATTTTGGTTTCAAGAAAAAATACGAAAACTTCATTCTCTGCACCTTTAAGCTATTATATGCCAGGCTGTCGGCTAGCTCGTTTTTCGATAGCACCGAGAGCCCGTCTTCTAGTGTTGGGAATCCGAAGCTCTTGCTCATCTCCCGACAGACAGAAATCTCCTTGCTGTCAGGGAGACAATACAAAAAGTCTTCTTCTCCACTACCGTTGAATATCAACGCCCCCTTTGAATATTTCAATTTTTGGGCGTAAAACTGGGCCTCTTGCTGTTCTTTTTTAGTCAATTTTTTCCTCGAAGCATGACGTAGAATATAATCGAAGGCTTCAGAAGATGCTTCGGGGGCGGCAGTACCAGTTTCTTCAGCTGAAATTTGTTCTGTTGTTTCTGTTTCTTTGACTTCCAAGGATTTCACCTTGGTGGGCTCTGAAGGCCCAGCTTCAGTCTCAGACTGATGTTTTGAAGTTTCGACATCAAATGCTTCAATATGCACTTCGGAAGATTCAACAACTTTCTTCGGAGTTGTGCTTGAAGACTTAATTGTCTCCAAAACATCCAGCACATTAACCATCCTTTTCCTTTTGGGGTCACTGCTGGACCCTTTTGGCTTTTTGCTGCCTCAATTTTTGCTGAAGGACTTAGAACTTCTGATGTCTTTGTTTCTTCAGCCCTTGGTTCTTCTATTTTTTCCGTCACCGGCACTTTGGCCAGCCTTTCAATATTTGGCAGGGGAGTTGGTTCTTTAGCCTCGGTGGCCGAAGAGGTCTCACCGGCAAACTCAGGCACTGTGGCCGGTTCAATATAACATGGCCGGTGTGTGAGAACCTTTACCCTTTTCCTCTTCGGCGCCGGCTCGCTAGGAGCGGCTGAAGCAGCTTCCTTTGCAGAAGATGTATTCTTTCTTTTTTGACCCCGCGTTGGATAACGGTAGTCGGGGTAGACAAACCCAATTGCATCAAATACTCGGTTGAGTCTCTTCTTCTTTCGGCCTCCGAAGGCCGCTGATAGTGCAGTGTCTTCGGCCTTCGAGTATAATCCAAGCAATTCATCACTTACGGCCTCAATACTTTTTAGCCAGTCATCATCTGGCTCGATGAATTTATCTCCATATTCGAATGTGTATTTTAGCCTAACTAATCCACCTTCGTCAGTTTCTCTAACGTTCTCCTTCGGCATTTCCCACTTTTCTACAAGTGGCCATATTCTGAAGGCAATGTGTTCTTGGACCAGATCCCTTGTCCCAATAAAAGAGCAAACCACGCCGAAGGCTCTCTGGCATTCTTCGGCTGCTTCATTCATTTCCACCTTCGGCCTCCGAAGGCCGAAGCGTTGCCAGATAGGGCGCATAATGATACCTTTAATATCTTCCCGTGTTTTCAAGTTATTCTTCACATAAAACCATTCCGTCATCCAGTCGTCGGGCCTCCTCTTTCGAAAGGTTGGCACGGGACAGCTTGACCCAGACCAGGCGCCGAAGCTGTAGCAGCCAAAATTGTTGTGATACTGCTCCTTACCCCAGGGTTTTGTCTCATACAATAGCTCATGTATGTTGCAGAAACTTTTTGCATTTGGTTCTAAACCTTGGCTCCTCACGGCCCAGACGAAGATGCCCATTCTTATGATTGCTTCGGGAGTAAGTTGATGAAGATAGATTTCAAATATCTTCAGTACTTCCACGACAAAACTGCTCAAGGGAAACCGTAGTCCAGCATTTAAGAAGCTTCGGAAGATTACGACTTCATTCTCTTCGGCAGTAGGCACAGTCTTCTCCCCGTCATCTGCCCTCACAGTAGACATGTCTCGAAAATATCTTCCCCTCATGGTATCAAGATGACTCTGTTTAATGCTCGATTTTCCGAAGACTGTGTGACTTGGTTGCCACGGTCGATCTTCGGAGACTTCACCCCCACTTTCTACATCATAGTTGTCACTGTCACCAGTGTCTTCAGATAAACCCTCCAAAATCTCCCTAGTGATCTTCTCTGTGTTGGTCTTTGCTATTGATTGAAGAAACCCGATATGCATCTCCTCAGAAAGGCTCAACTTCGATTCGGTAACAGCTTTCTTATCTTCAGACATCTCCGCAAATGCTAAGAAAGTGCTCTCAAATTCGAAGCTTAAAAATTTAAAAAGCCAAGCAAGTGTTATTGCGCACAGACTAAAAGTCGAGTGAGCAAGAGCAGATGGCAAGAAAGCGTGCCATATAAACTCGTGGTAAGCTCTTATTTATACACCTAGTGCGTTGAAAACTGGAGGGTCCCGCTTGTCAATGACTGTTGCTATTCTAGCAAAGGGAAGGTGTTTTTTCGGACCTTCGGCTTAAGGCCTTCGTCCATGTCGCAATATGAATTTATCATTCTAGCAAATTAATATTGCGAGGGGCTACTGTTGGGGGCCTTCGGCTTCCGAAGGTCCTCAAAAACATGACTTAACAATGTTTTCCAAGTGAAATATGTGAACAGGTATCTTCAGAATCGGGTCATGAGTATACAAGAGTATGGTCAGGACGAAGCCTGAGCGAAACGGAAAGCGATTATGACGAAGGATAAGATGATCACGAAGTTGTGCGCAGAAAAGCTTCGGCATGATAGCAGAGAAGGGGAACCGACTTAAAGATGAAAAGGCAAATTAGACCCCGAAGAATTACTATAGAGTTATTGACAAATGTAAAGGGCACAAATGTAATTCTATACGGGTTGTGTCCCTTGCCTATAAATAGATGAACAGTACTCCCGTACTGTTCAGGCTGACTCAGCATTTGCTTTCCGCATCACGCCTGTACCTTTACTTTCCGTCAATCCGAAGGTACATTTATGATTTGTTATTTTGAAGATGATAATGTAAATAAATATAAGTTGATAATAATATCTAAGTTATTCTTCGTATTTGGTATATAAATTCTTCTTTATTATCTATTGAGCTTACGAAGGTTTTTTCCTTCGTAACCTTCGTCCGGAATTCATTATATCTGAAGGTATATAATGTCTTGAAGGACGAAGGATTTTAATATTTAACACTTTTTATGTTGCCTTGTTCTTAACTCTTAGCATTTGAGAACAAGTCCCCAACTCTGCAAGACCACATTTTTCTTTAGCTTCTAATAGCTGTTTCCGAAGATCTTCAATTTCGTATTTCTGAGCTTCAGCTTGGGCTTTGGAAGCAACTTCGTCTTCTTTTATTTTGTTCAAAAATGAGTTTAATATTTTATCTTTTTCAAGACCTTCGTTCCTTAGTTCAATTACTTCGGAACGAAGGTTGTTTAAGGCCATGGTATACTCTTCATCTTCGGCACTTTTTTGCGCCCTGAGGGCGTTGCTAAGGATAAGGCCCTCCAAAAAATGTGGTATTGAGTGTAAGCAAATGGAAAATTTTGTTTTTAAATACAAAAATCTCATTTTCTCACCTTTAAACTATTGTATGCTAAGCTGTCGGCCAACTCATTTTTTGATAACACTGAGAGCCCATCTTCTAGTGTCAGGAACCCGAAGCTCTTGCCCATCTCTCGGCAGACAGAAATCTCTTTGCTGTCTGGGAGACAATACAATAAGTCTTCTTCCCCGCTGCCGTTGAATACCAGTGCCCCCTTTGGATATTTCAATCTTTGAGCATAGAATTGAGCCTCTCGCTTTTCTTTCTCAGATAATCTTTTTCCCGAAGCATGTCGTATAATATAATCAGGAGCTTCAGATTATGCTTCGGGAATAGGAATGGCGGTTTTTCTAGTTAAAATTACTTCTGCAGCTTCTTTCTCCGTCTTTTCTCTGATTTCCAAGGATTTCTCCTTGGCGGGCTCTGAAGGCCTAGCTTCGGTCTCGACTTGGATCTTGGCAGCTTCGGCCTCAATTTGTGTTTCCGAAGCTTCGGCAGCTTTCTTCGGAGTAGAGCTTGAAGTTTTTATTGTTTCTAGCACATCTAATACGTTGACCATTCTCTTCCTCTTGGGAGTCGTTGAAACATCCTTTTGTGCCTTCGGCATTGTCACCTCTGCCGAAGGACTTATTACTTCTAATATCCTCGTTTTCTCAACCTTCATCTCTTCAATGTTAATGGCCTTCGGCTCATCTGATTTGGCTGATGATGCCTTCGGCGATACAGATGATTCTTCAATTTTCTGTGTAATCGCAGGTTTCTTGCCTTCGGTCATCGAAGAGGTCTCATCGCCAAATTCGGGCATTGTGGCCGGTTCAATATAGCGTGGTCAATGAGTAAGGACCTTCACCCTATTCCTCTTTGGCACAGGCTCGCTCGGAGCGGCTGAAACATCATCTCTCCTGGAACCTCCACTTTTTCTTTTTTGCCCCCAGGGAGGGTAACGGTAGTCAGGATACATGAACCCAAGAGCATCAAAAACTCTGTTTAGTCTCTTCTTTTTCCGGTTCCCAAAGGTCGCAGATAATGTGTTATCTTCTGCTCTGGAGTACAGCCCAAGCAGCTCATCGCTTGTAGCTTCGACGCTTTTCAGCCAGTCGTCGTCTGGCTCGATAAACTGGTCTCTAAACCTGAAGGTATATTTTAGTCGAACCAAACCACCTTCGCGGGGATTGCTGATGGATTCTTTTGGCATCTCCCAGTTGGCTACCAATGGCCATATCCTGTAGGCCACATGCTCTTGAACTAAGTCCCTTGTCCCGATGAAAGAGCAGACTAAGCCGAAGGCCTTGCGACATTCTTCGGCCGCTTCGTCAATTTCTACCTTCGGTTTCCGGAGCCCGAAGCGTTGCCAGATAGGGCGCATGATTATATCTTTAATGTCTTCTCGTGCCTTTAAATCATTTTTTACATAGAACCATTCTTTCGTCCAGTCTCCAGGCCATCTCTTCCGAAAAGTCGGTACTGGGGAGCTTGAGCCAGAACGGGCAACGAAGCTATAGCAGCCGAAATTGTTATGATACTGTTCATTACCCCAGGGCTTCGTCTCATATAATAGTTCATGCATACTGCAGAAACTTTTTGCATTTGGCTCCAAGCCCTGACTCCTTACAGCCCATACGAAGATTCCCATTCTTATAATGGCTTCGGGGGTAATCTGGTGAAGGTAAATCTGGAATATCTTCAAAACCTCGACTACGAAGCTGCTCGAGGGAGCCGAAGCCCAGCCTTGAAAAAGCTTCGGAAGATCACGACTTCATTTTCCTCTGGAGTAGGACAAGTCTTCTCTCCATCGTCAGCCCTCACAATAGACATATCCTGAAAGTACCTCCCCCTGATGTTGTCAAGATGGCTTTGTTTAATAGTTGATTTTCTAAAAACTGCATGGCTCGGTCGCCAGGGTCGATCTTCAGAGTCTTCCCCGTCGCTTTCCACATCATAGCTGTCACTATCACCAGTGTCTTCAGATAAACCCTCCAAAATCTCCCTAGTAATCTTCTCTGCATTTGTCTTTGTTATTGATTCAATAAAGCCAAGATTCATCTCCTCAAAAAGGCTCAGCTTTGATTCAGCGACAACTTTTTTATCTTCAGACATCTTCGAAAATGCTGAGAAAGTGCTCTCAAAGCCGAAGCTTAAAAATTTAAAAAAAGCCAAGCAAGTGTTGGTGCGCAAGAGCTAAAAATTGAGTAAGCAAGAGCAGATGGCAAGAAAGCGTGCCAAATGAGCTCGTGGTGTGCTCTTATTTATACGCCTGGTACGTTGCATGCTGGAGGGCCCGCTTGTCAGTGGTTGTTGCTATTCTAGCAAAGGGAAGGTGTTTTTTCGGACCTTCGGCTCAGGGCCTTCGTCCTTGTCGTAATCTGAATTTATCATTCTAACAAATTAATATTGTGAGGGGCTACTGTTGGGCGCCTTCGGCTTCCGAAGGTCCTCAAAAACATGATTTAACAATGTTTCTGGAAGTATAATGCATGAACAGGTACCTTCGGACTTGAGTTGAAACCACAACGTGAAGAAGCACAAGAAGGAGTACGAAGGATAGCGAGAAGCCGAAGCTGTGCGCAGGAGAGCTTCGGCGTGATAGCAGAAAAGGAAAACTGACTTAAAGATGAAAAGGCTATTTAGACCTCGATGGATTACTATCGAGTTATTAGCAAATGTAAAGGGCATGAGTGTAATTTTACATGGGTTGTGTCCCGTGCCTATAAATAGATGAACAGTAACCTCGTACTGTTCACGCTGACTAGGCATTGGTCCTTGCGCCACGCTGGTACTTTTACCTTCTTTCAAGTCGAAGGTACACTTGTAATTTGATATCATTTCTATTTTTCCATAGTAATAAACTAGAAATGGGATAATAATAATATATGACTGTTTATATTATCTTTTATGTTTTATGTGATTCTTTCTTCATCTCTATATGTTATTGTTGGGAACTTGTTCTCAAATGCTAAGAATTAAGAACAAGGCAACATAAAAAGTGTTAAATGTTAAACTCCTTCGTCCTTATAAACATTATGCCCCTTCGGATATAATGAATCTTGGACGAAGGTTACAAAGGAAAAGACCTTCGTAAGATTGATAGATGGTAAAAAAGAACACACATACATAAAACACGAGTAATGATATGAGTATTATCATCAACTTATTTTTATTACCAAATTCATAAAAACAAATTACAAATGTACCTTCAGATTGACGGAAAGCAAAGGTATAGACGTGATGTGAAAAAGCGTATGCCAGGTCAGCGTGAACAGTACGGGAGTACTGTTCATCTATTTATAGGCACGGGACGCAGCCCGTTTAAAATTACATTGATGCCCTTTACATTTGACAATAACTTTATAGCAATCCTTCGAGGTTTAATTTGACTTTTCATCTTTAAGTCGGTTCCTCTTTTCTGCCGTCATGCCGAAGCTTTTCTGCACGTAGCTTCGTGATCGTCTTATCCTTCGTCGTGGTCGCTTTCCACCCCAGTCAAGCTTCGTCTTAACCATGCTCTTGTACACCCGCAACCTGACTCCAAAGATACCTGTTCACATGTTTCACTCGGAAAATATTGTCAAATCATGTTTTTGAGGACCTTCGGAAGCCGAAGGCCCCCAACAGTAGCCCCTCGCAATATTAATTTACTGTAATGATAAATTCATATTGCGACATGGACGAAGGCCTGAAGCCGA
This sequence comes from Zea luxurians, assembly GCA_029449295.1. NCBI lineage: Eukaryota > Viridiplantae > Streptophyta > Magnoliopsida > Poales > Poaceae > Zea > Zea luxurians. The sequence goes on along the minus strand of JAOPSE010000609.1, from coordinate 12,433 downwards.
AGGTCCGAAAAAACACCTTCCTTCTGCTAGAATAGCAACAGTCATTGACAAATGGGGCCCTCCAGTTTTCGACACAGTGGGTGTATAAATAAGAGCTCACCGCAAGTTTATTTGGCACGCTCTTTTGCCATCTGCTTTTACTCACCCAACTTTTCAGCCTGCGCGCAACAGCACTTGCTCGGTTTTAAATTTTTAAGCTTCGGTTTCGAGTGTGTTTTGTCAGCATTTGCGAAGATGCCTGAGGATAAGAAAGTTGTTGGTGTTTCGAAGCTAAGCCTTTCTGAGGAGATGCACCTGGGCTTTCTTGAATCAATGTCAAAGACTAATACGGAGAAGATTACCAGGGAGATTTTGGAGGGTTTATCTGAAGATACTGGCGATAGTGAAAGTTACGATGTGGATAGTGGTGGTGAAGATTCCGAAGATCGACCCTGGCGACCAAGCCATGCAGTTTTTGGTAAGTCCAGTATTAAGGAAAATCATCTTGTCAATATGAGAGGGAGATACTTTCGGGACTTGTCTGTTGTGAGGGCTGACGAAGGAGAGAAGACTTGTCCGACTCTCGAGGAAAATGAGGTCGTGATATTCCGAAGCTTCTTAAAAGCTGGATTATGATTTCCCTTGACCAGTTTTGTCATGGAAGTACTGAAGACATTCGAAATCTACCTTCACCAGCTTATCCCCGAAGCAATCATAAGGATGAACATCTTTGTATGGGCCGTGAGAAGCCAAGGTTTGGAACCTAACGCAAAAAGCTTCTGTAACGTACACGAGCTATTGTATGAGACAAAACCCTGGGGCAAAGAGCAGTATCACAACAACTTTGGCTGCTACAGCTTCGGCGCTCGGTCCGGGTCAAGCTGCCCTGTGCCAACCTTTTGAAAGAGGTGGCCAGGCGACTGGATGACAGAATGGTTTTATGTGAAAAATGACTTGAAATCATGTGAAGATATCAAGGGTATCATTATGCGCCCTATCTGGCAACGCTTCAGCCTCCGGAAGCCGAAGGTGGAAATGGATGAAGCAGCCGAAGAATGCCAGAGAGCCTTCGGCGTGGTTTGCTCTTTTATTGGGACAAGGGATTTGGTCCAAGAGCATATTGCCTTCAGAGTTTGGCCACTTGTAGAAAAGTGGGAAATGTCGAAGAAGACCGTCAAGGAACCTGACAAAGGTGGACTAGTTAGGCTAAAATACACATTCAAATACGGAGATAAGTTTGTTGAACCAGATGATGACTGGTTAAAAAGTATTGAGGCCATAAGTGACGAATTGCTTGGGGTATACTCGAAAGCCGAAGATACTGCATTATCAGCGGCCTTCGGAGGCCGAAAGAAGAAGAGACTTAACCGAGTATTCGATGCAATTGGGTTTGTCTACCCCGACTACCATTACCCAGTGCGAGGCCAAAAAAGGAAAAATACTTCTCCTGCAAAGGAAATTGCTTCAGCTGCTCCTAGCGAGCCAGCGCCGAAGAGGAAAAAGGTAAAGGTGCTCACACACCAGCCACGTTATATTGAACCGGCCACAGTGCCTGAGTTTATTGGTGAGGCCTCTTCGGCCACTGAAGCTAGAGAACCAACTTCATTGCCGAAAATCGAAGAAATGGCCGAAGTACCAGCAACAGAGAAAACAGAAGAACCGAGGACTGAAGAAACAAAAACATTAGAAATTTTAAGTCCTTCAACAAAAATCCAAAAGGGTCCAGCAGCGACCCCGAAAAGAAAAAGGATGGTTAATGTGCTGGATGTTTTGGAAACAATTAAATCTTCAAGCATAACTCCGAAGAAAACTGTTGAAGCTTCTGAAGTGTCTACTGAAGCCTTTGTTGCTGAAGCTTTGAAGCAACAATTTGAAACTGAAGCTGGGCCTTCAGAGCCCACCGAGGTAAAACCTTTGAAAGCTGAAGAAACAAAATTGACAGAGGCAACTTTGGAAACCGAAAAAACAAAAATGACAGAGCCGATTTTGATTGAGGAAATTGACACTGCCGCCCCTGAAGCATCTTCCAAAATACGTGATTATATTGTGCGACATGCTTCGGGGAAGAAATTATCTGAAGAAGAAATTTTTGAAGCTAATCACTATGCCCAAGAACTGAAGTATCCGAAGGGGGCCGTAATGTTCAATGGGACAGACGAAGATGACTTCCTATACTGTCTCCCAGACAATAAATTAAAGAATTATCCGTCTGCCGGGAGATGGCTAGAAGCATGGGGTTCCCGAAGCTTGAAGCTGGCCTTTGCGCCATGACGAAGGACGATCTTGCGGATAGCCTTGCATACAATAGTCTGAAGGTACACAAATTGTGAATTTTGAAGTTTATGAATTTTGAATTAGTCTTTTGTTCTTATGTTAATCCATTCATTCTTTTGAATAGGGCTTAATACTCAGCAATGCCTTAAGGGCACAACAGAATGCTGAAGATGAGAGCTGCACCATTGCTCTTAACAACCTTCGAACAGAGGTTATCAGGCTAAGAAACGAAGCCTTGGAAAAGGACAAAATTATGCTTACATTGGTGGATAAGATAAAGGAAGACGAAGCTAGTTCTAAAACTCAAGCCGAAGCTCAGAAGCGCGAAATCGAAGATCTTCGGAAACAATTAGCCCGAGCTAAAGAAGAACGCATTCTTGAAGAAACAAAACGAGAACTAAGTGATCAATGGGCAAATCATTTGGAAATAAATGTTGAAGAGCTTCGTGCTTCCAAGAAAAGGTACTATGATAAATCCATAGAGTGTGTTAAGAAGATAAAATCCAGCTTCGCCAGCGTTGGCGCGTTCTCTAGTGAAGAAAATTTCACAAGGGGGAACCCAGAAGGCCCGATTGAATGGATCAGTCACGAAGCTGAGGCCTTCGAGGAAATCCTGAATAGTCGCGGGGACATTTGTGCTTTTTCGGGTGCCAGGGGAATTGTTACTATTTTGGAGAAGAAAGGGTGCGAGCATGTGAAATCTTTAGCACAATCTGAAGCTGCTTTATCTTCTGAAGATATTGAAGACCCTTCAGCCGAAGCAAGCTAGGTCGGTGGAAAATTTTTCACCGACATTTGGGACAATGGCGACCGAGAAATGGCTCAAGAAATCATTCAAAGAAGCGAAAAAGGCATCCATGATGCTAGGAAGGTAGCGAAGGCTGCTGAGAAAAGCTCAGGGCCTGAAGGGCAAATAGGTATTAACTAGTGGTTTTTATTGTGTTGTAATTTTTTATTTCAAACTTTATTCGCGGTTTGTAATAGTAATATAGTCGTATCCTCTCCTCCCTCAGAACCTGCTGAGGCGTCTCCGGGCCCCCACCGAAAGGGAGACGATGAAATTAGAAAAATGGCCGAAGCCATCATGGACAAAGTTGTCGATCAGCTACTGAACGAAGCTGCAGAAGTAGTTCTTAGGGAAGATTAAATACTATTGTAAAAATGTTTGGAATGTGACATGTGTAAAACTTTGTAACTTTGAATGTAATATATAATCTTTTTATGGTTCAATTCTTTACGATGCATGAAATTTTGCATACATACCGTTTTTTGAGCCTTCGGCGAAAAAAACACCTTCCCTTCTTTTCATGCTTCGTGAAGAAAATCTTTTATGTATCACAAGAATTTTCATACTTCTCTGATGAAGAATATCCAAGCTTCGTGAAAACATTCTTCGAAGCTATAAAAAAGTTTTATGTTGTCTCTCTAATAAAACTACACTTCTTCTCAATTTATCTTGTGCCTTAGCACGATTTTCTCTTTTTCAAAACATTCTTCGAAAATCAATATTGTGTCCCCTTCTTGTTCTACATGCGATATGATGTATGATGCTTATGTTGTGCAAAATGATGTGATGATGTTATGCTATGCAAAATAATATTTATGCCGAAGATACACACATCCCTGCAATAGAGCACAAAATCTTTTTATCTCAGCGCTGACTTTTTGCTGTAAGCCTCCCTTAGGAGCTTCTTCGCCTTTTACTTTCAGCGAAATCAGCGTTTATTTTTCACTGTAAGCCTCCCTTAGGAGCTTCTTCGCCTTTTACTTTCAGCGGAATCAGCGTTTATTTTTCGCTGTAAGCCTCCCTTAGGAGCTTCTTCGCCTTTTACTTTCAGCGGAATCAGCGTTTATTTTTTGCTGTAAGCTCTGCATTCCCTTCGGAACGACTTTTGAGCAGAAAACTTACACTGCGCTCCCTTAGGAACGACTTTTTACTACTTCGAAGAAGTTACGGTGCGTTCCTTAGAACAAGTTTTTGATAATTCGAAGGTTCTCCGTGCCACCATAAATTCTTGTGCTTCGGCAACTCAAGCCTATGGAGAAAATATATTTTCATTATGATAATAAGCCAAACCATTACAAGAATTTGAAAAAACAATAAAAGACACTTAAACTTCCCATAATTGTTCTTTACTACAAAGAAAGTAAAACTGAATGCGAAAATGCAAAAAGCTGCTGTCGAGGTAGGATATCTTGTCAGTAAATGTGCTTCGACTCTGGCACAGTGCTATTGACTGTGCGAGCTTCGAACTCCTCTCTGAAGTCCCTCTGGGGGTGAGAGTGCTGGCTCCCTTCTGGCTGCGGAGCTCGTTGTATTGGTGGTGGCGGTGGAAGCTGTTGCCAGGAAGCTTGGGGTTGGCTTGCCGAAGCAACAGAGGCTACAGGGTGATTGCCTACATATTCTGGAATGTAAGGCGAATGGTACGAAGCAGTATGCATAACCTGCTTCGGCTGGCTCTGTGGCGCTGCAGCTTCTGCTAGCTCCTTTTGCTTCTGAATGGTAGCATGGCACATCCTGGTGGTATGGCCCTTGCCTTCACCACAGAATAGGCAGTAAATTTTTCTTGGTTGATCTCCAAATCTTCCCCCGAAGCCCCTGGCGCCTCTGCCCCTTGGCGCTGGCGGCCGGAAAGAGCTTTGCTGTTGCCCCGAAGCTTGCGAGGAGCACTGTGGCCTTTGCTGTTGACTCCCTTTGTCATCATTTTGAGTAGAATTGTGAATTGACCTGACGTGCCTCGGATAAAATCTTCCTCCGAAGCCCCTGGTCATTTCAGAGAACCTGAAAGCTTCCTCCCTTCTTTGGCGAAAATCATTGTCGGCTCGAATATACTCGTCCATCTTCTGGAGCAGCTTCTCCAAAGTTTGAGGAGGCTTCCTGGCAAAGTACTGAGTTGAAGGTCCTGGTCGAAGCCCCTTGATCATGGCCTCAATGACAATTTCATTGGGCACTGTTGGTGCCTGTGCCCTCAGACGTAGGAACCTTCAGACATATGCCTGAAGGTATTCTTCGTGATCCTGGGTGCACTGGAATAAAGCTTGAGCAGTGACTGGCTTCGTCTGAAACCCTTGGAAGCTGGTTATCAACATATCCTTCAGCTTTTGCCATGAGGTGATTGTCCCTGGCCTAAGAGAGGAGTACCAGGTTTGTGCAACACTCCTGACAGCCATGACGAAAGACTTTGCCATGACCGCTGTGTTGCCACCATACGAAGATATGGTTGCCTCATAGCTCATCAAGAATTGTTTCGGATCTGAATGACCGTCGTACATGGGGAGCTGGGGTGGCTTGTAAGATTGTGGCCAAGGAGTAGCCTGCAGTTCTGTTGACAGGGGAGAAGTATCATCAAAAGCAAAATTTCTGTGATGGAAATCTTCATACCAGTCACCCTCGTTGTAGAAGCCCTCTTGATGAAGCTCTCTGTGCGGGGGGCCATTGGTTCTGGTCATCTTGAGCAAGATGTCGAAGCTCTTCAGAGGCTTCGTCTATCTGCCTTTGAAGATCAGCTAGGCGAGCCATCTTCTCCTTCTTCCGTTGGACCTGTTGATTGATCATCTCCAAATTTTGGATTTCTTGATCCAAGTCGTCCTCCGGAGGCGTTGGACTGGTGACCTTCCTCTTCTGGCTCCGGGCCTCCCTAAGAGAAACGACATCTTGATTGGGGTCCAGCGGCTGCAGAGTGGCAGTCCCTGTCGTTGAAGCTTTTTTCGGCGGCATGACGAAGGTGACGCTTGCTGAAGGTGTTCAAAACTCAAAAAATGGACGTGAGTTCACCGGAGGTGGGCGCCAATGTTGGGAACTTGTTCTCAAATGCTAAGAATTAAGAACAAGGCAACATAAAAAGTGTTAAATGTTAAACTCCTTCGTCCTTATAAACATTATGCCCCTTCGGATATAATGAATCTTGGACGAAGGTTACAAAGGAAAAGACCTTCGTAAGATTGATAGATGGTAAAAAAGAACACACATACATAAAACACGAGTAATGATATGAGTATTATCATCAACTTATTTTTATTACCAAATTCATAAAAACAAATTACAAATGTACCTTCAGATTGACGGAAAGCAAAGGTACAAACGTGATGTGAAAAAGCGTATGCCAGGTCAGCGTGAACAGTACGGGAGTACTGTTCATCTATTTATAGGCACGGGACGTAGCCCGTTTAAAATTACATTGATGCCCTTTACATTTGACAATAACTTTATAGCAATCCTTCGAGGTTTAATTTGACTTTTCATCTTTAAGTCGGTTCCTCTTTTCTGCTGTCATGCCGAAGCTTTTCTGCACGTAGCTTCGTGATCGTCTTATCCTTCGTCGTGGTCGCTTTCCACCCGAGTCAAGCTTCGTCTTAACCATGCTCTTGTACACCCGCAACCTGACTCCAAAGATACCTGTTCACATGTTTCACTCGAAAAATATTGTCAAATCATGTTTTTGAGGACCTTCAGAAGCCGAAGGCCCCCAACAGTTATGTTGATGAAGGTATGTCCTTCATTACCTTCGTCCGAAAGTCATTATATCCTAAGGGAAATAATGCTTCGAAGGACGAAGGGCTTTAACGTTTAACGTTTTCTGTGTTGCCTTGTTCTTAACTCATAGCATTTGAGAACAAGTCCCCAACACCTTTGAAACCTCATCTTTTCCATCCCTGTAAGAGGATAATGCCTCATCTATTTCATCATTGACTGCTCCCCCTTCTTTGACACCTTGCAAGTTTTGTCTAAAATACATTCATTGGTTGTGTGTTTCTTTGTTATCACCTTAACCCTTGTAATCCCTCAATCTTTACCTTGATGCTTATCTTGTACCTGCATTTTAAAGCCGCCTCTCCCATTTCATTTCAAGAGTGTTGTCTTACCCCTCCCCGCTCTTGTTCGTTCCTTTTTCCTCTATCGCGTTGCAAGTCTTGTCCTAACTTTATCTTTTGGTGTGCTTTTGCCTTTCACCTCCCTTAACTTTGTAATCTCTAGATCCTTCCATGATGTTATCTTATGCCTACCTTTTGAATTATCATCTTTCCCATCTCGATTTGAGAATGGTGTTTACCTACCCTACCCTTGATTGCATTTTCTCCCTTGTAAATTATGATCCTTGCTTTAACTCTATCCCTTATTGTGCTCGTGCCCCTATCCAACACATCTTGTTCTTCTCCTCGTCCTTCGACAACCTTAGAGAGTAGTTATTCCCTTTTCAATAAAGACCACCATCTAACTAACATTGACGTATAGCAACGAGATGTTTGTTGTTGTGTGCTCATGATGTTTGTCCATCTGCTATGACTGAGTTGCTTCTTTGGAATGAGTGTTGATGTGTTGTGGCCCTTGGTCCACAATGACATTTGTTTACTAGGTGAGTGCCATAGAGTTAAGTAGTTGGGTTCTCCCCTGCTCTCTGTAATCCGTTTATACTTATCTTTTATCGCTATTCTTTCCTCTTGCACCTGTCCATTTGGCAACCTCTAACTCCTCCAAATCAGTCAAGATCAGAGTCAACAGTATCTTCACCAAGTCTGTATCAACGCTCCTATTAAGGGGGTTAGCTGCTAACCCCAATGAATACAATGTGTTCAACCTCAACCAACAAGGTCAGAGTGGCGCAACAGAAGCATGTGTGGGTCCTAACCCACAGGTCCAGGAGATCCTCAAGAATTGCATCAATCGGTCTCAAGCATCTGACGGTCAAAGCAACCAATCCACAAGTCAAGCCGGCAGAGTCAAAGTTGAGTTAGAAGAAGCTATGAAAGACTAATGAACCAATCTCATTTTCTTGCTAGCCTCTTCTTGAATCTCGAGGACGAGATTCTATTAAAGGGGTTAGATTTGTAACGCCCTGAATTTAGGGGTATAAAATTTCTTTTCTAATATCCACCAAATTCAGGTGTTACCCTCTTTCTTTCCTTCCTTTCTACCCTTTTTCCTAAATAGAGGGGAGTTATTTTGTTATATACATAGAAGTGAGCCTAGTAAAATAAAACCTTAAGGGAATTTCGATTATCGCATCATGTTGGAGTGCCTATTTTTTGATTGATGAATATGCTTGTTGTGAATTCTTTGCATTTGTGAATTTGTGATCGAGCCTAAAATTAAATAAGGGAAAATAATATAACAAAAGGAAAAAAGGGCTGACTTTTCTCTCCCCCTTCTAGCCTGCTCGGCCAGCCTGGCCTGGCTGCCGCACCCCCTAAGCCACCCCTCCCTGGCCTAGCCTCCCTGTGCCTCTGTTCGGCCCACGGCATGCGCGCTCGTGCGGCCCAGTTGCGGCCCAACCGGGAGCGCCCGCTCGCCAGCCCCCGTCGGGCCGCCACGCTTCCAGCGCGTGTCGTGCGCGTGGGTGGTTCGGTTGCCGTCGTCGCTGCCCACGGGGGGCTTGCGTGCCAGAGCCACGCGCAGACGCGCTCGGCGGCCGAGCGCCTTGAGCCGTGGGGCCCAGATGTCATTAGCTTCCCCTCCAAAAGCCACCTCCCGCTGGTCCCTTGCGTCCGGTCGATGTGCCTGCGCTGAAAACGGAAACCGCCGCCACCGATCTCGCCCAACGCGCTCCTCTCGCCCGTTCTCGCCCAGCTCCGGCCACCCACGTAGCGCGTCTGGCCCGCCTCATCCCCGCCCCAGCCCTAGGTTCCGACGTCCCGGCCTCGCGCACTAGTCACGGGCGAGGCTCGCCCCATGGTGCGGCGCCTTTGCCCCAGCGTGCTCCCCTACCGGTGAAGCCCGCGACCCCTGCCCAACTCGACGTGCACGTGTGCGCGCTCCCCACCGCGTTGCGCGCAGGCGCTCGCTCGCCGCCTTGTCTCCCTCGACCCCATGCGTAGGCGCGCCGTGTACATGCGAAGGAGTCTCCCGCGCACGCCATCGAGCACCTGCCCCTGCGCACCGAAGCTCCATTGAGCCACCATCTGCATCGCCCTCGTTGTCGCGTCATAGTGTTGCGCCGCGTTCGCCGTCGTCGCGTCGCACTACCAGAGTTCACCAGCGCCTTCGCCGTCGGGCTGGGAGTCGTGCTGCCTCCACGTTGTCGTCGTTTGTCACGAAGGTGAGACCGTCTTCCCCCGACTACCCTTGTCTACCCCCTATGCACATGTCTACCAGCTCTAGCGCCTTGTGAAAGGGAAATGTGCCCTTGGGCCATTTCTATAAGATTTTGGTGATTAAGTGCTCCACACAAATGCTTTGAGTAATATTTGTGCCAAAGACTCAAGAAGTGCAAATCAAGATTAAAGGTATGTTTCTAGACTTAGTCCATTGTTTTGAAGACTAATGTATTGTGTCTAAGTGCTAGAAACAGGAGAAATCACTTTGGAGATAAATTGGCTGTGTTCAGCCAAAAGGCTGCTCGGTCTGGGTGCACCGGACAGTGCTCGGTGGTGCACCGGACAGTGTCCGGTGTGCCAGGACCAGTCCCGATGAACAGCCTACTCTCGGGTCTCGACGGTGGCGTACGGCTATAAATCACCGGACTGTCCGGTGGTGCACCGGACTGTCCGGTGAGTCGTCTGCAGCGAAGTCGCCGCTCTCGGGAAATAGTCAACAGTGTACGGCTAAAATTCACCGGACTGTCCGGTGAGCCAAAGGTCGACTGCGCCAACGGTCAGCCGTGCAATCCGCGCGTGACGCGTGGCCGAGCCAACGGTCGGATGGGGGCACCGGACAGTGTCCGGTGCGCCAACGGCTCCAAATCTTCAACGGTCGGCTGCGCCAAATTAGGAAAGCAATCTGTACCGGACTGTGAACAGTGCCTATCTGGTGGTGCACCGGACTGTCCGGTACGCCACCGAACAGAAGGCAAGATTTGCCTTCCTAGATTGCTTCCAACGGCTCCTAGCTGCCTTGGGGCTATAAAAGGGACCCCTAGGCGCATGGAGGAGGACACCAAGCATTCTTTGATTATCCCTAAGCACCAAGACTCCATTCTAGCGCATTTGATTCGTTGTGATAGCAATTTGAGCTCCTTCTGAGTCGAGAACTCCGTGTGTGAACTTTGAGCTCAAGTTGTTGGCTAGTGTGCGTGTTTGTGCTCTTGCTTTGAGTCTTGTGTGTGTTGCTTTTCCCACCCTTACTTCTATGCTTCTTTGTGATCATCAAATTGTACGGGCGAGAGGCTCCAAGTTGTGGAGATTCCTCGCGAACGGGATATAGTGAAACAAAGAGAAACACCATGGTATTCAAGTGGGTCTTTGGACCGCTTGAAAGGGGTTGAGTGCAACCCTCGTCCATTGGGACGCCACAACGTGGAGGTAGACAAGTGTTGTACTTGTCGAACCACGGGATAACTCGCGTGTCTTTTGTGATTGCTTTTCTGTGATACTTGTGTTCACAAGAGCTCGCTATTTAGTCTACTAACTCTTAATCAAGTTTTGTGGCTTTAAGTTTCAAGTTTTTACAGGATCACCTATTCACCCCCCCTCTAGGTGCTCTCAATTAGTATCAGAGCCGTTCTCTTCACAAAAGGGACTAATCGCCCAAAGGGATGGATCCTAAGGGAAAGGGGATGGTGATCAATGACAAGGAGAAGGAGTCCTTCCTCAATGTGCCAAAAGACGACAAGCCCACTGACTCGGGCTCAAGCCACAAGAAGAAGGACGGGAAGAAGAAGAGACGCATTAAGAAGATAGTCTACTACGACAGTGACGAGTCCTCTTCTTCTTAAAGAGACGACGATGACTACGACAAGAAAAAGAAAACGGTCAACTCAAACTTTTCTTTTGATTATTCTCGTATTCCGCATAATTCGAATGCTCATTTGCTTTCCATTCCTCTTGGTAAACCTCCACACTTTGATGGAGAGGACTACGGATTTTGGAGTCACAAAATGTGTAGTCACTTGTTCTCTCTTCATCCAAGTATATGGGAGATAGTAGAGAATGGAATGCATTTTGATAGTTCGGATAATCCCATGTTTATCAATGAACAAATTCACAAAAATGCACAAGCTACCACTGTTCTATTAACATCCTTGTGTAGGGAAGAGTACCATAAGGTGAGCGGCTTGGATAACGCCAAGCAGATTTGGGACACCCTCAGGATCTCGCATGAGGGAAATGATGTCACCATGCTCACCAAGATGGAGTTGGTGGAGGGCGAACTGGGAAGGTTCGCAATGATCAGGGGGGAGGAGCCAACCCAAACATACAACAGGCTCAAGACCCTGGTCAACAAAATAAGGAGCTATGGAAGCACGAGATGGATGGACCACGACGTCGTCCGGCTTATGCTAAGGTCCTTCACTGTCCTTGATCCTCATCTTGTAAACTCTATTCGTGAAAATCCCAGGTACACCAAGATGACGCCCGAGGAAATACTCGGAAAGTTTGTAAGCGAGCGAATGATGATCAAGGAGGCTAGATATGTTGATGAGGCGTTGAATGGCCCAATGCCGATCCACGAGCCTCAAACAGTTGCTCTCAAAGCAACAAGTAGTAGGGAGGTGCTACCTAGCAAGGTGGCGCAAGTTGAGGCGGTCGGGCTTAACGAGGAAGAAATGGCCCTCAACATCAAGCGCTTCAAGACGACGCTAAAAGGAAGAAAGGAGCATCCCAACAAAAGCAAAGCGAAGGGGAAATGCTCCTGCTTTAAGTGTGGTAAGTATGGTCATTTTATAGCAAATTGTCCCGACAACACTAATGACCAGGAACAAGAGAAAAGCGGGAAGAGGGAAAAGAAGAAGGCCTATAAGAAGGCGAAGGGCGAGGCGCACCTCGGCGAAGAGTGGGACTCGGATTGTTCGTCGTCCGACTCCGACGACGAAGGACTCGCCGCCTCGGCCTTCAACAATTCGTCGCTCTTCCCCAACGAGCGCCATACTTGTCTAATGGCAAAGGAAAAGAAGGTAATCACTAGAGAAACTCCTAAGTACTCTACTTCTAGTGATGAGGACTCTAGTGATGATGAAATTGATTACACTAGCTTGTTTAAAGGATTAGATAGAGCAAAAGTAGAAAAGATCAATGAATTAATTGATGCTCTAAATGAAAAGGATAAACTTTTAGAAAAGCAAGAGGACCTTTTATATGAAGAGCATGATAAATTTGTAAGTGTGCAAAAGTCTCTTGCTTTAGAAGTTAAAAGAAATGAAATGCTTTCGTGTGAATTATCTACTTGTCATGAGACTTTGGCTAGCTTAAGAAGTATTAATGATGATTTAAATGCTAAGCTAGAAGTAGCAAATAAATCTAGTTCTTG